>CM055117.1:377075397-377485397 GCA_029206835.1 Rana muscosa
AGTGGGGGGCTCAGGATCATCCCACAGTTCCCAGAACTTCGGAAAATCCCTTCCCACAATGGCGTCATGCGGTAACTGAGATACTAAGCCCACTGGATGAGAGAGGGTACCTTTGGGGGTCTCGAAACACACTGTAGTCACTGGATACTCTCGGGTGTCCCCATGCACACAAATAACAGCTACCTTGCTATTCCCAGAGACCTCTGTTTTAACTAACTCAGCCTTTATCAGGGTCACAAGGCTACCTGAATCCAACAATACCACAACATTTCTACCATTAACACACATTTTGCATAAATGTTTCTCAGTTCCTCGAATGGCAGTGCATGCGACTGTCGCACACAGCGACTGACGTCTGCCCGTCAGAAAGTCACACTGCATGGGTTCCTCCACAACCGGGCAATTGGCTGCAATATGTCCCGCTTGCCGGCAGCGGTAGCAAACGATCCTTCTTGCGGCCTCTTGAGCCGCTGATTTCCCAGGCTGTTCTCGCCAAACTTGGGGTAGAGCTCCCACCCTCTCACTCTCTCCACCCTCACCCCTTGGAATCCTCTTATCCGCCCCTGGGGATGGTCTGGTCTTAGGGTGGAAAGTCCGAGTGTCTCTGGAAGAGGCCGTCAGGTTCTCTGTAGCCAAGTATTTCTCCACACGATCCACAAGACCATCGGCCGTCTCTGGGTCTCCATGGCTTACCCACTTTTGGATGGCAGTAGGAAGAGCTCTCAAAAACTGATCCATTACAACACGTTCCACAATCTTTGGTGCGGACAAAGTCTCTGGCTGTAGCCACTTTCTGCTCAGGTGAATGAGATCATACATTTGAGACCTGGGGGGTTTTCCAAGCTGGAAAGTCCAGTTATGCACACGCTGAGCCCGGACAGCCTGGGTGACACCCAGCCTTGCCAATATTTCAGCTTTTAGCATCACATAGTCTTTTGCTTGGTTAGGCTCTAGGTCATAGTAAGCTTTCTGCGATTCACCAGTTAACAGAGGAGCCACCAGTCCAGCCCACTGCTCCTCAGGCCACTTTTCTCTTTCAGCGGTCCTTTCAAATGTGGTCAAAAATACCTCTGGATCATCCTCTCCAGTCATTTTTGTCAATAAACGACTCACCCCAAAGGACGCGGTATTAGTGGGACGGCTTTCCTCACTGGTCTGCGGACGTTGCTGCATTACTGCTTCCATCTGTTGTTGTAGTCTCTGCTCTTGCTTCTGCAACAGGTCTATGAAGCGGGCCTCAGATTGCTGCTGGGCTTGTTGCTGAGCCTCCAGACTCTGTTGCAAAGTTGCGTTTGTCTGCTGCTGAGCTGCAAGGCTCTGTTGATGAGCTTGCTGCTGGGCTGCGAAGTTCTTTTGCAAACCTGCATTTGTCTGCTGTTGATTGGCATTTGCTAGAGCCAGCTGCTTCAGTATCTCCTCCATGCTGGCTTAAAAAAAAAAACTGCCACTGGTTCTCCACCAACTGTGAGGGGGTTAGCTCGGCAGCGGGTGTGTGTGACCCCCGAGATGGGCTCCCCACACAAAAACAGGCCCAGCAAACGGAGGTTGTGGTTTTCAAAATCAAAAAGGTGCGGTTTATTTTCTATTTACAGTGACAAAACACAGCAAAGCAAAAGAAACATAAACAAAATAAATCCTGGTCAACTTGACCTCTGACTAAACATACAGGTTTCCTAACTAACAACTGGGATCAGCCTAGTGCTGTCCTAGTCCCTAAGTCCCTGGTTTTAAATGTCCAAGCAAATAGCCACACAGGCTTTGTCTCACCGCACAGGGGTTCACTCTCCCTAGACAGTCCACACAGGTCTGGTTCCAGGCATGAGCTAACATCTAATGAAGCTGGGAGTTCTTATAGAGGCCTAAATGAGCTGACAAGCTTCAGCTGGTCTCCTCATCTCTGTCTGCACGACGCCCCACACTCTCCCTAGAGGTATGAGTCATCCATGAGCCCACTAGCCTTATACAACTCTCCACCTAGTTGTATAAGTCGGCGTAAAGCCTGAATCTGGGCGAAATATATCTACCCCCCTGGATGCAACCAGGTGACTTTACCTTCCTGCTGTCACACTACCTATAGTTTTCTGTCCCTAGAAAAAATGTTTTTTTAAAGCTGATTGATGATCAATGCTTTAGCACACTATAGCACAAGGAGAATTTGCCTCACTGTCCTTCCCTGTCCCTAGAAACAAGGATTATCACAGTGAAAGAAACTGACACTCTTCCTACCTATAGTTTTCTGTCCCTAGAAAAAATGTTTTTTTAAAGCTGATTGATGATCAATGCTTTAGCACACTATAGCACAAGGAGAATTTGCCTCACTGTCCTTCCCTGTCCCTAGAAACAAGGATTATCACAGTGAAAGAAACTGACACTCTTCCTACCTATAGTTTTCTGTCCCTAGAAAAAATGTTTTTTTAAAGCTGATTGATGATCAATGCTTTAGCACACTATAGCACAAGGAGAATTTGCCTCACTGTCCTTCCCTGTCCCTAGAAACAAGGATTATCACAGTGAAAGAAACTGACACTCTTCCTACCTATAGTTTTCTGTCCCTAGAAAAAATGTTTTTTTAAAGCTGATTGATGATCAATGCTTTAGCACACTATAGCACAAGTAGAATTTCCCTCACTGTCCTTCCCTGTCCCTAGAAACAAGGATTATCACAGTGAAAGAAACTGACACTCTTCCTACCTATAGTTTTCTGTCCCTAGAAAAAATGTTTTTTTAAAGCTGAT
Source organism: Rana muscosa (assembly GCA_029206835.1). Classification (NCBI taxonomy): domain Eukaryota; kingdom Metazoa; phylum Chordata; class Amphibia; order Anura; family Ranidae; genus Rana; species Rana muscosa. Next base: position 377,078,133 of record CM055117.1, read on the forward strand.
TGATGATCAATGCTTTAGCACACTATAGCACAAGGAGAATTTCCCTCACTGTCCTTCCCTGTCCCTAGAAACAAGGATTATCACAGTGAAAGAAACTGACACTCTTCCTACCTATAGTTTTCTGTCCCTAGAAAAAATGTTTTTTTAAAGCTGATTGATGATCAATGCTTTAGCACACTATAGCACAAGGAGAATTTCCCTCACTGTCCTTCCCTGTCCCTAGAAACAAGGATTATCACAGTGAAAGAAACTGACACTCTTCCTACCTATAGTTTTCTGTCCCTAGAATTTTTTTTTTTTAAAGCTGATTGATGATCAATGCTTTAGAACACTATAGCACAAGTAGAATTTGCCTCACTGTCCTTCCCTGTCCCTAGAAACAAGGATTATCACAGTGAAAGAAACTGACACTCTTCCTACCTATAGTTTTCTGTCCCTAGAAAAAATGTTTTTTTAAAGCTGATTGATGATCAATGCTTTAGCACACTATAGCACAAGTAGAATTTGCCTCACTGTCCTTCCCTGTCCCTAGAAACAAGGATTATCACAGTGAAAGAAACTGACACTCTTCCTACCTATAGTTTTCTGTCCCTAGAAAAAATGTTTTTTTAAAGCTGATTGATGATCAATGCTTTAGCACACTATAGCACAAGGAGAATTTGCCTCACTGTCCTTCCCTGTCCCTAGAAACAAGGATTATCACAGTGAAAGAAACTGACACTCTTCCTACCTATAGTTTTCTGTCCCTAGAAAAAATGTTTTTTTAAAGCTGATTGATGATCAATGCTTTAGCACACTATAGCACAAGGAGAATTTGCCTCACTGTCCTTCCCTGTCCCTAGAAACAAGGATTATCACAGTGAAAGAAACTGACACTCTTCCTACCTATAGTTTTCTGTCCCTAGAAAAAATGTTTTTTTAAAGCTGATTGATGATCAATGCTTTAGCACACTATAGCACAAGGAGAATTTGCCTCACTGTCCTTCCCTGTCCCTAGAAACAAGGATTATCACAGTGAAAGAAACTGACACTCTTCCTACCTATAGTTTTCTGTCCCTAGAAAAAATGTTTTTTTAAAGCTGATTGATGATCAATGCTTTAGCACACTATAGCACAAGGAGAATTTCCCTCACTGTCCTTCCCTGTCCCTAGAAACAAGGATTATCACAGTGAAAGAAACTGACACTCTTCCTACCTATAGTTTTCTGTCCCTAGAAAAAATGTTTTTTTAAAGCTGATTGATGATCAATGCTTTAGCACACTATAGCACAAGTAGAATTTGCCTCACTGTCCTTCCCTGTCCCTAGAAACAAGGATTATCACAGTGAAAGAAACTGACACTCTTCCTACCTATAGTTTTCTGTCCCTAGAAAAAATGTTTTTTTAAAGCTGATTGATGATCAATGCTTTAGCACACTATAGCACAAGGAGAATTTCCCTCACTGTCCTTCCCTGTCCCTAGAAACAAGGATTCGCACAGTAAAACACACTGACACTCTCCCTACCTATCCTTCTCTTTCCCTAAACTAAAGGAATCCAGGTTAAGCAAGAAAAATAAATGTCACTGTCCCTGCCTATGCTTCTCTTTCCCTGCTCCGGAACACACTACACTAGGCCGCCGTGCTGGCGGCCTTTTATAGTGTGGGGCGTGTACTAAACACCCTCAGCAATAATTGGCCACAGGCATCCTGCCTGTGGCCAATCATTGCTCTCCTCGCTGCCGGCGCTGTGATTGGCCAAGCATGCGGGGTCACAGTGCATGCTTGGCCAATCACAGCGCCTGGATGACACTGCGATGGCGTAGTGCATTGTGGGCCGTTCGCGTCACTCGAATTAGGCGCGAACGGCCCAAATCGTTCGATCTTCGTCGAACGATCGAACAGCCGATGTTCGAGTCGAACGTATGTTCGACTCGAACACCGAGCTCATCCCTAGTCTTTAACATGAGGTAGTAGGCCTCAGCAGTCTATAGGCACAGTACTAGCAAAAAGGTTAGGGAATGAGCTTACGCCCGCTCACCCGCCGGTCACGATCTCCGTCCGGAACTTCCACCGGCTGTGACTTCACTCGCCCACAGCGTTTGATGCGATCGGGTCTCCGATCCAATCCAGGCTGTAAGTACAGATGTCGGATGCCACCCAGGCTCGCAGTGGGGTGGAAGGCTCTTTGGTTGGCTGTGGAAGGCCCCAGGCTTCAGGCCTTACCCAGCACAGGTCCGCACAGGTGTATCAGTCTCTGCCGTCCCGTGTCCCAAAGAGGCCGAGCCAGGCCTCGCTCCTTCCTTATATATCCCCACCCATGAGTCTCTGGGGCAGAAGCAAAACATCCTGGGAACCAGTGAGGTTCTGGGAACAGTAGTTCGAGAGCATTTAAAGGAACCCCGCTACATACTGTATATGCAAATGCTGGTGCAAAAATTAATTGATCATCAAGGGGCGTGGCCTGACGAGGACAGAGACGGACGTGCTTTCGGAGAGCTCCAGGTCCCCAGAGATCTATCTACCGCCATCCGGGCCGCTAAAACCCCATCCAAGCCCAATTTCACACTGGCTTGATTACCTTGCCCCGCTGCAGTGTCCTGGACCGTTATTCCGGTGCAAATCGACCGGGAGACGCCCGAGATCCGACACCTTCAGCGTCTGCAGCCGCCACCATCTTCTAGGCCTAAGGCCTCCCGGATGATCCAGACCCCAGCAGCCTTGGAGGTAAGGGACTACCATCCGTCCCCACCCATCCTCCTACCTCAAATCCCCGGAGGCAGAGCCGAATCTCGGAGCCATCTGTGGAGGCCGCTACTCCGTGCGGCCTAGTGAGGCCTTGAATCCCCAGCCTCTCCTACGGCTGTCCCCCCCGTGGGAGCGTAATACGGTCGGCCCGATTCGACTCTGGGGGACGGGACCTCCACTCGGCACCTGCCCGGACCCCTATCCTGGGCCCTGTCTTAGCTGAGGGAGCCTACATAGGCCGTCTGGACTGCTCCCATCCACGAGGGATCCGCCGCCATCTTGAGGCCTGCGGGGACTCCGAATCCCCGACGCTCGAGTATCGCGGCCGTGAGACGAGCGGTGAACACTACGGGATACACCCGAATCAGCCTCCCTGGTCTGGCGGGACGGACCTGTGGAGGTCCAGGGGCCGGCAGAGGCATCTTGGGGTGGACGGCGTGCTATATATAGAGGTGAGCGGCGGCCATCTTGCTACACCCTGGGCACACAAATAGCCTCTCCATCCCCCAAAAAAAAAAAAAAAAAAAATACAATCAAGCCCCAAAATAACACCCCGATCGCAAGGGGGGGGGACCCGGGCTGCGGATTGGGAGAACTGACCTAACCCTAGGGATCACCAAGTCCCTGTCCCCATAGGCACCTATAACAGCCATCTTGCTACACCCAACAGCAGTGTAACTGGGACTCCATGTATTCTTATAAGACACACTGCAGAGACTCCTGAACTACCCAGCAGATTGGCCTACCAAGCTCAGTCCCCATCATTAGATCCCCTTACTTATTACTTCAAAAGACGCTGCTTTCTACATCATTATACTCCTAGGAGCGGCCATCTTGCTACGCCCCATTAACCTGTTAACCTGTTCTCCTGGGTTCCTAATTGTTTAACTATTACTCTGATGACCCCATACCCCCCCCTCATCAGGAAGCACATATCACTATTGCAGTCCTGTAAGGAGTCATTAAACCTGTGATACACGAGACAGGATGTACTAAAAGACATAATAAAGGGGGCGCATACGCGGCTCGTAAGATGGCGAACACACTTGACTAGAGCTCCGACCTCACCTCCTGCATCCGAAGCTCCCGCTCCGCTACACTAGAGACTTTCGATTCGGGAGCCACCTCCACTGAACCGGGAACCTCTCAGCTACCCACCGAACGTTATATGGGTAAGATCGGTGACCAGAGGCGCATATACCAGACACGATCCTCACAGGCCGCATCACAGCTCGCGTGCCACATGGAGAAATACCTGCTTAGGCCACAATCCCCGGCTTCAAGTTCTACGGCAGACACCGCGGATCAACCAGACGCACTCCCGCTGGTCGATCCCTCATTGTTTATAGATAACCCCCCTGCCTTCCCACACAACAGCTCCTCACAGCAACCTCCAATGACGTCCCTGGTAACAGTAGATGTCCTGGACCTGAAACTGCAGACATTGCTCCAGAGTATTACTCACAACGTTGCAAAGGAGGTTAATAAACTAGCTCACGAACTGAGAGGGGAGATTGACCAGCTGGGGGAAAGAACAGACACCCTTGAAACAAAACTAGATGATGTGGTGAATTATGTGCAAGCCTTAGAAGAGGAGAATGCTAGCTTAAAGAATGCCGTACTGCAATTACAGCTGCAGCAAGAAGACCTTGAGAACAGAGAACGTAGGCAGAATCTCCGCATACGAGGAGTCCCTGAGTCTGTTGCTGACAAAGACATCAGGCCATACTTGCTAGCCCTATTTAACTCCCTGGCTCCTGATATCCCGGACATTGATCTGCGCCTTGACAGAGCACACCGATCACTGGCCCCTAAACCCCCTCAGGGTGCTAATCCCAGAGACATCATAGTCCGCTTTCATTTTTACGAAAGCAAAGAGGCCCTGACAATCGCCACAAGAAACAAATCTAGAGTGGACTTTAAGGGGGCAAAGATACAAATCTTCAGCGACCTATCGCCCATAACGCTAAATAAAAGGCGCAACCTTCGCCCTATTACTGCTCACTTACAACGCCATCACATACCCTACAGATGGGGCTTTCCCTTTCGTCTGACGGTGACCATAGATGGCGCGCAACACACCATGAGGGACCTCCAGGAGGGTGAGTCCTTTGTCAGGAGCCTGGGACTCCCCCCTGTTCCTGAGGAAGATCTGCAAGCCCAACTCCCACCCTCTAGACCTCTGTCAACACCCGGGAAGATGTGGACCCCGGTTCGTCACAGATCCAGGAAGACCACGTTCACCCCACAAAGGAACGCATCTTCTAAAGGCCCCACCTGAAATATCCACGGACCCTCACGTCTGGTATGTAATCCTTTTTCTCCTGTCTCCTGTCCCCCGATCTACTTAAGTCACAGAGGCCCTGATGTTGGGCCTATGCAATCCCTTTGAAAAGTCTCTGGGCTCAGAGACCGGGGTTTTCCCCCTTCTACTTGTTCATCCATGGGCGACTGCCCTCAGGGACAACTACAGTTTTACGGTTCCCACTTAACTTTGACTTTTTCTACATTTGCTTTTTCGGATCAGGTTGAGGCCGGTTAGCTCGGCAATGCGAGCTGCTGTGTTTCCCCCAATATGGTCATGTTTTTTGACCATAATCCCTTGGAGATGAGTTTCTCCTCGGGCACTCTACCTATATGGTATGTCGTTTTTGTTTTACTCTTTTTTCTTTTTGTTCTCCCATGTTTTTTGGGGATCCTTTTTGATCCCATATTTACCTACGTTAGAATCTTCTATTCACGAATGTATGTTATATTACATGTTTTCATATCGTTAGGGTTGCACGGAGGTCTATTTTTTGAACTGCTCAGAAAATGTTTCTATGTTTTTATTCCCATGTTCTTTCTATATGGGTTTAAACATACAATTGTGCAAAGTCTTTTGTCTACAATATGGTATACGCTTAATGCATTTTACACGAATGTAATGTCAGATTTTTCCCCATTCTGCACCTATGGCAGTTAGTGTCTTCTCATGTAACGTTAAAGGTCTAAATTCCATCCGGAAGAGATGGCTTGCCCTTAAAGAGTTCAAAGCATCTAATGCTGAGGTGATCATGGTCCAGGAGACACATTTTAGGGCGGGGGGCTCTTTCAAATTTGCTTCTAGGCACTACCCCACAACTTTTGTGGCGTCTTCTCCCTCTGGAAAAGCTGGAGTGGCGATTCTCCTTAAAAGATCATCCACCATACAGGTGAAATCCTCATATTTGGACCCCCAAGGTCGCTTTATCCTCCTGGACTGTGGTCACCAAAATACTTCTTTTACTTTAGCGAATGTATATGTTCCCAACACAGGCCAAATTGGTTTTCTTGACACTTTCTTTGACAAACTACACAAATATGCCCAACCCTTTCAGATTATTGGGGGCGATTTTAACTTGTGCATGTCTCCAATTAGGGATAGGGCCGCCCTTTTTCAAGACAAACCTCCACTACAGGCACATAAATCTTCCTCCTCGTTCCGCAAAATAATTAGAACAAATAGACTGTTTGATTCTTGGAGGGTAAAACACCCGACAGCCAAACAGTTTACCTTCTTCTCTCCACCCCACAAGCTGTACACGAGAATTGACTATTTTTTCATCTCTGCACCCCTATTGCCATACCTGGTTGACGCCAACATTCTCCCAATTACATGGTCTGACCATGCCCCCATCACTATAGACCTCTTATTGTCCTCACCCACGCCTAGGAAATGTCATTGGCGCCTTAACGAGTCACTCCTAAACTCACCTGAGACCCATCTACCACTACAAGACAAACTGAACGAATATTTTCAGATAAATAAAGACTCGGTGTCGGAGGTCTCCGTTCTGTGGGAGGCACATAAGGCGTTTTTCAGAGGTGAATGCATCGCAACTGGATCTCGCCTTAAAAAAGATCGTGTTTTGCAGAGATCGACGTTATTGACTCAGTTGTTAGAAGCTGAACAAAAACTTATCAGACGCCCCACAATGGAGGGTCTCAGAGCCGTAACAGCGCTAAGAAATCGTATAAAAACACTAGACTCTGCAAGAATCACTAAATCCATGCTCTGGTCAAAGCAAAAATTTTATGAATTTGCCAATAGACCCCATAGACTGCTTGTCCAAATTCTGAAACCACGCCCCCAATCATCTTTACCCGACTCCTTAACACAACATGACGGTAAGCCCACATATTGCCCTAGAATTATGACTAATGTATTCAGAGACTTCTATAAGAAACTATATAACTGCCTATCCACAGACCCGACCACTCAATTCACACAAGACAAGTTTAACAATTTTATGGGCTCTTTTAAGCTTCCCACTCTGTCCTCAGACGATCGCTCAAGACTAAACGCACACATATCAGTTGAAGAGATCACTGAAGTTATTAAACAGCTACCGACTAATAAATCTCCAGGGCCGGATGGTCTTCCCTACTCCTATTATAAAAAATTCCTCCCCACCATTTTGCCCTACATGGAAAAACTTTATGCCTCTTTAATGAATGGGAAAATCCCCCACGCCCAATTCCTACATGCGTTCGTCACGGTGATCCCCAAACCAGGGAAAGACCCATCCCTACCTGACAACTACCGCCCCATAGCTCTCCTAAATTCTGACTACAAAATTTTTACAAAAATACTTGCTAACAGACTGTCCCTGCTCCTCCCCAAACTAATCCACAGAGACCAGGTCGGTTTTGTGCCTTCCAGACACGCTGGGGACAATACTAGACGAACCATAGATTTAATAGACCTCCTGACCAAAACCAAGAGACCGGCTATAATTCTCAGTTTAGACGCACAAAAAGCGTTTGACCGCCTAAATTGGTCATTTATGTTCGCTACGCTTTCAAGATTTGGATTCTCGGGTCCCTTTATACAAGCATTAAAGGCACTATACTCTACTCCTACGTCTCAGGTACAGCTGGCCTCCCATGCCTCAGCGTCATTCCCCCTTAGCAACGGTACTAGGCAGGGTTGCCCACTGTCGCCCCTGCTCTTTATTTTAAGCCTTGAGCCCTTGGCAGCAGCCATACGCATTCATCCAGACATTAGGGGAGTGACGTTGAGGCGTCTGGAATACAAGTTATCCCTCTTTGCAGACGATGTGCTGCTGACAATTACCCACCCACACATTTCTCTCCCTTCTCTTCATTCAACCCTACAAACTTTTGGCCATATATCCGGATTCAAAATTAACTCGACTAAAACCGAAGCTTTACCCATTAATGTTCCGGCTGACCTTCTTCTAACCCTGCAATCCAATTTCAAGTATAGATGGTGCATGCAGTCCCTTAAGTATCTCGGTGTACACTTATCCCGATCGTACTCCACCCTCTACCAAGAAAATTTCCCTCCCCTTTTCTCAGACATCAACAAACTACTTAAAAAATGGACAACACTCCCTATCTCTCTCATTGGTAGAATCAACGTTTTGAAGATGTCTATTCTCCCCAAGCTGCTGTATATTTTTGAAACACTCCCCGTAGCAATCCCATTGACCCAACTTAAGTTACTTCATAGGAACTTTCTGAATTTTATATGGAATAACAAATCCCACAGGATTGCCGGTTCGGTTCTCCTGGCCCCCCGCTCACGTGGGGGTCTGGGGGCACCGGATGTAATCAAATACTATTATGCTACTCACCTTAGAGTCATTTCCTCGTGGACATCTCGTTACGCATCAAACAGATGGTCAGAAATCGAGATAAATATTACTTCCCCTGCACATCCATGTAGTCTACTTTGGCCCTCTTCAGATAAATTTACATCTCAAATACGGAAGATTTGCCTAAACCCTATGATATTCACACTCTCAATCTGGAAACGCTGCTCAAGTAAATATACTCTATCTTCCCAATGCCCCCCACTGATAAACGTTTTATTTAACCCAGAAATCCCCGACAGCTTATCCTATGACTCCATGCTGCCATGGATCCAGGCAGGCATATTTCAACTGCGACATCTGGTGCATCCAGTAACACGCACTTTACTCCCTTTTTCGGACCTGCAAACCAAACATAACTTACCGAACACACTATTCTTTTCTTACTTACAGGTGAAGCATTATTTTGCATCTAGATCACCCCAAATGACACTAGATGTCCCTACAGAATTTGAAAAGCTATGCTCATATGGCCCACATGAACCTCAACAAATTTCTTGCATCTACAAGATCCTCCAGAGCACTGATCCCCTATCTGAACAGACCCACTCATATATGAGGAAATGGGCCCAGATCCTTCATAGTCCTATTTCTATAGCTCAGTGGGGGGCGATATGGGATGCTACCTCCAAAGTCTCCAGATGCGTGGCCCAGAGGGAAACGGCGTACAAAATCTTAATGTTTTGGTACAGGACCCCTGAATTTCTAGCAACTCATAAACTATCTCCATTTAGTCACTGTTGGAGGTGTGGCTCCTCTTTGGGCTCGCACTTCCACATTTTTTGGGAATGCCCTATCTTGGTCCCCTTTTGGACTAAAGTTCATGCCTTGCTTGAAAAGATATTGGAGATCCAGATCCCTTTCCAACCCATACATCTTCTATTAGGCCTACCTCTTCGGAAAACCACCAAAGCTATTAACAAACTAATGGCATTCATCTTACTAGCAGCTAAACGAGTAATCCCGCAACACTGGTGCTCCACTGCTCCACCTACCTTTACGCAATTCCTTTCTACGGTCACTGACATTCGTAAAATGGAGCATATCACGGCAGTCATAGAAGATGCACTACCAAAATTTGAGGTCATATGGGAAAAATGGGATACATCGGAATATAATAATTCGGAATACTAGACCCTCAAACCGAGATAAGGAAATGGTCTTTCTGGGTATTTCACTGATTGTTCAGGAAATTTTAACTCCAGTTTCCATCAATGATTACCTTCGTGCTAACATGATACCTTGATATGCTATTAATACCACACTACCTTCCCTCCACATGGCCCTTACACTGCCTAATGATTCACTCGAACAACTGGTTTCCTTCTCTTGTTATATAACTTTATGCTTGCATTTGCAAATTGTACAATGTTCATACTTGCTGAATGTGAAATATACTTGTAATGCTTCGTGAAAAATACTTGTAATGCTTCGTGAAAATTTTTCATAAATAAACAATTAAAAAAAAAAAAAAAAATAAAAAAAAAAAAATTAATTGATCAAATTAGGTGAAGTCCAAACTTTAATCCATGCAGACAGCCCCTTATAACAGTCACTGTTCACAGATATCATTCCATTCACTTCTCACCAGTGCTCAAAATAAAGACAGTAGCGTCACCACTAGGTGCTCCCCCTCTCCAAGAGTATTCTCACCTAGTGTAGTGTGATCTGTACAATTAAGTCAGGTCAATAAAAGCCTCTTAGCCTCTCCCAGGCTACAACCAGCACTCTCCATGCTTCCCCGCTGCTATAATCTCATAGACAGCCAGTAACATCCAGAACATGTATGCAAAGGAAACGGTTCAAATAGTGCTTATATCCTTTAAAAACTTGTTTTATTAAAAAAAGAGAGAAATGGGGGTACTCAGATTTCCCTGGTGCTTCCAGCACACCAGGCTGTAATAGGCATAAATAAATCCCTTCTGGTATCTCCATTTTCCACACAAGCCTCCCAGAGATCTAACAGGTTTCCAGCTCCTCACTGGTTCCAGATGCCTACACCGTCCTGGCCCCTCCCCTCAAAATAAATGACTAGATTAGTATGGCACATCAATCCACATTCACTAGAACCCTATCTTGCACGAAAAATAGCAAAACATCAAAATCTTAAGAAACCTAGCTTTCTTGAGATTTTGCTCTTTTCTGCGCAAGATAGGGTTCTAGTGAATGTGGTTCGATGTGCCAATCTAGTAATTTAGTGTGATGTTTAATCATATACAGTTTTCTGAGAAAACTTTTATGCTGTTTTAATCTGGTCCTATTTGTGCGGTCCGTGTCCCCATCTCCACATTTCCATCTGGTCGTGCTGCCTGCTCCTGGTGGTTCATAACCAGTGGTATTGGGCGGCTGGAAATTCTTTCAGGGGCGGCGCTTTTCACACCATCTACTACCAAGCCTCTTGTTCAATTCACCATCTACATGTGGACAGGCAGATAGGTGCCAGATGTGATGTGGCGGCAAAACGTAATGTCTGTGGCCGCGACCGGAAGTGACAGGGCTGTTAGTAGCGTGGGCCCATTGCCATCTTCCCAGTCTGAGGTATCTTCAGCCTGTGTGATTAGTAGGTGGGGAGGAACCCGCCCACCCAACTCAAGCCCTGTATCAGTTATTGGTGGACCCTTAACCCGGCCACGGGGTGTGTGGATGGCTTCCTGGGAAGTGTGGAGCTGTACCTTCCAGGTGGTATATGATGATGTGCTTTTCTGGTTTCAGTCTCCCTGCTTTTCCTGAGACATGGAGCTGTTTTGGAGCTACAGGATACATACGTACTTTCTAAGGTACCTTGTATGCTTTATTACATATTTGGCTTATCGCTCCTTTATTTAATTGAACTCATATCTTTTTGATTATGATTGTATGGAAGTATGCTGCTTACATAAAATATTCTGTTTGATTATAGTTTTAACGCTGTTTTGTGTCACATGCAAAATAAAAGAAAGGCTAAAGAGGTCCTGAGGAAGCGGTATTCCTGCAAAATGCATCAACCTCACCTGTTATGCATCAGAGATACCATCAGTATCTCCGATGCATAAGGTTCTCCAGACATTTGTGACTAAGTAAAAAACATGTCTTTATATGTTTGTGTCTTTGTGATACTCATTAAAAATTTGACTTTTAAATAAAACACGTGTTTTTACTATTGGGTAAGTCCTATCAAACAAAAATTGTAAGGAATTTTTATAGTAGGGATGATACCTCCTTAAGTAGCATTTAAGGTAATAAGGAGTCACCAGCCAATTTAGTTAATTTTGTGTGTAATGGCAACAGTAGTTGGTAAGGACTGGTGAAGTGTGAGGCACAGTAATGCCTAGTACACACAATGAGAAAATGGGATGAAAAATCTCACTTTCGGAGCGATAACTGATCATTAGTACACAGCTGTTGAGAGCTGATCACGACATTTTATGCAAAAATATCCGAAGGGACAAGCACAAAAATATTGCTCGCACGATAACAGGAACAATTTTTATGTAAATAGTATATGTATGGAGGAAAAAAAAAGTGTGACCAAGACCACACATGTTCGGAAACAAAAAGAATAGATTACAATACATTACATCACTCCCCTTGAACCTGATCTCCAGGATAAGCAAATAATCTCTAAATACAAGAGGCATGTACACAGTGCTGTATTATGGCCTAGACCGACAAGGCCCAGGCCTAGGGCGGCACTTTGCGGGGGCGGCCGAAAAGCCGCCCCCCCGCGCGAACCTCCTCCCGCACGGAGAGCCGCACAGCTGAATCTCGGAGCTCAGTGCCACGACAAGTTTCGGCACTGAGCTCCGGCAATTGGTCGCTCTAGCTGGATGCGCTGCCGCGGTCGCCCGGGACATCTGCCGCCCGGGGTCCCGCAGCGTCGATCAGCTGTACAGAGCAGCCGTCCCTCTCTCTCTCCACATCGCACAGTCAGTCTCCGGCTCCTCCCCCCCTCTCGGCTCAATGTTCCTGTGTACACAGCCAGGAGGAGGAGCCGAGGAGAGACACAACTTCAGTCAGTGAGAGAGCCGAGGGCCGTGCTGCTGGTATGTGAGACAACATCAGTGAGAGATGACACAGGCAGGGGGGAAGATAAGAGGTGAACTGAAGTGATGGGAGAGGAAAGGGGCGGTATTGGGGATATGTGCTGGGGAGTGATTTGAGAGGAAAGAAGATAGGGTCCCCCCCACTAGTACATATCTTCTTTCCTCTCAAATCACTCCCCAGCACATATCCCCAATACCCCTCTCTCCCCCCAAATTAAAAGATGCTCTGCCCCTCCCCACCCTGTCCTCATCCCACCCTGTCCCTCTGTCCTCATCCCACTCTGTCCCTCTGTCCTCATCCCACTCTGTCCCTCTGTCCTCATCCCACTCTGTCCCTCTGTCCTCATCCCACTCTGTCCCTCTGTCCTCATCCCACTCTGTCCCTCAGTCCTCATCCCACTCTGTCCCTCTGTCCTCATCCCACTCTGTCCCTCTGTCCTCATCCCACTCTGTCCCTCTGTCCTCATCCCACTCTGTCCCTCTGTCCCTATCCCACTCTGTCCCTCTGTCCTCATCCCACCCTGTCCCTCTGTCCTCATCCCACCCTGTCCCTCTGTCCTCATCCCACTCTGTCCCCCTGTCCTCATCCCACCTGTCCCTCTGTCCTCATCCCACTCTGTCCCTCTGTCCTCATCCCACCCTGTCCCTATGTTCTTATCCCACCCTGTCCCTATGTTCTTATCCCACCCTGTCCCTATGTTCTTATCCCACCCTGTCCCTCTGTCCTCATCCCACCCTGTCCCTCTGTCCTCATCCCACCCTGTCCCTCTGTCCTCATCCCACCTGTCCCTCTGTCCTCATCCCACCCTGTCCCTCTGTCCTCATCCCACCCTGTCCCTCTGTCCTCATCCCACTCTGTCCCTCTGTCCTCATCCCACTCTGTCCCTCTGTCCCTATCCCATTCTGTCCCTCTGTCCTCATCCCACTCTGTCCCTCTGTCCTCATCCCACCCTGTCCCTCTGTCCTCATCCCACCCTGTCCCTCTGTCCTCATCCCACCCTGTCCCTCTGTCCTCATCCCACCCTGTCCCTCTGTCCTCATCCCAACCTGTCCCTCTGTCCCTATCCCACCCTGTCCCTCTGTCCTCATCCCACCCTGTCCCTCTGTCCTCATCCCACTCTGTCCCCCTGTCCTCATCCCACCTGTCCCTCTGTCCTCATCCCACCCTGTCCCTCTGTCCTCATCCCACTCTGTCCCCCTGTCCTCATCCCACTCTGTCCTCATCCCACCCTGTCCCTATGTTCTTATCCCACCCTGTCCCTCTGTCCTCATCCCACCCTGTCCCTCTGTCCTCATCCCACCCTGTCCCTCTGTCCTCATCCCACCCTGTCCTCATCCCACCTGTCCCTCTGTCCTCATCCCACCCTGTCCCTATGTTCTTATCCCACCCTCTCCCTCTGTCCTCATCCCACCCTGTCCCTCTGTCCTCATCCCACCCTGTCCCTCTGTCCTCATCCCACCCTGTCCCTCTGTCCTCATCCCACTCTGTCCCTCTCCCACTCTGTCCTCATCCCACCTGTCCCTCTGTCCTCATCCCACCCTGTCCCTATGTTCTTATCCCACCCTGTCCCTCTGTCCTCATCCCACCCTGTCCCTCTGTCCTCATCCCACCCTGTCCCTCTGTCCTCATCCCACCCTGTCCCTCTGTCCCTATCCCACTCTGTCCCTCTGTCCTCATCCCACTCTGTCCCTCTGTCCTCATCCCACCCTGTCCCTCTGTCCTCATCCCACCCTGTCCCTCTGTCCTCATCCCACCCTGTCACTCTGTCCTCATCCCAACCTGTCCCTCTGTCCCTATCCCACCCTGTCCCTCTGTCCCCATCCCACCCTGTCCCTCTGTCCTCATCCCACCCTGTCCCTCTGTCCTCATCCCACCCTGTCCCTCTGCCCTCATCCCACCCTGTCCCTCTGTCCTCATCCCACCCTGTCCCTATGTTCTTATCCCACCCTGTCCCTATGTTCTTATCCCACCCTGTCCCTCTGTCCTCATCCCACCCTGTCCCTCTGTCCTCATCCCACCCTGTCCCTCTGTCCTCATCCCACCCTGTCTCCCTGTCCTCATCCCACCTGTCCCTCTGTCCTCATCCCACCCTGTCCCTCTGTCCTCATCCCACTCTGTCCCCCTGTCCTCATCCCACTCTGTCCTCATCCCACCCTGTCCCTATGTTCTTATCCCACCCTGTCCCTCTGTCCTCATCCCACCCTGTCCCTCTGTCCTCATCCCACCCTGTCCCTCTGTCCTCATCCCACCCTGTCCTCATCCCACCTGTCCCTCTGTCCTCATCCCACCCTGTCCCTATGTTCTTATCCCACCCTCTCCCTCTGTCCTCATCCCACCCTGTCCCTCTGTCCTCATCCCACCCTGTCCCTCTGTCCTCATCCCACCCTGTCCCTCTGTCCTCATCCCACTCTGTCCCTCTGTCCCTATCCCACTCTGTCCTCATCCCACCTGTCCCTCTGTCCTCATCCCACCCTGTCCCTATGTTCTTATCCCACCCTGTCCCTCTGTCCTCATCCCACCCTGTCCCTCTGTCCTCATCCCACCCTGTCCCTCTGTCCTCATCCCACCCTGTCCCTCTGTCCCTATCCCACTCTGTCCCTCTGTCCTCATCCCACTCTGTCCCTCTGTCCTCATCCCACCCTGTCCCTCTGTCCTCATCCCACCCTGTCCCTCTGTCCTCATCCCACCCTGTCACTCTGTCCTCATCCCAACCTGTCCCTCTGTCCCTATCCCACCCTGTCCCTCTGTCCCCATCCCACCCTGTCCCTCTGTCCTCATCCCACCCTGTCCCTCTGCCCTCATCCCACCCTGTCCCTCTGTCCTCATCCCACCCTGTCCCTATGTTCTTATCCCACCCTGTCCCTATGTTCTTATCCCACCCTGTCCCTCTGTCCTCATCCCACCCTGTCCCTCTGTCCTCATCCCACCCTGTCCCTCTGTCCTCATCCCACCCTGTCTCCCTGTCCTCATCCCACCTGTCCCCCTGTCCTCATCCCACCCTGTCCCTCTGTCCTCATTCCACCCTGTCTCCCTGTCCTCATCCCACCTGTCCCCCTGTCCTCATCCCACCCTGTCCCTCTGTCCTCATCCCACCCTGTCCCTCTGTCCTCATCCCACCCTGTCCCTCTGTCCTCATCCCACCTGTCCCTCTGTCCTCATCCCACCCTGTCCCTCTGTCCTCATCCCACCCTGTCCCTCTGTCCTCATCCCACCCTGTCCCTCTGTCCTCATCCCACTCTGTCCCTCTGTCCTCATCCCACTCTGTCCCTCTGTCCCTATCCCATTCTGTCCCTCTGTCCTCATCCCACTCTGTCCCTCTGTCCTCATCCCACCCTGTCCCTCTGTCCTCATCCCACCCTGTCCCTCTGTCCTCATCCCACCCTGTCCCTCTGTCCTCATCCCACCCTGTCCCTCTGTCCTCATCCCACCCTGTCCCTCTGTCCTCATCCCAACCTGTCCCTCTGTCCCTATCCCACCCTGTCCCTCTGTCCCCATCCCACCCTGTCCCTCTGTCCTCATCCCACGCTGTCCCTCTGTCCTCATCCCACTCTGTCCCCCTGTCCTCATCCCACCTGTCCCTCTGTCCTCATCCCACCCTGTCCCTCTGTCCTCATCCCACTCTGTCCCCCTGTCCTCATCCCACTCTGTCCTCATCCCACCCTGTCCCTATGTTCTTATCCCACCCTGTCCCTCTGTCCTCATCCCACCCTGTCCCTCTGTCCTCATCCCACCCTGTCCCTCTGTCCTCATCCCACCCTGTCCCTCTGTCCTCATCCCAACCTGTCCCTCTGTCCCTATCCCACCCTGTCCCTCTGTCCTCATCCCACCCTGTCCCTCTGTCCTCATCCCACTCTGTCCCCCTGTCCTCATCACACCTGTCCCTCTGTCCTCATCCCACCCTGTCCCTCTGTCCTCATCCCACTCTGTCCCCCTGTCCTCATCCCACTCTGTCCTCATCCCACCCTGTCCCTATGTTCTTATCCCACCCTGTCCCTCTGTCCTCATCCCACCCTGTCCCTCTGTCCTCATCCCACCCTGTCCCTCTGTCCTCATCCCACCCTGTCCCTCTGTCCTCATCCCCCCCTGTCCTCATCCCACCTGTCCCTCTGTCCTCATCCCACCCTGTCCCTCTGTCCTCATCCCACCCTGTCCCTCTGTCCTCATCCCACCCTGTCCCTCTGTCCTCATCCCACTCTGTCCCTCTGTCCCTATCCCACTCTGTCCCTCTGTCCTCATCCCACTCTGTCCCTCTGTCCTCATCCCCCCTGTCCTCATCCCACCTGTCCCTCTGTCCTCATCCCACCCTGTCCCTATGTTCTTATCCCACCCTGTCCCTCTGTCCTCATCCCACCCTGTCCCTCTGTCCTCATCCCACCCTGTCCCTCTGTCCTCATCCCACCCTGTCCCTCTGTCCTCATCCCACCCTGTCCCTATGTTCTTATCCCACCACCCTGTCCCTCTGTCCTCATCCCACCCTGTCCCTTTCTCCTCCTCCCATGAAAATGACAGGGCGGGTCTTAAAAGGGAAGGGGTGCGTCATATATAAAGTAGGGGGTGCGCGAGTTCCAACAGGCCTAGGGCAGCACAAAACCTAAATACACCACTGCATGTACAGTATATTAGCCCTTGAATCTTGGAATGCTTTGTTTTGCACTTCACTTCCTTTCCTCTGTATCTCCCTGTCATTTATCTTTACTTTTTTTTTGTTTTGTTTTGTTTTTAACTTGTGTAATGTATTATTATACCAATGAAGCTATTCCTGTCTGACCACCAAAGTGAACCTGTGATCATACTATAGACATTAAAGCACTTTACATATTTTTAGCAAGCAGTAAAATAACTTTATAGCAGAACTCCGGGCAATTATTTTTTCCATGTCCTTGTTGCTGACCTCATACCTTCACCAAGTTTGTCATCCATATTCTTCTGAACTCTGTAGTTCCTCTGTAATAGGCTACTGAACTTGCTGAAAAAACGTTATTGCCTGCTGACATCCTGTTTGTAAGACTGTTGGCTTCTATCCCTCTCCTAAGCTGAGCCAGCGGTCTGACACCCCCCCCCCCCCTTGTAGTCCTCTGAAAGAGCAGGGAGGAAGCAGAAATGTTGTGGGTGGAAGGGGTCAGCCCATGGAGGTGTCCTCCTCCTCTCTCCTCCCTGCCAGCAATCCACCACACTGCCACCCACCTCCCTCCGGTATTGGCACAGTGCGCTGTCAATCATAATACCAGTAGGACATCAGCGCTCCGTGTTCTCACATACAATACCTGACACCGCGGTAGATCCCTGCTGTGTCATACAAGCGATTTCTAATAATAATCCCTGCTCTACACTGGTAGTCCCCGACAAGCTACTATGGTGGGACAGACATGCTGCACTTGTGGACCCTGGCATTCGGCACTGGTGGTGGTCCCTGATATTCGGCACTGGTGGTGGTCCCTGACATTTGGCTTTGGTGGTCCCTGACATTTGGCACCGGTGGTGGTCCCTGACATTTGGCACCGGTGGTGGTCCCTGACATTTGGCTCTGGTTTGGAGTTATATTAAAATGCTTTGTATTTATAAGGCTGTAATCTATCATACTGTGTTATGTATGGCTTGCTGGCTGCAGAATGAGGGGTGTGATTTATGTTGTGGGCGAGTTCACATTTACATGTACAGGCCTAGTGTACCCAACATATTCACTCCCATCCCAAGTATTCATGGAAAATGTAGGCTGATTACAGTTAGAGAGACAGAAGAGGATATGATGCAATCACTGTTCTAAGAGATCCTCCCTGCCAGAAAAGATCATGCATTTTTTGAATCTTGTGTGGGGGGTGTACTAATGGGGGATTTTTTGAAAATCCAGGAGTTCTGCTTTAACTCTTTTCTGCCACCGACATAAGGCTTACATCGGGGGGCAGCAGGCGCTGTTACACACAATGTATGTGTACTTTACAAGCCAAATGACGGCTTTAACCCAATCACGTATACTATATCACTTACTGGTTCAGGACTATCACCTAGGAAGGCATACTGGCTGGAAAGGAGCTAAAGGAGTGTGATCTGTGCTCCATTAGCTTCAATAGAGAGACATCAGGTCTACTAGACTAGACTTTTCTACTAGGTCAATTTTTTAATAAATTTTCCTCACAATAAAATCAGCATTTTGTGCTAGAAAATTACTTTAGGTCCACATACAATTATAAATGGTGGCCCTGTAGAATAAAATGGTGGCAGTTGCATTTGTTTATTTACACAACAGTTTGTCAAATGTACATTTTTAAGAAGAAAAAGACATACTAAAATTAATTATCCACTTGTCCCCCGCCCACTGTCAATTGACGGCGGGCGGAGGACACTCTCGTTCTGGGAGGACGTCATATGACGTCCTCCCTTTAAAACGAGCTAGGGCGCGCGCCCGCCGCGTTCCCAAGGCCCCGATGCGCGTGCCCGGCGTCCGCGATTGCCGCCGGGCACCTGCGATTGCCTGGGAAACGAGCAGGAAAGTGGATCTCTGTGTGTAAACACAGAGATCTACGTCCTGTGAGGGAGAGGGGACCGATGGTGTGTCCCTTGTACATAGGGACAACCATCGGTCACCTCCCCCAGTCAGTCCCCTCCCCCCACAGTAAGAACACATTGAGGGAACATATTTAACCCCTTCCCGCCCCCTAGTGGTTAACCCCTTCCCTGCCAATCACATTTATACAGTAATCAATGCATTTTTATAGCAGGGATCGCTGTATAAATGTGCATGGTCCCAAAAATGTGTCAAAAGTGTCTGATGTGTCCGCCGCAATGTCGCAGTCACAATAAAAATCACAGATCGCCGCCATTACTAATAAAAAATAAAAATAAATAAAAATGCTATAAATCTATCCCCTATTTTGTAGACGCTATAACTTTTGCGCAAACCAATCAATACGCGCTTATTGCGATTTTTTTTTTTTACCAAAAATATGTAGAAGAATACGTATCGGCCTAAACTGAGGAAAATTTTATTTGAAAAAAAAAAAAAATGGGTATTTATTATAGCAAAAAGTAAAAAATAGTGTTTTTTTTCCAAACTGGACGCTCTTCTTTTGTTTATAGCGCAAAAAATAAAAACTGCAGACGTGATCAAATACCACCAAAAGAAAGCTCTATTTGTGAGAAAAAAAGGACGCAAATTTCGTTTGGGAGCCACGTCACACGACCGCGCAATTGTCATTCAAAGTGTGACAGCGCTGAAAGCTGAAAAATGGCTTGGGCAGGAAGGGGGATTTCGTGCACAGTAGGGAAGTGGTTATAGTGCTCACAAACACAACATATAAACCAATTCTTAGTGATTTATAAAAGGTGGGGTTGTGTCGAGTAAATAGATGTCAAACCTTAAAGTTGTGTGTCCCAGTGAAATGGGGGGAAAAAAACCACAGTATCCAAAATTGTCCATAGGTAAGGTTTTAAATGCCTTTACAAGTTATCAATTTAGAATTAACCAAGGACTATTGCTCTTATTGTGCCACCTGTGGCGATGTGTGGTGCAACCACTGTTTACATACGTGTGTGACCTATGTGTGTGCGCGAGGAGACAGGGTTTCTTTCCAACTTTCTTTCTTTATTTTATTATATTTACTTTTAACACTTTATTATTTCTTTTATTGCGATCGCAAAGGGCTAACAAGCCTCCTATGTGATGGCATTGGGCAGGTGACAGGTTATCTTTATGGAGACATTAGAGGTGGGTGGAGCAGCACATTCACTGTACTATAAAGTGATTTAGAGCGGCATAGATCAATTTTACTTGCTTAGAGTCAACCTGAAAAAAATCAATACCTCTTAACTAGCATGAAATTATAATTGTACCCAGGTAGACAAGGGTTAAACAGAACCTGACATGTTCTATGCAATCACATAGGGGGTTTTTGGTTCCCTATGTAACAGCAATAAAGTTATCGGAATCAAAGGGTTTTAAAAACGTAAAGTGGCATATGAAAAGTCCCAGTCCCCATGTACACACATATACACATCAATGCATGCGTTGGGTGTGGTTACGGCAGGGAAACACAATTGTGCTACACAATTATATGTCATTCATGGGTAACTCTAAACTGATGACCTGTAAGGGCTTTTAACCCTTTCGCTGCCAGGCCCTGTGCTCCATATTTACACTCAGGTGGCCAGAACATTTGAAAGCATATGATCTCTAGAATAAAAAGAAGGTGCTACTGATTTTGTATAGCCCGCAGTATTTGCGCAAATGTCTATCAAAACAATATTGTTGTTAAAAATACACTAAAACCATTATTAGCAGATAAAAACACAACTTTACAAAATTCCTGCTACAGTAGGTGCCGCCGATATTGTGTTTCTATCGCGCTCCCATCGCCGAGATTCTCGGCGACAGGAGTGCCGAGATGTCGTCAGCAGGGTGGCAACACGTGTCGCGCTCGCTGCAATGGCGAGGAGACGCGACACTGTATTGAGCGGGGATCCGATGCGGATTCCCGCCAATACCAGGCACTGCGTTTGGTATGAATCCTGAGTGGGAACTCCACGCCAATTTTTAAAGAAAAAAACGGCGTGGGTTCCCCCTCCAGGAGCATACCAGGCCCTTGTGTCTGGTCTGGATTTGAAGGGGAACCCTACGCCGAAAAAACGGCGTGGGGGTCCCCCTCAAGATCCAAACCAGACCCTTATCCGAGCACGCAACCTGGCAGGCCGCAGGGAAAGAGGGGGGGACGAGAGCGGCCCCCCCTTCCTCCTGAACCGTACCAGGCCACATGCCCTCAACATGGGGGGTTTGGTGCTCTGGGGCAGGGGGGCGACCTGCGGCCCCCCCACCCCAGAGCACCCTGCCCCCATGTTGATGAGGACAGGGCCTCTTCCCGACAACCCTGGCCGTTGGTTGTCGGGGTCTGCGGGCGGGGGGCTTATCGGAATCCGGGAGCCCCCTTTAATAAGGGGGCCCCCAGATCCCGGCCCCCCCACCCTATGTGAATGAGTATGGGGTACATCATACCCCTACCCATTCACCTGGTGGAAAATAAATGGAAATAAAAACACAACACAGTTTTTAAAAGTATTTTATTGCACCGCTCCGGAGGTCTTCTTCCGACTTCGGGGGTCTCCGGTGTCATCGCCGCGTTCTCCGGTTCTTTCTTCTGCCGTGCCTCCGCTAACTTCTTTTTAGCTCTTTTGCTAACGGAGGCCCGGTCTTCTCCGTCGTCTTCTTCTTCTTCTCCCGCTCTCCGGTTCTTCTCCCGCTCTCCGATGTCGTCACCGCGTTCTCCGGTTCTTTCTTCCGCCGGGCCTCCGCTAACTTCTTTTTAGCTCTTTTGCTAGCAGAGGCCCGGTCTTCTCCGTCGCCTCGTCCGGCTCTCCGTTGTCCTTCTGCCGGCCCCTCCACTAACTTCTTGTAGCTCTTTTGCTAGTGGAGGAGCCAGTCTTCTCAGTCGTCGCCGTCGGCGTCTTCTTCCCTCTTCTCCTCCTCGATGTTGACTCGTCACTTCCTCTCGCAGTAATGGTAAATCTTCGGTCCGCAGAGATTAATATAGGCTTCACATGACGTCACAGTCACATGGTCCCATGACGTCACAGTCACATGCTCCGGGGCACATGTGCACATGTGCCCTGGAGCATGTGACTGTGACGTCATGTGCACATGTGCCCTGGAGCATGTGACTGTGACGTCATGTGAAGCCTACATTAATCTCTGCGGACCGAAGATTTACCATTACTGCGAGAGGAAGCGACGAGTCAACATCGAGGAGGAGAAGAGGGAAGAAGACGGCGACGACAGAGAAGACCGGCTCCTCCACTAACAAAAGAGCTACAAGAAGTTAGTGGAGGGGCCGGCAGAAGGACAACGGAGAGCCGGACGAGGCGACGGAGAAGACCGAGCCTCTGCTAGCAAAAGAGCTAAAAAGAAGTTAGCGGAGGCCCGGCGGAAGAAAGAACCGGAGAACGCGGCGACGACACCGGAGAGCGGGAGAAGAACCGGAGAGCGGGAGAAGAAGAAGAAGACGACGGAGAAGACCGGGCCTCCGTTAGCAAAAGAGCTAAAAAGAAGTTAGCGGAGGCCCGGCAGAAGAAAGAACCGGAGAACGCGGCGACGACACCGGAGACCCCCGAAGTCAGAAGAAGACCTCCGGAGCGGTGCAATAAAATACTTTTAAAAACTGTGTTGTGTTTTTATTTCCATTTATTTTCCACCAGGTGAATGGGTAGGGGTACGATGTACCCCATACTCATTCACATAGGGTGGGGGGGCCGTGATCTGGGGGCCCCCTTATTAAAGGGGGCTCCCGGATTCCGATAAGCCCCCCGCCCGCAGACCCCGACAACCAACGGCCAGGGTTGTCGGGAAGAGGCCCTGTCCTCATCAACATGGGGGCAGGGTGCTCTGGGGTGGGGGGGCCGCAGGTCGCCCCCCTGCCCCAGAGCACCAAACCCGCCATGTTGAGGGCATGTGGCCTGGTACGGTTCAGGAGGGAGGGGGGCCGCTCTCGTCCCCCCCTCTTTCCCTGCGGCCTGCCAGGTTGCGTGCTCGGATAAGGGTCTGGTTTGGATCTTGAGGGGGACCCCCACGCCGTTTTTTCGGCGTAGGGTTCCCCTTCAAATCCAGACCAGACCCAAGGGCCTGGTATGCTCCTGGAGGGGGAACCCATGCCGTTTTTTTCTTTAAAAATTGGCGTGGAGTTCCCGCTCAGGATTCATACCAAACGCAGTGCCTGGTATTGGCGGGAATCCGCGACGGATCCCCGCCTATCGGCAATGCGTGTCACTCATCGTGAAAGGAAAATTTTTTCCTTTCCCGATGACGAGACAGCTCGGCGCTGGCTCTCGCGACGGAGCTCATAGGGTGTCAATATCGCCGCTAGAAGCGGCGAGATTGACACAATATCGGCGGCACCTACTGTAAATATAAAAGCTTATCCAGTGTTGAGTTAATAAATAACAAATATTTGTACATTTTAAATTGCACCTTTTTGCGAAATGGCAAAAATCAAACGTACGCAAAAATTTATCTAAAGTTTTAATTTATCACTTACAGCTTTCAGATTTTGAAAAAGACCCCCCCCCCTTACAAACCATACATTTAAAAGCACATGACCTGTAGAGTAAAAAGGTGCTACTGATTTTTTTTAGCCCCACAATACTTGCGCAAATGTTTATCAGATCGCTTTTTTCACTGAAGAAACGCTAAATAAAATCCTTATTTGCACATAAAACCACAACATAACTTCCAATATTTCTGCTAAATTCCTACTAATGCCTCACTCAATGGGGTGTGCAATATTGTACGCCCATGGAGGGCTGTGTATACCCGCATGGAACACCTGTGCATTCCTGTGCAGCCGCTGTGTCCAATTTGACATCAGTAGGATTGCCTACATGGGATGCATGGAACACCCTTGCATCCCTGTGCAGCTAAACATGGCCTTGCTGTATTATACCCCGCATGAACAAAGCCTTTGGGCCTTGCCCTAAAGAGGAGCTCCAGTCTTCCCCCAAAAAAGTCAGCAGGTATAAAAATACTGTAACTGCTGACAATTAATTAGGACACTTGCCTGTCCAGGGATCCAGTGACATCAGCACCCAAACTTGTTACATAGTTAGTCAGGTTGAAAAAAGACAAAGTCCATCCAGTTCAACCATAAAAAAATAAATAAAATAAAAAATATCGTACTATCCCATATACCCACAGTTGATCCAGAGGAAGGCAAAAAACCCCACAAGAGCATGATCCAATTTGCTACAGCAGGGGCAAAAATTCCTTCCTGATCCCCCGAGAGGCAATCGGATTTACCCTGGATCAACTTTACCTATAAATGTTAGTACTCAGTTATATTATGTGTGTAGCGGACCCCCAAAATTGGGGTCACTATGCTCTGAATTTAAGGGCAGCCTGAGCAATAGTTTGGCTCAGGTTCTCCAATTCTGCTTAGTTTGGACTCTGCTCTGCTGTAATGTTGCCTGGAGTATAGTTCCCCTTGTCCTGTGGGTGGCGCTGTTGCCCGGGTCTTGAGGAGAGCCACAGGTGGCGTTGTGGTGTGGTGTTCTCTCTCGGCTACCTGCGGTGGGCGGGTTTAGCCTGCTGTGCATGCCGGGAGAGGGTACGTGAGGGGCAGACGCCGTGATCTGGTGTGGTGTGTCGGGGGGATTCCAAGGAGGACCCCTGGTGGCGAAGTCATGCCCTTTGGCCCTGCTGGCCGTGGGGTGCGTGAACTGGTCGAGGAGTCTTGGGCACCTTTAGCCCAAGGCTGCAGAGTTCCAGGTAGACCCAGTACCTTAAACTGGGTCTACAAACCAACCACTGGAGTCCCAGGGAACCCGAGGGAGGGTGGCCCGCTCTGAAACAGAGGAAATCGGTAGAGGACCTGTCCGATGGATCGGTGAAGGAAGTCACGGTCTCGGGGAGGCCTTGTTGCCTATCAGAGGGAAGGATTCGTGAGTTGCAAGATAGCTCCTGTAGCGTGCCCCATTGGCACCTATGGTCTCTATAATCTACAGGCGTTAGGAAGTTTTAAATTCAGGAACTAAAGGATTCAGTGGCAGAGGATCTCCTGATCTTGTCCGTGAAGGGGACTAAAACTAAAGTGTCATGTTCATGCTTCACTCCGGCTGCTAGAACTGTGAGAGGTATCTATCCGGCTGAGCAATACCCACTCAGGCTTGAGTGGAGAATAGGGTGACTGGGTACCGCGTGCCTGAACCTATTTCCCTACCAAATCCCATTGTTGTTTTCAACCTTTTTCCCAAATCTGTTTCAAGCAAAGAAAATAAACTCATCTGTTGGAGTTTAAATACTGTCTGGACATTGGCCTTCTTTCAGGGAAGAATAGACTTTTCCCTACATTCTAGGGACGAGAACCAATGGAGGGAGGTAACTCGCTGCAGGACCCAAAATTGTAAGAACACCACTCAACCTCTTATACCAGGAGGATACGGGCATGTGGCATGGTGTACCTTTACCCCTGCAAGCGAAGGTAAGCAGGAAAAAGGGTCTGTGTGCTACACGTACATTTAGGAAAGTACCCAGGCCTTTCTTAAAGCAATCTACTGAGCTGGCCAGAACCACCTCTGGAGGGAGTCTATTCCACATTTTCACAGCTCTGAGGCCTCATACACACGACCGTTTTTCTCGTCCAAAACAGTCAAGAAAAGTGCCGCGAGAGTTTTTTTGTCTAGAAAAACTTTGTGTGTATGGTTTTACGATGAGAAAATTGCCGAGAATCTCGACGAGAAAATAGAGAACCTGCTCTCTATTTTCTCGTCAGGATTCCAGATTTCCTCGTCGTGTTTCTCGTCGGCCTGTTTTGTGACGAGAAAATGGTTCGTGTGTATGCTTTTACGACTCTTCCAAAAGCGCGCATGCTCACAAGCAACTATGAGACGGGAGCGCATCTTCTGGTAAAACAAGCCTTCGTAATGGAGAGAGCATATTCGTCACGCTCAAAAATATTTCATCGTTTAAATGTTCTGCATTGAAATCTTCGTTAGAATGTTACATTAATCAAAACGAGTGACCTTCTTTTACTGCTGATATTCACACAGAGTTATGCCTTATTTTTAACCTTTTTCATGCTGCTCTTTATAAGATTTATGTGTATTATATCGTGCAAGTTTTTAGGAATAATTTAAATGGTTAGATTTTTCAAAATGATGTTAATTATAATTTCACAATGTTTTGATAGTGATCTCCCATTTAATTTAGGAATCTATATTATTTAAATTTCCCACCATGTTTTTGTGCTAATCAGATTTAGTTATTCTTTTGGGGGGGTGATATCTGTGCCTTTTATTGTCAGTCAAATGTATCTGCTTACTCCAAAGCTTGATTTTGTTTATTTAAAAATACACATAGTCAAGTATGAACTTAAACAAAAATCACATTTATTCATGTTTATAAATTAAATAAAGAGAAGGCAGCGCTGGAGAAGCTGCTGCCATTTGTGCATCCCAGGGACCCCAGAGCACACAGCAACCCTGTGTGGACACTAAAATTGGGA
This sequence comes from Rana muscosa, assembly GCA_029206835.1. Taxonomy (NCBI): domain Eukaryota; kingdom Metazoa; phylum Chordata; class Amphibia; order Anura; family Ranidae; genus Rana; species Rana muscosa. Next base: position 377,104,497 of record CM055117.1, read on the forward strand.
GCTTGAGAAGGCCAACATTTCTGAACACAATCTGATGCTGGCCTCCCAGAGGTCAGGAACAGCAGCAGGTGATATATATGTCCCAAGTGTGTGGTACTACAACAGGCTGCCTTCTGTCCGACCACAATGAAGCAAGGCCATCACTTCCTCTTCTTCCTGGCAACCTTCCCTGCAGCCTTTCCTGAAGCCTTCCCTGCAGCCTTTCCTGAAGCCTTCCCTGCAGCCTTCCTTCTTCGTTTGGCTGGAGGCTGGCCCACTGGAGGGGTACTCCTGTCAGGAAGGGGAGGTGGAGGTGTAGCAGAAGGGGGTGGGGCAGAAGAAGAAGGTGGAGGTGTAGCAGAAGGGGGTGGGGCAGAAGAAGAAGGTGGAGGTGTAGCAGAAGGGGGTGGGGCAGAAGGTGGAGGTGTAGCAGAAGGGGGTGGGGCAGAAGAAGGTGGAGGTGTAGCAGAAGGGGGTGGGGCAGAAGAAGAAGGTGGAGGTGGAGGTTGAGGTTGGGTCAGTTGGGCCACCTCAAATATGGCGGTATTGGGTGTAATTTTCTCCATCACCCCCTTGTTGAGCAAGGTGATGAGCAGGGGCTCGCATAGGAGGCGTTGCTCCATGCTCATCACCTTGAACTTAGCCTCCACTAGGCCGGCAATGGCCTCTTCAGGGGATGTGGGCTCCTTGAGGGTGGCATGGGCCTCTTTAATAAGGGCCATTGCTGCCTCACTGGTGGTCCTGTCCCTCCTGCCTCTTTTGTGAAGCCGGATGGGAGGCACCTGGGATCTGGTGCTTCTCCTTTGCCCTGCCACCTCCTGTCTGCCACTGGGCCCTGCCACCTCCTGTCTGCCACTGGGCCCTGCCACCTCCTGGCTGCCACTGGGCCCTTCCTCCTCCTGTCTGACAGTTTCCAGACCCTCCTCCTGGCTGATTTCATCCTGTGTATGAAAAAGGAACATAGTTTAATATGTTGGTTTAATCTTTGCATCAAAATTTGTAATCCTGATTGAAGCAATTAGAATGTAAATGCATAAATACTTGCTTTAAATTTACCACTACATCAGATTGACTATTTAGCACCCAATTAAGTGCAGAATAATGTCTACAGATCTTGATTTCACTTGTGGAATCCAAAATAATGTATGTTTCTCATCCTGACATATTTGTCAAACATTAATTTTATCCCAATACATTTTCAGTTAATACTATACCTGGCTCCAGATGGCCAAATCAGGATCATCCAGGATGGCTGCCTCCTCTTGCTCCAGAGAAGGCTCAGGTTGGCTGCAGGGAAGTCTGGGGGGAAGAGTGGAGAGTGATGGCCTTGTGTCAATGTGGTCATCCAGGAAGGACATCCTGTTGTAGTACCACAAAATCGGGACATAAACATCATCTGCTGCTGCTCCTGACCTCTGAGAAGCCAGCACCTTAGAGCGTTCAGTCCTGTAGGTACCTCTCAAGCTCCCAATTTTAGTGTCCACTTGTTTTGCTGTGGCTGTGGGCACCTTGGTATGCACAAATGGGAGCAGCTTCTCCAGCGCTGCTTTTCTCACCCCTTTTTTTTTATGGATGGGGTTTTTCGTCTCCCACAGAGCCGGCAGCTCCCTTACCCGGTCAATAAATTCCGCCAGGAACTCTTTGTCGCTAATAAAGACATTCATATTGTATCTGCAAGTTAAATAAATTATATTTAACTAATGTGAGGCAAACAGTCTAACCTCCTTAACATCCTAGTCACCATATATATCCTCCAACAATCTCAAGACAGTATAGGCCAACAATTTTTACAAGTCACAAAATCACATACCTTCGTTCGCACGTCCGTCACTTGAACTCCTCTCTCCGCACACCGAACGTACTATAGTCACATGTGTGTTTGCTATATACACACCACGCATGCGTCAAAATTCGAACACGTCGCTCCGCACACGTCGCCCGCCCATGACGTTCTAACTAACATCTTTTCCCCGCCCCTTCTCTTTCGGCGCGCAGACAGATATGGCTGAGTTACAGCAGGTGTCTGATAATTCCGCAACTAACGAGGAGACAAGCCCGGAGACCGAGGACACGTCACGATCAAGGAGGAGATTCAAGGCATCGAATATGTCTTTGGCGGAGATGGCGGAGATGGTGGACATCTTGGTCAAGGCTGATTATGATGCCAAGCATGGGCCGTATAGCAAACCAAATAGAAGGAAGGCCAAAATCCTCACTAAAGTTGTGAAGAGTCTGAGGGCGAAGTTCGGGGTGAAACGCTCAAATGAGCAGCTCAGAAAGAGGTGGTCAGACCTCAAACTGAGGGAGCCAGACCAGTTGAGGAGCATAAAGAGGATGCTCGCTAAAAGTAAGTAAAATGTCGACTTTTCTGCTATTAATCTTTTTATAAACTGACATGTTTTTTTTTTTCTCATATTGGACTCCCTTCCAAAATGTAATATTTTGAACTTGGTTGGGCACAGTAATCGTTCGTTACGTTACCGACACTTCGTTCGGCCACTATCCGCGGTTTTGGCTTATTTTAGAGCCACAAAAGTAATTAGACATCTGCCATTTTTGATCAACTATTGTGGATAATTTTTTAGTCTAGATGATGTGTTTGTAAAGAGAATGAAATGCAAACTTTTATCAGTGTAAAGGAGAGGACACTCAGCAGCTGCTTCCACATCTGTACTTTGGAGCACTATAGTGTGGGCCACCAGACCCGCCTTTTTTGGGTGTCCCACACAGGTGCATCAGAGAATTTTTGTGGTGCCTCCATGTCAAAAAAATTACATCCAAATGTGAATACTAAACATATTTGGGGTCATAAATAATGCATTCTTCTTTAAATTCCGCACAAACACACACTTGTACCCCACTTCCAAGCAATTTAGCCTGTTTTTATTTTAACAATGAGATTTACAGTGTGATAAATAGACCTTTGGTTTTATTCTCATAGGGGAGAGAAGACTGGGAGGAGGACACTCCAGGGAGCACATGCACCCCACAACTTCCAAGCAACCCCAAACTCCCAAAGACCCACAACCGAAAGATGTGCAGGAAGTTGAGGTGGAGAAAGGAGAAGTGCAGGAAGGAGAGGTGGATGACGTTGTGGATCTGGTCACCACAACAGGTCAGTATCTGTCACCACAGCTTCAGGTAAGCGAGGTAGGCCTGCAGAGTTATAATACATGTTTTTTTTGGTTTTTAGGGGATGTAAATGTTGTGAAGGATAGTACACGGTTCTCTGCTGACAGTGCCCTCCGCCTCATCCAGCAAGTGATGGAATGTAGCACGGAACTGGACCTAATTAAACAAAGAATCCATGTGATGGAACAAACATTTAAAGACATTCTCGATGTTTTGGGGAGAATTCAATAAGCCATCCAAACACATTTGTTTTTACATGTTTGTTTTTGTCATTTTTTCAAATTTTTTGACTATCAAACCAGCCAAAAATTGAATATGCACACAGTGTGTCAACATGTGCTATCTGCCATCAGGGGATATCCATGTACGTCTTTTGTGGGTGCAACCCCTTCCTCGTATCAAAAGTCGGTGAACTGAGGAAGGGGATGCACCCCCAAAACACGTCCATTGATCACCCCTGATGGCAGATAGCACATGTTGACAATAGGGATCAGGATTGTAAACTTCCTATATGAAAAAAAAACACAAATGTGTGCATATTCAATTTTTGGCTGGCCAAGGGGTGGCAGGACTCCATATTAGGACGGGCACATAGAGACATAGTTTGTGTAAGTGAATGTCTCCGATTGCTCAGAGGTATCCAATGTTGTAATTTTTGAAATGCAACTGTTATTTTTGTATTTTCATAAGCCAAAAATTGCCGGGTTGGGGCCAGGCCAACCCCAAAGTAAAAAAAAAAAAATGAAGAGAATGTGCACAGAGTAAAATATTTGACCACAAACAACGTGTAGCTTCTTTTTATAATACCCTCTAAGCTTATTTGGTTCTTTTGTAAGGTTACATAGTGAAATGGTTGTTATTTACTAAAGTAAAATACACTTGCCACTACAAATGCACAAAGACAAACTAGGAGACAGGAAAGAACAAATAATTAAAGGTTTAAACAAGATTTTTATTGGGATACTTAGACATAGGCTGGCATAGGAATTGCCCCCCTACCCGTGAAATACTCCATGTATTTGTCCCGAACCACACGGGCATTTTGGGGGGGCAAGTCAAGACGGGCAGATTCCAGGCCCGGAAGGGGATTTGCAGTGGAAAGTCCAGCCTCTGGCAAAACTGAGGCCATATATGAATTAGATTTGCGGCAAAGAAAATTGTGTAGCACACAGCAGCATAACACTACATAGTTTATTTTGTAGTCCGCCAAGTGGATGGAAGTCATAAAAAGGCGGAACCGGCTGGCCATTATGCCGAAGGCATTTTCAACGACTCTTCGGCCCCTGGCCAGCCGGTAATTGAACACCCTCTTCTCTGGTGTCAGGGTCCTCTGTGGAAATGGCCTCATAAGATGCCGTCCGAGTCCGAAGGCTTCATCAGCCAAGAAAACAAAAGGGGAGTCCTTCAATATTCCCTGCATCCGGTGGCAATGCAAGGTCGTCACTCTGGAGACGGAGGGCAAACTCCGTCTGGATGAAGGATCCCCCATCGGACATCCGGCCATTCTTCCCTACATCAACATAGAGGAATTCATACCGTGCTGACACCACCGCCATCAGCACAATGCTATGAAACCCCTTGTAGTTGTAGTAGTAGGACCCAGAACGGGGGTGGCGGCACGATGCGGACGTGCTTCCCGTTAGGGATGAGCTTGGAGTTCGAGTCGAACTCATGTTCGACTCGAACATTGCCTGTTCGCCCGTTCGCCGAACAGCGAACAAATTGGGGTGTTCGCGGCAAATTCGAAAAATATATGGGAGAAATCTAAAGTGTTAATTATAAAGGCTAATATGCAAGTTATTGTCCTAAAAAGTGTTTGGGGACCGGGGTCCTGCCCCAGGGGACATGTATCAATGCAAAAAGAAGTTTTAAAAACGGCCGTTTTTTCGGGAGCAGTGATTTTAATAATGCTTAAAATGAAAAAATAAAAGTGAAATATTCCTTTAAATTTCGTACCTGGGGGGTGTGTATGATATGCATGTAAAGTGGCGCATGTTTCCCGTGCTTAGAACTGTCCCTGCAAAAAATGTCATTTTTGAAAGAAAAAAATGCATTTAAAACTGACTCGCGGCTATTAATGAATTGTCGGCTCCCGGCAATACATACAAAAGTCATTGATAAAAAAAAAAAAAAGCGTGGGGGTTCCCCAGAATTCAATTACCAGGCCCTTCAGGTCTGGAATGGATATTAAGGGGAACCCCGCCGCAAATTAAAAAAAAATTGACGTGGGGTTCCCCCAAATATCCATTCCAGGCCCTTCAGATCTGGCATGGATTTTAAGGGGAACTCCACCCCAAATTTTTTTTAAAAATGGCGTGGAGTCCCCCTAAAAATCCATACCAGACCCCTTATCCGAGCACGCAACCTGGCCGGCCGCAGGGGAAAAGGGGGGGACGAGAGAGCGCCCCCCCCTCCCTCCTGAACCGTACCAAGCCACATGCCCTCAACATGGGGAGGATGTCCCCATGTTGATGGGGACAAGGGCCTCATCCCCACAACCCTTGCCCGGTGGTTGTGGGGGTCTGCGGGCGGGGGGCTTATCGGAATCTGGAAGACCCCTTCAACAAAGGGGACCCCCAGATCCCGCCCCCCCTATGTGAATTGGTAAGGGGTATGTTGTACCCCTACCATTTCACGAAGAAAGCGTAAAAAAATGTTTAAAAAAACACACAAACACCTTGAAAAAGTCCTTTATTGAAAAAAAAAAAAAAAAAAAACATTCCAGCGGTGAAATCCAGTGTCCCGCGGCGATCCCGATGTCCAGCGCTGTCCTTCATTGGTTGTGCCTGAGCGGACCTGATGGGGAACTCCCTCTCAGTATTTTAAATGTATAGACCCGCCCCTTCTAAAGTTCCCCATCAGGTCCGCTCCCTCGGTATGTCGGACCCGCCTACGTCATTGGCTTGAGCGGGGAACTTCCTTCACTGTGTAATTTAAATTTACATAGTGAAGGAAGTTCCCCGCTCAAGCCAATGACGTCGGCGGGTCCGACATACCGAGGGAGCGGACCTGATGGGGAACTTTAGAAGGGGCGGGTCTATACATTTAAAATACTGAGAGGGAGTTCCCCATCAGGTCCGCTCAGGCACAACCAATGAAGGACAGCGCTGGACATCGGGATCGCCGCGGGACACTGGATTTCACCGCTGGAATGTTTTTTTTTTGTTTTTTTTCAATAAAGGACTTTTTCAAGGTGTTTGTGTGTTTTTTTAAACATTTTTTTACGCTTTCTTCGTGAAATGGTAGGGGTACAATGTACCCCTTACCAATTCACATAGGGGGGGCCGGGATCTGGGGGTCCCCTTTGTTAAAGGGGTCTTCCAGATTCCGATAAGCCCCCCGCCCGCAGACCCCCACAACCACCGGGCAAGGGTTGTGGGGATGAGGCCCTTGTCCCCATCAACATGGGGACATCCTCCCCATGTTGAGGGCATGTGGCCTGGTACGGTTCAGGAGGGAGGGGGGCCGCTCTCTCGTCCCCCCCTCTTCCCCTGCGGCCGGCCAGGTTGCGTGCTCGGATAAGGGGTCTGGTATGGATTTTTAGGGGGACTCCACGCCATTTTTTTTTTAAATTTGGGGTGGAGTTCCCCTTAAAATCCATGCCAGATCTGAAGGGCCTGGAATGGATATTTGGGGGAACCCCACGTCAATTTTTTTTTTAATTTGCGGCAGGGTTCCCCTTAATATCCATTCCAGACCTGAAGGGCCTGGTAATTGAATTCTGGGGAACACCCACGCTTTTTTTTTTTTTTTATCAATGACTTTTGTATGTATTGCCGGGAGCCGACAATTCATTAATAGCCGCGATTCAGTTTTAAATGCATTTTTTTCTTTCAAAAATGACATTTTTTGCAGGGACAGTTCTAAGCACGGGAAACATGCACCACTTTACATGCATATCATACACACCCCCCAGGTACGAAATTTAAAGGAATATTTCACTTTTATTTTTTCATTTTAAGCATTATTAAAATCACTGCTCCCGAAAAAACGGCCGTTTTTAAAACTTCTTTTTGCATTGATACATGTCCCCTGGGGCAGGACCCGGGTCCCCAAACACTTTTTAGACAATAACTTGCATATTAGCCTTTATAATTAACACTTTAGATTTCGAACGTTCGAGTCCATTGTATTAAATAGGGTTCTAAAGTTTACACGAACATTTTGTCTGTTCGCAGGTTCTGGTGCGAACCGAACAGGGGGGTGTTCGGCTCATCCCTGCTTCCCGTCTATGGCACCACCGCATTTGGGGAAGTCCCACCGCGTGGCAAACTCCGATGCCACAGTCTGCCATTCCTGTGGCGTGGAAGGAAGCTGTGGAGTGAAACAAGATGAAATAATATTAGAAAAACAAAGTCATACATTACAAGGAAATTCTATCCCAAAAAATTAGAGGCCAACATCAATCAAATTATACGTTTATTAAGGTGTGTAAAAAAAGGATAATGGAAGGCTCATTTATCATATTCATCACCCCCTCTGATGGGCCATTACTAAATTATTTTGGGGGGGGGGATGTGTTTGGCCACAGGATAGCATTGCAGTGGCGGTGCGTCCAGAGTGGGCGCTGGAGCACTGCCCCCTCTCTCCTGTGCCCATCACTCAGAACAATACATAGGTTCATGCGTTGCATGAACCTATGTATTGTCTATGCCGCACACTATTCAGGTGGATGGCCTCTTGTAAAGCGACCGACATATGAATCATTGCGGCATTTAGGGGGTTAAAATTGCATAGCAGAAACAGGTAGTAAAATAGTCTTGCAAATTACAACCTGAGGGATGTAATTGGCTTCCTAAAAGAAAAATCGGGGACGCAGGGGGGGGGGGGGCATTCCTTGGGTAAACACTGACAGGCTGCTCTGCCAATCATGTTCACCAAGTCTGTTTAATGGTAACATGATTGGCTGATGCAACATGAAGGGAAGGAGAAGACATCAAGGACAGAAGAAGGATGGCGCTGACCACAAGAAGGTAAGTGCAGGGCTGGGGGGAAACTGGCTGCATTAGAGGGGACTAAATGGCTGCATTTGAGGGAACAAAATGGCTGCATTGGAGGGGACAACTGGGGGCATTTAATAGGCACCAGAGCAAAAAAGGAGGACGTTTATTTCCTAAATTGGGGTTTGAACCCCCAAACATTTGGAGCAACAGGCGCCCCTGCTGGAAAAGTTAGTGAAGGGAAATATTTAGGGAGGAGAAAAAAGGGGCAATCTAAAGCTTCCAACATGCATGGGGACAAAGGGGACATTCTCAGCATATTACAATAATGGTAATTAGGGAAGGATGAAAGAAATACAATACATTAGCATACATGTAATACATAAAATGTGATGTTAAGGGAGCAAACTTACCCTAATATAGTCCTCCTGCAGGACTTGGATGATGGCAGAACAGGTGTCTGGGATTATGAGGCCCAGAGCCTGGGGGGAGATGCCTGTGGTGAACTTCAAGTCCTGAAGACTTCTCCCTGTCGCCAGGTAACGCAACGTGGCGATGAGCCTCTGCTCAGCACTGATGGCTTCCCGCATAACGGTGTCCTTCCTGGTAATATAGGGGGACACCAAAGCCAACAGTTCCTGAAAAACGGGGTCAGACATCCTCAGAAAATTCCTGTAGTCCTCAGGATTATTCTCGACGATCTCACGCAGCAGAGGCATGTGGCAGAATTGGTCCCGCTGGAGCAACCAATTCTTGGTCCATGAACTCCTCCTCACACCATTCATGGACTGGTCTTGGTCCAAAACAAGCAGACCAACACCAAGCGCACGCACAGCACGAACTCGACGACGAGAACGTCCAGGCGACATGGCTAGGAAACGGTCGTCTAATCAGAACGTACAGAACAGAACGCACTTTAGAACAGCAAGGCCTATGAATAACGAACTGAAAATCAGAAACGAACAGGCAAGAACGCACTGTAAAACAGATACGACCTGCCTAGACGCCCTGAAAGTCAAGATACGAACCCACAAGCACAAACTGAACGGCAGAAAACGATCTGAAAAGTACGAAGACTGAAAAGCGCGAATCGTCTCTTCCCAAACTTTTACTTCACACGCGGTAACACGAGATCAGCAAAAGCAGCCCAAGGGGTGGCGCCAAGAAAAAAGATCTTCCCCTTTATAGTGCCGTCGTACGTGCTGGACGTGAGCGCAGAGAACAACGAGGAAATTGGGAAATGACAGTGTGTACGCATAGAAAGCTTGACGAGAAAATCGACAAGCTTAACAAGAATCTCGTCGAAAAAAACGACGTGTTTTTTACGACGAGAAACTCGGTCGTGTGTACGAGGCTTTACTGTGAAGAAACCTTTCCATATTTGGAGATGAAATCTTTTTTCCTCTAGACGTAAAGAGTGCCCCCTTGTCTTTTGTGTTGACCGTAAAGTGAATAACTCAACACCAAGTTCACTATATGGACCCCTTATATATTTGTACATGTTAATCATATCCCCCCTTATTCTCCTCTTCTCAAGAGTGAATAAATTCAGTTCCTCTAATCTTTCCTCATAGCTGAGCTCCTCCATGCCTCTTATCAGTTTGTTTGCCCTTCTCTGCACTTTCTCCAGTTCCCCGATATCCTTTTTGAGAACTGGTGCACAAAACTGAACTGCATATTTCAGATGAGGTCTTACTAATGATTTGAACAGGGGCAAAATTATCTCTCTCTCTCTGGAGTCCATACCTCTCTTAATACAAGAAACGACTTTGCTCGCTTTGGAAACCGCAGCTTGGCATTGCATGCCATTATTGAGCTTATGATCTACCAAAACCCCCAGATCCTTCTCCACTACGGATCCCCCCAGTTGTACTCCCCCTAGTATGTATGATGCATTCATATTCTTAGCCCCCAAGTGCATAACTTTACATTTGTCAACATTAAACCTCATCTGCCACATAGTCGCCCAATTAGACAGAGCATTGAGGTCGGTTTGTAAATTGGCTACATCCTGTAAGGACGTTATTCCACTGCATAGCTTGGTGTCATCTGCAAAGACAGAAATGTTACTTTTGATCCCAGACCCAATATCCTTTATAAAGATATTAAAAAGTAAGGGTCCCAGCACTGAACCTTGGGGTACACCACTGATAACCTTAGACCATTCAGAGTAAGAATCATTAACCACTACTCTCTGAATTCTGTCTTTTAGACAGTTTTCTATCCATCTATCCATTTACAAACTATTTCCAATCCTGTAGACTTTACCTTACACATGAGCCGTGTGTGCGGAACTATATCGAACGCTTTTGCAAAATCCAAGTATACCACGTCCACTGCCACCCCTCCGTCCAAGATTTTACTTACCTCTTCATAAAAAGAAATCAGGTTTGTCTGACAACTTCTGTCTTTCATGAATCCATGCTGTCTATTGCTTAACCACTTCCCACCCGGCCACTGTACATATACAGCCGGGTGGGTGCTCTCTCCTTCTGAGTGGAGGTTCCCGAACGTCCCTGAGAAGGAGCGGGATCGCGGAGGGGCACGCGCGTGATCCCGATGCGCGCGTGTCCCGCGGACACGCCGCATCTCGAAACAGCAGGAGGGCACTGTGATTTGCCCTCCTGATCGGCACGATGGCTGTGTCTAATCACAGCCATCGTGATGTAAACAAAGAGGTGGGGGCTGGCATTTGTGAGGGGATCGCGCCGCCACATGCCCACGCAGCGGCGCGATCCCGATCTGCCTGTGCACCCCAGAGACCAAAAAGGTGTGCACGTCAGGAGGGCCATGTGATTGGCCCTCCTGATGACATGTCCAATCACAGCCATCATGTAATGTAAACACAGAGCAGTTGTAACTGCTCTCATCTTTTCCTCTCCTCACACAGAGCCTGTCAGTGAGGAGAGGAAGAGACAATCTGTGCTGCAGCCGGGAGATCAGTGAGTTTTTAGCGGTTTGTCTGCTGTTTACCCACTGATCACCCAGCTAGTGTCCCCAAAACGCAGTGTCCCCAAAACACAGTGTCCCCAAAACAGTGAAAACACCAGTCATACCAGTAAACATCTGTCCGCCAACATCTGGCACATCTGCCTGCCAACATCTGGCACATCTGCCCGTCAACATCTCACCGCCAACAGCTGCCCTCCAACATCTGGCACATCTGCCCGCCAACATCTGACTGCCAGCATCTGACCGCCAGCAGCTGCCCGCCAACAGCTGGTACATTTGCCCGCCAACATCTGCCCTGCCAACATCTGGCACATCTGACCCCCAACATCTGGCAGTAAACATCTGCCCGCCAACAGCTGACAACATCTGCCCGCCAACATCTGCCCTGCCAACATTTGGCACATCTGAATCCCAACATCTGGCAGTAAACATAAACATCTGCCCGCCAACAGCTGCCACATCTGCCTGCCAACAGCTGCCACATCTGCCCACCAACATCTGGCACATCTGACCGCCAACATCTGACCGCCAACAGCTGGCACATCTGCCCGCCAACCTCTGCCCTGCCAACATCTGGCACATCTGACCCCCAACATCTGGCAGTAAACTTCTTCCCGCCAACAGCTGCCACATCTTCCCGCCAACAGCTGCCACAGCTGCCACAGCTGCCCGCCAACATCTGACCGCCAACAGCTGCCCGCCAACATCTGTCACATCTGCCCACATGGCTAAACGATTCTATAGCAGCGAGGAGGCTCTCCAGATACTCCAGGATATGTCAGACGAGAGTAGCGGGGAACTCTCTCTGTCAGATTCGGATAGTGAATATTATCCAGAGGAAAGTAGTGGCTCTGAAATAGAAACTGAGGATAGAATCCTAACAAGTGAGATCAGGAGTTATGAGCAGGCGCAGACATCCACCAGCAGCGCAGCACTCCAGGACATCCACCAGCAGGCATCCACTAGCAGCGCAGGACTCCATGATGATATGCAGGCATCCACCAGCAGCGCAGCACGCCAGGATAGGCAGGCATCCACCAGCAGCGCAGCACGCCAGGATAGGCAGGCATCCACCAGCAGTTCTGCAACTTCACTAGAGGATAGGCCAAATGCTAGCAACGGGGCGTCCCATCAACAACGAGGCAGGGACCATACTAGCCTCCCCGATCTTCTACTGTATCCAACATGGCTGCCCGATACGTCAGTAGAACCTGTCATTCCCCCTTTTACAGCCCAGCCAGGCCCTCAGATAGTCAGAAAATACTACCCCGATTTATTATTTAGACGTATTTTTTACTGATGATATTTTAACCTACATTGTTGAGCAGTGTAATCTATACGCCAGTCAACATATTGCCAACAATCCAAATTCTTCCTATGCCCGTCCTTTTGTTTGGAAACCCCTCACCATGGAAGAATTTAAAATTTTCCTTGGCCTAACCCTCAACATGGGGCTGACAAAAAAAAAATGAACTCCATTCCTACTGGTCTACCTGACCTATCTACCACATGCCAGTCTATTCATCTTTTATGAAAATAACCCATTACGAGATGATAATGAGGTTTCTACACTTCAACGACAATGCCCAATGCCTCCCTCGAAATCATCCCAATTATGATAAACTATTCAAAATTCGGCCCCTAATCAATTTTTTTTTGCGCCAGCTTCAAGCAGATGTTTACCCCTGATGTAAATATATGTGTAGATGAATCATTAGTACACTTCACAGGAAGACTTGGAATAAAGCAATACCTCCCCAGTAAAAGAGCCAGACGTGGGGTAAAATTTTATAAGGCATGTGACAGGGCCACGGGTTACACATATGATTTTATAATTTATGAGGGAAAAGACAGACAGCTAAACCCCCCTGGATGCCCTACCTACATGGGAACAAGTGGCAAAATTGTCTGGCAGCTGATTGAACCATTACTTGGGAAAGGTTACCATCTATACGTAGACAATTTCTATACAAGTCTCCCACTTTTTCGCCATCTGTACCAAAAGAAAACTGTGGCCTGTGGGACAGCACGGACCAACCGTAAAGGCTTCCCACAGAGATTGGTTGCCAAGAAATTGAAACAGGGGGAAATGGCCAGTATGCGGACTGAAGAGGTCCTAGCATTGAAGTGGAGAAATAAAAAAAGAGATGTCTACATCCTTTCCACAATGCATGATGACTCCTTGGTGGAACTGCAGAGAAGAAGAGGCCCCGTCCAGAAGCCAAAATGTGTGCATGACTATAATCTTTACATGGGGGGGGGGGGTGGATATGAACGACCAGATGATGCAGCCCTACTTGGCCACCAGGAAATCACTGTTTTGGTACGAAAAAGTTGCCATTTATTTGATGCAACTAGCCCTGTTCAATTCTTATATAATTTTTTCTACGTGCACCCAAAGTTCCCTAACCTATCTAAAATTTCAAGAATACATGATCGAAGTCCTTCTCTATCCCCATGGCCAAGCCCGTCAACTAATTCGCTCCGATGCAGTAGCCAGACTCCACGAAAGGCACTTTTCCGAAATCCTCCCTCTTACCCAAACAGGTCACAAACCGCAAAAAAAGTTTTGTGTGTGTTCAAGTAGAGGAATTCGTCGTGACACCCGATACTACTGTCCCCAATGTCCCTCCCAGCCAGGTATTGGAAAGTGCTTTCAGAGCTATCATACTTTACTAAACTATTAGTAAAGTAAAGATGATTTTTTTTCCAGTTTCCACCATCTGCCATTTCTGTAAATGACCCGGACTGTTTTCGACTATGCCTCTGTGTCATGGATATGCATTAATGTCTGTCTGCCATCTTACCTTCCTCCTCATGTGTTCATCTAGAGACCAGACCTCCTTCACCTGGCTTCCTTTATAATCTCCTCCCAGCCTGACTCCACCCCAGGCCCTATCACTGAACACTATATTAACCTGTGCACTGCAAGCCTGCTTTGCTGATCAACGTGTTTGTTAGGCATTGTGTGTTTGGGTTCCTGCCTGCCGTGTGCTACGTCTGTCTCTCTGTTACGTTATTGGCTTGTCCCCGACCATCCCTGTCTGCTCGTGACCCTTGACCTTCGGCTCGTTCTTCGTTATCCTTGTCTGCTTGTGGCCCCTGACCTTCGGCTTGTTATTCGGTTCTCTCTATCGTGTGCTGCTGCTTCCCCTTATCCTACGGGGCGTGAGCTAGGAAACTCCAGGGGCCGCGACCTGGTCCCAGCCTGCAGCGTAACATCCTCACCACTAGAGGCCCTGGAGAAGACCAGCTGGGTCTTAGACTCCGCGCCCTGGGGAATCTTGGCTCTCGCTTCCGTTGGGATCCCGGTTGTGCTCCTCTGGTCCCGCTTTCCACAACCACCCAGTTTCCTATCCACAAAAGCCAGCCATAGGGTTCACTACCTCGCGGTGCACTCCTGTCCCCCTACGGTGTGCATCTGTCACCTGGCCACAGGTGACCCTGACACTCTGCCAACCATGTTTCTGCCTTCAACGTGAATTGACCTCGGCCTGTTAAATGACCATGCTTTTTGCCTGCCTCCTAAACTGATCATTTGAGTACAGCACAGGGGTCTCACATATTTGAGGGGCTCCAGAAAAGAGTTTCCGAGTGGAGAAAATGTTTTTCTCCGGGTTTTGGTTTTCTTGGATTAGGGTCTGGAGACTTGGAGGCTTCGTAGAGATTTGGGTGGGAAGAAGCCTCTACCCCTGTCCTTAGGTCTTACCTGACCAAGGCCTAAATGTTATAGTGCTGCCACCTGTTCCTGAACTGGCCATGCTTCTACCTGCCACCTGAACTGGCCATGCCTTTGCCTGGACCTGAACTGGCCATGCCTCTGCCTGTTACCTGAACTGCCTGCTAAACCATGGACCATGTTCATACGTTTCTATATCTGTCTGCTGCCTGGACAATTCCTGGACATTTCCTTTGGCTGTCTGGACCAATGCTTTGACTGCTCTGGAACGGTATTCCTGCCTGCTAAAACCATAGGTGAGCCTTTTTTTTTATTACCTTTTGCTCAGCAGAATGTATTTTGGGGTGTAATTCGTGGTGTGTACATGCTATGTGTTAGAAGCCTGAAGGTGCTACTTGCATACGAGTAGCAGAATGTATTTTGGGGTGTTATTTTTGCTATGTACATATTATGTGTTAGAAAGATCTTCTAAATTGACAACTTTGTTAAAAAAAATAAGTTGTAATTTTTTTTCCACACTTTCCAAAAACTTTTGGAAAGAAATGACTAATTATGCCTCATAGAATATACATTGGGTTGTTTTCTTTACAAAATGGGGTAATTTTGTGGGTAATTCCATTGTCCTGGTTCTCCAGGGCCTTCAAAAATGTGATAGGTACTCAGGAAATGAAATGTGTAATTTATGCCTTTTAGAGTGCCTGAGGGTGCTACTTGGATGTTTGGCCTCCGTATGTGGCCAGGATGTGGAAAAGTCTCACACACGGGGTATCGCCATACTCATGACGAGTAGCAGAATGTATTTTGGGGTGTTATTTTTGCTATGTACATACTATGTGTTAGAAAGATCTTCTAAATTGACAACTTTGTGAAGAAAAAAAAATATATATATATTTCTTAATTTTCCAAGGCATTGTGGGAAAAAAATTGCAACTTCAAAAAAAATCACGATGCCTCTTACTAAATACCTCTGTCTTCTTTCCAAAAAGGGGTCATTTGGGGGGTATTTGTACTGTCCATTTTAGGGCCTCAAGAAATGAGATAGGCCATCAGTGCATTAGGATTGATCAATTTGCAATAATGCGTAGCTTAGTTTGTAGACTCTATAACTTTCACACAAACCAATTATCATACACTTATCAGGATTTTTTTTACCAAAGACATCTAGCAGAATACATTTTGGCATAAATTTTCGCCGAAATTAGATTTTTTGCGATTTCTTTTAAAACAGAAAGTAGAAAATTTTTTTTTTTTTCAAAATATTCGCTATTTTTCGCTTATATCGCAAAAAATTGAAAATGAAATTGTGAATAAATACCACCAAAAGAAAGCTCTATTTGTGTGAACAAAATTATAAAAATTTCATTTGGGTACAGTGTAGCATGACTGAATAATTGTCATTCAAAGTGCGAGAGCACTGAAAGCTGAAAATTGGTCTGGGAAAGAAGGGGGTTTAAGTGCCCAGTATTGAGGTGGTTAAATAGTTTTTTTCCAGCAAGAACTCATCTGTGTGGTCTTTTATTAATCTCTCCAGTATCTTCCCAACCATAGAAGTTAAACAGGTCTATAGTTACTTGTTAAAGACTTTGTTCCCTTTTTAAATATAGGCACCACACTGTCTCTGCGCCAATCCAGTGGTACTATACCTGTCATTAATGAGTCCCTAAAAATTTGATACAATGGATTTGAAATTACAGAGCTCAATTCTTTTAGGATCCGTGGGTGTATGCCATCTGGTCCAGGTGCTTTATCCACCTTTATTCTGTCTAAATATTTCTGGACCATATCACTGTTGAGCCATTGTGGATTTGGGGCTGTGTCACTACCACCCCCATTATGGACATGATCTCCCCCATGCTCCATTGTATACACAGAGCTGAAGAAAGTATTTAATAAATTAGCCTTCTCTTTATCCCCAGTCACCCACTCTAGATTATTTTGTAAAGGGCCTACATGCCCATACCTGACTTTTTTACTATTAATATGTTTGAAGAATTTTTTGGGGTTTGTCCTACTATCTTTTGCAATCTGTCATTTCGTTTTAAATTTTTGAATTTTTGGTTCTTCAAATCGGGTTTGGGTGCAGGTGCCTGCATCTTGAGAAAGGGAAACTGGGCAGTGAAGCCTTACGGCTTCACAGCCGGGTTTCCTTCTGCGCATGAGCGAGTCCCACTGAGCTTTGTGAATGGTCCCGCAGCTTTGTAGATTGCCATGGCGATCTTACCCAGAAGTGGGAGTGGTTACCTGTCAAAACCAGGTACCCGCTCCCCCCAAAAGGTGCCAAATATGGCAGTGGAGTGGGGGAGGGTGCAAACAAGCGGAGCTTCCCCTTTTGGCAGAGCTCCACTTTAAGCTGTAATAGGCAGTGGACAGGGTGCTGATTCCGCCCGCAGCAAACTTGACCCAACTTGTAGCGATGTCTTCCACTCGAACACTACACATTCATGTCAAGGGGATGCACCGCAAACTCCCCGCATCCTTGTGCAATGCATGCGGTTGCGGTGCATCGTTTCATTCACAAACTGACAATAGTAAACACAGTTTACTATATGTCAGTGATGAAAGAATTCTGGAGCCATCTGTAATGATCATTGGGCTGAATTCTTAAAGGAAAGGAAGGGCGGTGGTAAAACATATGTTTACCAGCCCCTCCTCCAAACATCCCTCTCCCCTCTCCATGCCGACCGCGATCAGTCAGCGGCTGCAGCCAGTGGAAGGGGAGAGCCGGCTAACAGCATGGAGAGGGTGCCTGGACATTGGGTGGGGGGGGGTCAGATCAGCACTGGGGGTATCTCTTTCTGCAAGTGGATCCCTCTGTGGCTGCCCTGCAATACAAAAGGCTGGCAGGAGGCCAGAGGAGAGAATCTGACATCTGCAGGACAGCCGCAGAAGGATCTGAGTTTCCAAGGGGGGGATCGGTGCTGGGGTGGGGGGGATCAGAGCAGGAATGGTAAGGCAGGATAAGGGAGAGTTAGAGTGAGGGTGGGGGGCACTTTACATGTCAGCCTAGGTTAGTAGAGGGGTGGGAGACAAATTTTAGGTAAATTGCTCTGATCAGTGGCTTATTAGCCACTGATCAGAGCCTTCAGTTTGTTCACCAGTGTCTGCTGAACAATTATGCTATAAGTTCATGGTCACTGAAGTGACCATGAGCTTATAGCAGAAGCAGAAATGAGGTCCATACGGCGTACAAACCTGGGGGAACTTCTGTAGGTCCGTACATTGTTTTTTTTATAATTTATTCTTTATTGGAAGTTAATAGAAAAATACAGCACACACCCACATTGGTGTATAAAAAAAACTCAGTACAGAAATATACATACATATTTCCTAACTTCCCCCGTTTTAAATGACATTATTCACAGCGGTTTTTTAACCGCCGTGAATAATGATCGTGTGTACGCGGCATTATAGTTTGCTTCTATCGTGGTTATATCTGAAGCGAAACTGTTTACTGCTTCAATCATTTGCTTTTCCTCAATTCCTTTACCCAGTTCTTGGCCCCATTATAAAGGGTAGTGGTCCTTCGTTTCTAATTCTGTTAATATTTTATATACCTGTGATATACTATGCTTCAGAAGAGGCTTTCCTTTACTACATATCTTTTCCATTTGAGTTAGTGCTTTTTCATTTCTGATTGGTTGTGCTATAGTGCTAACTAAGTGTTTTAATTGAGAATACTCCCAGTCGCTAAGCTGGTTCAACCCACGTGTCATAATCAAGTCTTGTCTTGTCCTTATTTTACCCGATATGATAATGTCCTTTAATTGTGCAGTTCCCAGTTGTTTTCCCAATCGTGTCCCATTTCCTGGCATGAAAAACTCTGTGCCTGCCAACGGTATTAGTGGGTAGTTGTATTTCCATTTTTCGTGTCGATGCAGTGTATCCCAAATTTTAAATACGTTCCTAGTTATTTTATGTGTTTCTGTGCCCAATGCTCTAAATTTTGGTGGTATCCATATGTTTTTTTGTAGGTGCGCCATACTTAATGTGTCTTCCATTTGTACCCACTTTTTTTTTGTGTGTGGGTTTGCCCATTCCGCTAGTCTTGCTAATATAATCAATCGCCTTGTAGTATCTCTTTATATCTGGCAAATCCATGGCCTAATTTTTTTCCCCCCGCATTAACAATGTATAATTTATTCTGGCCTTTTTACCCTGCCATATATATTTCAAAATCATAGTTTTAATCACCTTAAAAAAAAATTGGGGTATATCTATTTGGAGCATCTGAAGCCTATAGGTCACTTTCGGTAGGATCATCATTTTCAAGATGTTGATCCTTCCTATCCAGGAAATGGGTCTCTTAGAGGTATTTTTTAGTTCTACTTTTATTTCATTTATTAACCTCCCTGGCGGTATGATTCTTTCTGGAATTATGTACCAAAAGCGGTACAATTATTTTGCATGAAAATTTGGTGTTATGTATTATAGGCCTGCGATTCTTAGTAATTACTTACTTAAACCTGACCAAACCAGAGTCTAGTAAACATCCCGGGTATGATAAATATAAAACACAAAATTATAAATTATAATATAATAAATAACTATAAATAATTATAAAAAATAGTAATCTAATTATAATAAAAATTATTCAATAATGTAATCAAATCAAAAACACTGAAATTTGCTCAGTTGCAGAATTGTCGCTGTCATTAGATTTAGTGTTTGATGACGAATTTCCCCACAAATCGCTATCGCTCAATTCTGCGAGTGATTCTAATTTATTATCGCTGCTTTCTAGCTGGTCTAAAACCACTTTTGACATAAAGGGACACTTTTTGGTTGCTATGGACAATCCCCAGTTTACAGGCAGAAAGAACAATTTTTATTATATAAAAGTGCATGCAGGACACTGGGCAGACCACTAGGGACAAAGGGGGTGTGTAATTATTACATACAGTACTGTAATCAGTAAGATTACAGTATACTGTATGTATACTATGTGTTTACCTTTTTGAATTTGCCGCCCAGTTCCGCTCCCATGCGCCGCTGCGGCTCGCAGGGAACGGAACTAGGAAGTCAGATGGGGTCGAAAGTGCCGACACTCGCCGGAGATCTCGCTGGCGATCACAGCAGAGGACATCATCGCTGGATCGCCAGGAGAAGGTAGGGAAACTCCGCTGCGAGCTCTGCAATGTCTACCCCGAGCGTGACTCGGGGTTACCGATCCTAGCATAAAAAAACAACCCCGAGTCACGCTCGGGATTACCGCTAGGGAGGTTAAAGGGATGAAATTAGCGAGATACAGTTCTTCTAACGTAGGAGTTATTTTGATTCCTAAGTATGTTAATGTTTTTGTCTCCCAGGTGAATGGGAATTCTTTCTGTAATAGTCTTTCTTCGTTTTTTTTTCTATTCCCAGGTTCAAAATTACCGTTTTTATTTGGATTAATCTTGAAATTTGAAAGATCCCCATATATTTTTATTTCTTTTACTACATTGGGCAATGACAACCTTGGCTTTGTCAAGTATAGGAGTATGTCGTCTGCAAATGCAGCCACCTTATGTTCTTGATCTCCCACTCTCACCCCCCCTATATCCCGACTGTTCCGTATATTTAACAACAGTGGTTCTAATGCCAACACATTCAGGAGGGGCGAGAGTGGGCACTCTTGTCTCGTTCCATTATGCATCTCGAATACAGACGACACACTCCTATTTACCTTAACCCTGGCCGTAGGATGGGTATATAGATTTTTAATCCATCTCATGTATTTTGGTCCCAGACGTATATTCCGGAATGTCTCCATCATAAACCCCCAGTCGACTCAGTCAAATGCTTTTTCAGCATCTATGGACATGAGTACGACTGGGGGTTTCTTCTCAATCCCCTTCCGGATTAATAATAGGGTTCTTATACTGTTATCTCTCCCTTCCCTTCCTGCCACGAAACCCGTCTGATCTGCATTTATTAGTTCCGGCATTAGGATTTTTAATCTCGTTGCCAAAACCTTTTGCGTATAACTTTGTGTCTGAATTCAATAACGCTATAGGCCGGTAGCTGGAGCATATAGTTCCATCCTTCCCTACTTTTGGTATAACAGAGATATTGGCAAGGAGAGATTATTTTCTTATTTCTACATCTTCTCCTATTCTATTAAAGTAGTTACATAGTTCTGGGACTAGCTGTTTTTAAAAAAAATTGTAATACTTTATCTGGAATCCGTCGGGTCCTGGGCTTTTCCCCCCTGGTGTTTCTTGAAGAGCTTTATTTATTTCTTCTTGTGTAATTGGATCTTCTAGACACTCAGCACTTTCAGGTGTTATCTTTTGGTAAATTGGTTTGCTCTAGGTATTCCTGTATTCTAAGTTTCCTACTTTCCTCTTCCTCTCGTGTCTCTTTTGCTCCAATGTCATACAATGCACTATAATATGTCTTAAAGACTTCTGCGATTTCAGATGTTTTAAATTTCATCTCTCCTCTCTGGTTTTTTATTTTATTTACCGTATTTTTCGCACCATAAGACGCACCTAGGTTTTAGAGGAGGAAAACAAGAAAAAAAATATTCTGAACCAAATTGTGTACTAAAATATTTTCCAGTGTCCATGAAATGCAGCCTGACCATTGCCACAGTAAACGCAGCCTGACCATTGCCACAGTAAACGCAGCCTGACCATTGCCACAGTAAACGCAGCCTGACCATTGCCACAGTAAACGCAGCCTGACCATTGTCACAGTAAACGCAGCCTGACCATTGCCACAGTAAGCGCAGAGTGACCATTGCCACAGTAAGCGCAGAGTGACTATTGCCACAGTAAGCGCAGAGTGACTATTGCCACAGTAAGCGCAGAGTGACCATTGCCACAGTAAGCGCAGAGTGAACATTGCCACAGTAAGCGCAGAGTGAACATTGCCACAGTAAGCGCAGAGTGAACAATGCCACAGTAAGCGCAGAGTGACCATTGCCACAGTAAGCGCAGAGTGACCATTGCCATCAGTGGTGGGACGCCCTGGGAAGAGGACAGAGGGGACGCCCTGGGAAGAGGACAGAGGGGAGGCCCTGGGAGAGGGACGCCGTGGGAAGAGGACAGAGGGGGACGTTGTGGCAGTCAATAAGGCCTAGAGGATATCAGGTTAGGCACTTCCTAATGGCTCAGTCCCTGGGAATAGTAATGGATAATGGCCAACAGGCCCTCTTACCAGACCCAGCGAAATCGCAACAGTGATCCCTCTGGCTGGACGTTCACTCACTCTGGGTTGCCCGGGGTGACTCTAGTCAGTAGTGTAGCATGTCTGTATCCTGGCAGTGGCTCGGTCTTTCTCCCTCTCTGGTGGTGCAGGTACAATGTGGCTCCCTCTCTGGTGGTGCGGGAACAGCGGTTACAGTGTGGCTCCCTCTCTGGCGGTGCGGGGTACAGCATGACTCCCTGGTGGTGTGGGGTACAGTGTGGCTCCCTGGTGGTGCGGGGTACAGTGTGGCTCCCTGGTGGTGCGGGGTACAGCGTGGCTCTCTGGTGGTGTCCCCCAGCAGAGTATTCTCTTTTGCTCATCTTCTAACACCCCCTCTCTCCCCTCCACCAGAGTGCTTGCATGCTGGGGGAAACTGGTGCCAGAACTCTGTAGTGACTTCATTTCCCATGATGCCCCCAGTGTCTTCTGATTGGCCCTCTGCTGTGGCCAATCATGGGGAGGGAAACAGCGGGCAGGAAGCTGGGTGGCGGCCCAGCAAATCCAATTAGAGCCGCTCTCTCTTTAACTTCGGCTTACAGAAAGGGAAGGGGGCGGCGGGGGATATACAGACAGCCTGCAGCTCTCCTCTCCCTGTCACAGCGCCGCTGCTCTATTTGCCAGAGAACTCTGCAGCGGCGCTGTGACAGGGAGAGGAGAGCTGCGGGCTGTCTGTATATCCCATGCCGCCCCCTTCCCTTTCTGTAAGCCGAAGGGAGAAAAGAAAGAGAGAGCGGCTCTAATTGAGTTTTTTTCTCCTTTGCTACTCTTGTTAGGTATTTCCCGGGCTTGTTCCCCCATTTATACCTTTCCTTTGCTACGTTTTTGAATACTTTTCTGGTTTCTTGTTCCATCAGATCTCTAAGTTGACCTCGCTTAATTATTATCTTTTGATGCGTTTCCCTGTCTTGCTGTTTTTTATCTTTTTGTTCCAAATCGTTTAATTCCTTTAACAGGTTTTTCCTATTTAAATCTCTTTCCTTCTTTTTCCACGCTCCTTTGGAGATTAATTTACCCCTTATACAAGCCTTATGGGCTTCCCATATCGTTGCCACACTTACTTTTGGTGTATTATTTATTCTAAAGTATTCTTCAATTTCCCTTGATATTGTCTCACCCACTTCTTTATTATTTAAGAGGTCCTCGTTTAAACTCCATATACCCTTTCTTTGTTCTACATTATTAAATCTTATTTTTACCATTACAGGGGCGTGGTCTAAAATTGATATTACACCAATTGAGGCATCCACTACATATTCCAAAAGCCCTTGGTCAACTAACATATGATCCAATCTCAAATACGTGTCGTGCACCGTTGAATAATACGTATAATCATTTTTATTTGGATGTGTCATTCTCCAAGAGTCTACTAATTGATGATTGTATATATTTTTTTTTTACCAATTTTAATTGTTTGCTATCTTGCATCGGTGCACCAGACGTACTATCGAGTCTGTGTTCCATTGAAAAGTTGAAATCCCCAGCAAGAATTACATAACCTTGTTTAAAGTCCATTAAAGCATTTAAGATCCCATTCAGATATTTTTTGAGATGATTATTTGGACAGTATACGTTTGCTAACGTGTGTTTTTTCCCCTGGAGATTCCCTTTTAGGAACAAATAGCGGCCATCTGGGTCCACTCTTCTTTCTTCTACAATAAAGCTTATATTCTTCCCTACACCTATGGTGACTCCCTTTGCTCTTTTGTTTGGGGAATCTCCATAGTACCAGGTTGGAATCGCACGCGAGTATATTTTTGTATTGAGTCTAACGCTAAGTGTGTCTCCTGTAGGAAAACGATTTCTCTGGAATACCTTTCCAACTCCCTTAATATCATGTGCCTTTTTTCTGAGGAATTAAGACCCCTTACATTGTATGTAATAAAATTTACGTCAGTCATGTGTTTCTTTTTTTTCTTTCCCTTCCTTTTCCCTTCCCTTTCTCCTTCCCTCCTTTCTTCTTCTTGAGATGTACAGATCATGATTCCCCCCTCCCTCTCCTCCCCTTATCCACCCCTCCCCCTCCCCTTTTTCCTCTCTCCCTCCCGCCTCCCTTGTTGGAACCTTGACCTCATGGTCTTAGTGCAGGATTTTCTCTCTTAGAGCCACTATAGGCACTCTGCACTCCTGAGCTTGAGGTGGAGTTCTATTTGGCACCGTTAGTCCCCACTCCCCTACTGCTAGTGGGATGGTGCCAGAGCAGTCAATGAGTCCAGGTCTCCACATCCCTCTCCCTATCTCTTTATCTCTTTATTTCTATCTAGTTTAATCTAGTTCACCCTCCACACCCCCGCCCCCGTCCCCCCCACTGCAAAGAAAAAAAAAAAAGAGGAAAAAATTAAAAAGAGCACAACGTCAGGCTGTACTGATATTGGTTCTTAGTACTGGTAACTTTCGCAACCAGCGATGATCTTGGCAGTTAATAGCAATTACCGTATTTATCGGCGTATAACACGCTTAAAATCAGGGGAAAATCGTGGGTGCGTGTTATACGCTGATACTCCGTCGAATTCCCCTGCTGTAACGAGCGAAAGAGCGAGCGGAGCCGAAGCCGAAGTACACTCGGCTTTACTCGGCTCCTCTCACAGTCCCGCCTATCTCTGACTGCGCCACTGACATAGAGAAAGCCGAGTGTACTTCGGCTAGTCTCGGCTCCTCTCGCAGTCCTGCCCCTGACTGTGAGCAGAGCCGAGTCTAGCCGAAGTACACTCGGCTTTCTCCATCAGCGGCGCAGTCAGTGGAGATGGGCGGGACTGCGAGAGGAGCCGAGTCTAGCCGAAGTACACTCGGCCCCGCTCGCTCCTCTCCACAGAAATCGGCGCCAAATTTAAAAAAACGCAGAGACTGACAAGATCGCAAAGGCACTGGGCAAGGCTGCAGATGGACAGATGGACACTGGGCAAGGCTGCAGATGGACAGATGGACACTGGGCAAGGCTGCAGATGGACACTGGGCAAGGCTGCAGATGGACAGATGGACACTGGGCAAGGCTGCAGATGGACAGATGGACACTGGGCAAGGCTGCAGATGGACAGATGGACACTGGGCAAGGCTGCAGATGGACAGATGGACACTGGGCAAGGCTGCAGATGGACACTGGGCAAGGCTGCATGCTGCATTTAAATGTAAGGTTTTTTACCTTGAATTTCCCTCCTAAAAGTTTTTTTCCTTAAAATTCCCTCCTAAACTTGTGCGTGTTATACGCCGATAAATACGGTACCTCTCTCTTTTCCTTCCTTCCTCCCTCCCTCCCTCCCCTTATCTATACAAACACAATCCCCGCTGTCTCCTCCTATCACCTTCTCTGCTTATTCTATTTAAATATCTGGTGTTGGGATTTCTAGCTTTTTACAAAATTCAGGTATCTCCTCTATAAATCTCAATCTTGCCGAGATGCCATTTTTCCTCCCAATCAGGCATGCTGGGAAGCCCCAGTTGTACTGAATCTCATGTTCCTGTAGGACCTTCAATAATGGTTTTAAGTTCCTTCTTCTTTTCAGTGTTTCTTGGGATAGATCCTGGAAAATTTGGATGTGGTTTTCTTCTAATTTTATTGATGGCTTTCCCCTCAGGCTTTTCCATAGGTGATTTTTTTTTCCTCCCAGATTTCAAACCGCAAAATGATGTCTCTCGGGCTTTCCTGCGATATTTCTTTTGGTCTTTTTATTCTGTGCGCTCTCTCAATTCTTATTAGGGATGTTATTTCTCTATCCAGCAATGGGTTACAGATTTTCATTATTATTTCTGAAAGGTTCTCTAGCTGGGGTGACTCGGGTACCCCTCGAATTCTTATGTTCTTCCTTCTGTCTCTATTCTCTTGATCTTCCAGTTTGTATGCTTGTTCCTGTTGTTCTTTTCTTATTGATCTTATTTCTCCCTCCAGCTTTTTTATGGTGACTTCATTACAGTCTGTTTTTTTTTCAACTTCCTCTACTCTTTCCCATATTTTCCTGTATTATCTCCATCTGCGATTTTAACACTTTTTCCAGGGCCGCAAATATGCCTTCTATTTCTATTTTTTTTGGTAATAGCACCTTGTTTTGTTGTTCCTCCTCTTTTCTCTGCTCTGGCTCCGCTTCAGCCTCTTGTTCTATTCTGGACTCTGATAGTGTATCAGTCTCAGCAGAGTTTTTACTTTGGGCTTTTTTCTTTTCCTTCTTCCTTTCCTTGTTGTCCGTCTGATTACTTTTAACTCCTTGCTGCTTTTCCGCCGCCTGTTTGTCTCCATTTCCACTATGGGTTACGTATTTATTCATTGGGCCCAGGCTTGGGATCAGGCCTAGACGTGGGGATTTTGGGGTTGCCCCCCCTCTTGCTCCCTTTCCCCTCATACTCATAGGTCCGTACATTGTACCATTGTATGAACCTGGCAGCAAAAGGGTTAAAGTATCGCCTATGGATAATTTTGGGTACAGTGTTGTCATTTCATTGCGTGTGCAATTTTAAGGCTTGACATGTTAGGTATTGATTTATTTGTTTTCAGGCTTGACATGTCGGCTTATCTATTCATTTGACACTACCTATTTTATATGTGTGCACTAAAATTAACTTTAATGTATTTTTTTTTGTGTATATATGTATTTGATAAACCCCTGTGCTAATATTGTTACATAGGTAATCTGGTTGAAAAAAAAAAAGACACAATTTCATCTAATTCAACCAATAAAAGTGGAAAAAAAAATTCAATCTTGTATACCAAATCAAATACCCACAGTTGATCCAGAGGAAGGCAAGAAAAAAACAAAAACAAAAAAAACAGCAAAGCATGATCCAATTTGTTCCAGCAGGGGAAAGCATTCCTTCCTGATCCCCCAGGAGGCAATCGGATATTCCCTGGATCAACTTTAGCTATAAATGTTAGTATCCAGTTATTATATGTACATTTAGGAAATAATCCAGGCCTTTATTAAAGAAATCTATTGAGTTGGACAGAACCAGCTCTTGAGGGAGTCTGATCCAAGTTTT
The DNA here is from genome assembly GCA_029206835.1 of Rana muscosa. NCBI lineage: Eukaryota > Metazoa > Chordata > Amphibia > Anura > Ranidae > Rana > Rana muscosa. The sequence continues at coordinate 377,131,311 of CM055117.1, forward strand.
CACAGCTCTTACCGTGAAGAAGCCTTTCCATATTTGGAGATTACATTTCTTTTCCTCCAGACAAAGAGGGTGCTCCCTTGTCCTCTGTGATGACCTTAAAGTGAATAACTCAACACCAAGTTCACTATATGGACCACTTATGTATTTATACATGTTCATCATATCCCCCTTAATCTCTTCTTCTCAAGAGAGAATTAATTCAGTTCCTCTAATCTTTCCTCATAGCTACATGCAATATGCATCTTATCAGTTTGGTTGCGTTTCTCTGAACTTGCTCTACTTCCCCAATATCCTTTTTGTGAACTGGTGGGCAAAACTGAACTGCATATTCCAGATGAGGTATTACTAATGATTTGTACATCGGCAAAATTATCTCTCTCTCTCTCTAGAGTCTATACCTCTTAATACAAGAAAGGATTTAGCTTGCTTTGGAAACTGCTGCTTGGCATTGCGTGCCATTATTAAGCTTATGATCTACCAGAACACCCAGATCCTTCTCCACCACTGATTTACCCAGCTGTACTCCCCCTAGTATGTATGATGCATCCATATTCTTAGCCCCCGAGTGTATAACTTTACGTTTAGCAACATTAAACCTAATTTCCACATAGTTGCCCAATTAAACAGTGCATTGAGGTTGGCTTGTAAGTTGGAGACATCATGTAAGGACGTTATTCCACTGCATAGCTTGGGGTCATCTGCAAAGACTGAAATGGTACTTTTATTCCCAGACCCGATATCATTTATAAATATATAAAAAGTAAGGGTCCCAACATTGAACCTTGGGGTACACCGCTAAAAACCCTAGATCATTCAGAGTATGAATCATTAACCACTACTCTCTGAATACGGTCTTTTATCCAGTTCTCTATCCGTATACAAACTGATTTTTCCAGGCCTGTAGACTTAGACCCCTTTCACACTGAGGCACTATAGCGCTAAAAACACTGCCTCTGCAATGTGGCAGGACACTCAAAAATGTCCTGCAAGCAGCATCTTTGAGGCGCTGTAGGAGCGGTGCATACACCGCTCCTAAAGCACCCATGTCCATTGAAATCAAACTTTGCGGGCACTTTTAACCCTTTTTCGTCCATTAGCGGGGGTTAAAAGCGGCCGAAAAATGCCGCAAAAACTACTGTAATACGGCGCTAAAAATAGCAGCGCTTTACCGCCGACGCCTGGGTGCTGCCAGTGTTAAAGTGCCCTTAACCTTACACATTAGGGTGTGAAGCGCTTTTGCAAAATCCAAGTATACAACGTCCACAGCCTATCCTTTGTCTAAGGTTTTACTTACGTCCTCATAAAAAGAAATCAGATTAGTCTGACAACTTCTGTCTTTCATGCATCCATGCTGTCTTTTGCTTAAAATATTTTTTTTACAGCAAGAACTCATCTATGTGGTCTTTTATTCAAAGACATAAAAAACTGAAACTGCCACCATTTTATTCTGCAGGGCCTCTTGCCACCTTCAGGTGAAAAGACACTGGCCAAACAAAGGCAGAAATCCCCATCCAGGCATAACCCCTCCCAGCTCAGCTAAGCATCAGTTTTGTAGCAAGCAATAAGGAATGGAAACAAGAGCAGAGGGATCTGTTTTTTTGTGAGGTACTCCAAAAAAATTTTTTCAGGAAAGCTAAAAATCCTAATTTCTTAATGGTACTTTACAGGACACAGAGGATTCATATTCATGACTAGGGATGAGCCGAACACCCCCAGTTCGGTTCGCACCAGAACCTGCGAACGGACTGAAAGTTTGCGCCAACTTTGGAACCCTATTAAAACAAATGGACTCGAACGTTCGAAATCAAAAGTGCTAATTATAAAGGCTAATATGCAAGTTATTGTCCTAAAAAGAATTTGGGGACCCGAGTCCTGCCCCAGGGGACATGTATCAATGCAAAAAAGTTTAAAAACTGCAGTTTTTTCGGGAGCAGTGATTTTAATGATGCTTAAAGTGAAAAAAAAAGTTAAATATTCCTTTAAATATCGTACCTGGGGCGTGTCTAAAGTATGCATGTGAAGTGGCACGTGTTTCCCATGTTTAGAACTGTCCCTGCACAAAATGACATTTCTAAAGGAAAAAAAGTCATTTAAAACTGCTTGCAGCTTTAATGTAATGTCTGGTCCTGGCAATTTGGATGAAAATCATTGAGAAAAATGGCATGGGGGCACATGCGCGGCGCGATGCGGAACAGACGTGCTTGCTGAGTGCTCCGTCTGACCGGCTCTGCCAGGCTCGATTCCCGGGGCTAATTCCGCCCATCACCGCACAATAACTCTCCAGCACCCCTGGGAAACATCGTGGTGCATGATTCTGCACAAAAACAAGGGCAAACGCCGCTATAACTACTCCCTCACGAACTACCTTCTAGGCCTGGAAGGACACACTGTGAAGATGTCCCAAAATGGCGCCGGCGCGAGGGCTGCTTCACACAGCTCTACACAGAAGCATCTCCAGCCTGCTAAAGACGGTGAGTACAACTCCTCTCTGTCTAAGGCTGATCTTGATGCAAGCCTATCTGCTATATATGATAAGTTGGCAGATAAATTCCAACATGAACTACATAAATCCACCAGTGCCTTATCACAGGAGATTGCTAATATTGGGGGCCGCACAGACCTTTTAGAGACTAAACATGACGAACTTTCCCTGGCACACAATGACCTCAGAAGGGATTATGAGACGCTGGCTGATAGCTTCTCCTATATGCAGGCACACATAGAAGATTTGGACAATCGAAATCGCAGGAACAATATTAGACTTCGTGGCATTCCTGAATCCATCACAGAGCTATTCCCTGCAGTTTCCAAAGTGTTTCAAATGCTCCTGCCTGATAAACCGGCCTCAGCTTTTGCCTGCGATAGGATTCATAGAGCTCTTCGTCCCAAACCACCTCCTGACAAACCTCCACGTGACATAATTTTGTGTATGAAGGACTTCCTCACCAAAGAGGACATAATGAGGGCCTCCAGAAATACATCCAACATTGAACTTGAGGGCTTCAAACTACAAATTTACCCTGACATTTCTCCTGCCACCCTGGACCGCAGACGCAGGATGAAGGAAGTTACCACAATCCTCCAAACAGCCAGAATTAAATACCGTTGGGGCTTTCCCTTCAAACTGTCAGTGATGCATAATGGAACTACACACACAATATACAACGTCATTGAAGGAAAAGAACTACTGGTCAAGTTAGGCCTACTAGATCCTGAACCCCCAAACCGACCTCCTGCGACTCCTCGCTCATCTCCCATCTGGACCACACCTTCTACCAGACGTAATCCAAGAGACCAGAGAAGATGGCGAAACTCCCTCCAAGACCAGGACTAAAGGATAAGAAATTTCCTCTTCTCTGCCTTTTATGACTTCCCATCCTTTTTTTTTTTTTTTTCTTTTTCTTATCGGTGGGGGGGGGGGGGGGTGAGGGGAGAGGAGAAGAAAGTTTTTTTCTATGCTCTTTTTTTGTTTTGGCCCTATTTTTACCTCCCAGATCTGAAATTTCTCTTATTATTATGAGTAGGGACTTTTTATGATCTCCTGACTCTCTGATGAATATTATATGCTTGGTTTGTGACTCCTTCCCCCTTGCCCCCTCCCCCCCCTTTTTTTCTTTTTTTTTTGCCATACTTTTACCTCCCAGTCCTACAAAGGGAAAAAAAGAGAAAATAATTTTTTATTTTATTTTTTACAATAACATTATATTGGGATTTCCGGACTCTCTGATAAATATCACATGCTTGGTGTATGATTCCTCCCCCCTTGCCCCCTCCCCCCTTTTTTTTTTTTTTGTTGTATATGGGCTTCTTCCTCTCCGCCTCCTACCCTGGTGAGGGATGGGGGGTGGGGACAGAGAATGTGTACATGAGACGGTGATGTTCCTACGGCATAGGAACACACTACAGGTAGAAAAGTATGTTACCATCCTATATGGTTCTAGGCCTATATAACTATTGTTCATACAATAATGGCTCTATTTGAACTGTTATGTTTGTCCCTACGTTCTAACCCTTAACATGCACACAACTGATATAACTATCTTACATTCCCTGGCACATCCGTCGCCGCTGGTTTGACCCCACACTCTCGTCCATATCCCGGCGTGGCTTCCCCCTTGTTTTGGTGGCTTCGCTGGGCCTTGGTTGTGAGTTTTGGACTTTACTGTCCATCTTTACAATTTTTTAGGTTAGTGGACTCTCAGTCCTCTAACTCCCTTTTACTGATACTCTATCGGTTATTTGTTATTCACATTGTTTTTCATATGATTGAGAAATACTACGGAAGATTAAATTCCAAATGGTCAGTAGATTTTCTGCTACCTGACCCCACTTTGATATATTACAAAACTTTTCAAGTTGCCCATAAGGCATTTTCTCGCACTAGAATTTCCTTTGAATCTCTTTACAGTTATGATTATGTTTCTACACCCTTGAGGATACTCATACTACTACTATACGAACACTATCCTTCTATAAATCATACCTATGCTCTTTATGACACTACTTTACACCCTGTTGTGGACAATTATGTCACACAACTTCTTACAGTACCTTCTTACACGATCCAAATCCCATACAGAACCCTCGCTATCCTGTCCCAAACACTCAGCGTACACATCCCCTTTATCAATGGGTCTTAAAATCATTTCTCACAACGTCCATGGGTTTAACTCACCTCACAAACGCAAAAAAGCATTCAGGCACTATAAAAGATTGGGCGCTGATATCATTCTCCTACAAGAAACCCATTTTTCCTCAGAAAACCACCCAAATTACTTTGATAAAACATATAACCAACACTTCTTTACCACATTCTCTAACAAGTCAAAGGGGGTTGCAATCTTCATTCGTAATTCTATAATCTTTGACATACAAAGCATATATAGAGACACAGAAAGCCGTTTCATCATACTAACAGGCACAATAAACAAACGATCGATCACGATCGCCTCCATCTACGCACCTAATGATACACACTCTACATTCTTTAATACCTTTTTTGACACCCTTGACCGACACAGCTCCCCTCATCTTGTGTTAGGGGGTGACTTTAATTTAGCTGCACACCCCTCTCTAGATAGGAGTAAGATGACTCCCTCCTCAAAAGCCTTCTCCAGATCAATGTGCCGCTCACTCAATAAATTCCAACTGATCGACTCATGGAGATCCCACAATGTTGGCATAAAGGCCTATACCCATTACTCCCACCCACATGACTGCTACGCCAGACTTGATTATATATTTTGTACCCCCATTTTTCTAGCGAACTCCTCTAGAGCTCGAATTCACCCTTGTCCCTGGTCTGACCATGACATGGTTGAATTTGACACCTCTCAAGTGGGGCTCGCCCCCACTGCATTTAACTGGCGCCTTAATGACTCCCTTTTATCTGACCCACACACACTACAAGACATTAACTCTCACATTGTAGACTATTTTGCCAACAACTCAACTGAAGACATCGCTCCTACCTCTCTCTGGTCGGCACACAAAGTTGTCCTGAGAGGACACTTGATTAGCATTGCTGCAGCCAAAAATAAAGCTAAACTTACAGAAATCAAAACTCTAACTAAAGAATTAGACCTGTTATACAACAAACTTAGCCAATCCCCATCTCCAGAAATTACAAACCAAATCCATTCCAAACGCCAATCCCTAGACACAATCTTATTAGCTGACACTGAGAAATCCCTTAGATTTTCCAAAGCAAAATTCATGTTACATAGCAACGCCACATCCAAAATGTTTGCACGCAAACTCAACCAGGAACATAACCCCCCACACACATACAAACTACGTAACCACAAAGGTAACTTGGTTACACATCCCCGTGATGTCCTGGACATCTTCTCCACTTTCTATAAAAATCTCCTTTCAGGGCCCCAGACCCACCCCTCCACCTCCTCACTTAATTGGTTAGATAATATACATCTCCCCACCCTTAATGACCAACAAACTGCAATTCTCAATAATCCCTGTACAGAGCTAGAAATTACTAACATCATTAAATCTCTCAAAACTTCGACTGCGCCGGGTCCTGATGGCTTCTCCACATTATACTACAAAAAATTTGCACCCCTTTTAGTACCTAGATTAACTAAACTTTTTAACCATATCCTCACAGGTGGCCATTTCCCAGAAGACATGCTCCTTGCAAATTTGTCTCTTATTCCCAAACCTCTTAAAGACCACTCCCTTCCCCAAAATTTTCGCTCAATATCAGTTCTTAATAATGATTTGAAAATCTTTGGCCGACTCCTTGCTGATAGACTAGCATCAGTCATCACCCCCCTTATCCATATTGACCAATCAGGGTTCATCCCTGGCCGTCAAATCACAGACAACATCCGACTTGTTACCAATATCATCCAAGATGCTAATCTTTCCTCTAGCCCACTATGCCTCCTTAGTCTCGACATTCATAAGGCATTTGATAGTGTAAATTGGTCCTATCTTAACTTTCTTCTCCCTAAATTCGGCATCACAGACAAATTTATTCATGGATTCAAAGCACTCTACCACCACCCCCAGACCAGAATCAAAATCCCAGGCCACAATTCTGACTTCTTCCCCTTAAGCAGAGGTACCAGACAGGGCTGCCCCCTCTCCCCACTTTTATTCGCCTTAGCAATTGAACCTCTAGCACAAGCCATAAGAAAAAACCCAAACATCAAAGGGTATAACAAAGGCCCACATGAATTCAAACTTAGCCTCTATGCTGATGACGCTCTGGTGTTTCTTTCAAACCCCTTAACATCTTTACCAAACCTTATCTCTGAACTTAAATCGTTTCACAACATTTCTGGTTTAGGTATTAATGTCAACAAATGTTCTGCCCTCCCTATCAACCTCCCCACTGACCTTACCACTACCCTACAAAAAAACTTCAACTTTATATGGTGCTCTACATCATTTAGATATCTAGGTGTCCTCATCACTTCCCATCACAAAACCTTATATACTACCAACTTTACCCCCCTATTCCAACAGATTAGCTCCCTACTCAAAGTATGGTCCACATACCACATTTCACTCCTCGGTAGGATCTGCGCCTTTAAAATGACCCTCCTTCCAAAATTATTATATTTTTTTAGAGCTTTACCTATCAATGTCCCCAAAACGAGGATTGAATCCCTTCAAAGGGAGATTAACAAATTTATCTGGTCATCAAAAAAACCAAGATGTGGCTACCCTCTCATGTTCAGACCCCAAAATAAGGGCGGCCTAGGCCTCCCCAATATCTGGTACTACTTTATTGCCACTAAACTTTCACAGATTGCCCAATGGCATGCTCCCACTCCACAGCTCCCTTGGCTTAAATTCAAATCCTTCTCCATTGCTCCATACCACCTACAAGGCATCATCTGGTCTAACTGTATACATCACCAAAAACTTCTCAAACATAACCTTATTGTTGCCCATTTTCTCCGATTATGGCTTACACTTACTAAAACCCTCAAACTTTCATCTGACACTCCCCCTCTTGCCTCCTTTTTAGGTGACCCCAGACTTTCACAGAACTTAAATAACATACGTTCGTTCCCCCATGGCGAAATAATAATTTGTCCTCCCTAAAATCATTGTCCTCTAATAATACATTCCTCACATTCCCCGCTCTCCAATCTAAATACGATCTCCCATCCTCGGAACTCACAAACTACTTTCAAATCAAAAACTTTTTCAACGAGCATTACTCTTTATGTATTCGTCCCCCTACGACGATATTCGAACACGTTTGTTTAAACTCCTCGAGAGATAGGGGCCTAATCTCCCTTTTTTATAAAGACCTTAACAGCTCCTCGATGCCTGACAAATCTATCCAAATGTTACACTGGGAATCCGAACTAGATTGCTTCATCCCCATAGAATCCTGGAACACTATGACGGACAATCTCCGCAAATGCAACATAGCTCCAGCATACAGAGAATCCCCAATGAAACTATTTACTAGACTATACCTGACTCCTGAAAAAATTCACTCTTTCTACCCATCATCTTCTCCATGCTGCTTCAGAGGTTGCATAGAAACTGGCACATACACTCACATTTTCTGGAGTTGTAGATTTCTAGAAACAATATGGAGACACGCCGAATTGAAAATAGAAACCATAGTCAAAAAGAGAATCACCCTCTCCCCACAAATATGTATTCTGTATGATAATATCCCAGATATCCCCCCACCCTGTGTTAGACTGATCCATTCACTAGTAAGCTCAATTCAATGGATGATTGCTCTCAATTGGAAATCCAATAACCTACCCTGGCCCCAGGTTTTATCCAGAATGAGAAATCTACAGTTATCCGAAAGAATCCATCATACTCTAACTGATAGCATTCACACCTTTAATTCAATATGGATGTACTGGTCTAATGATTGAAACATATGCCTTCCGAATCTCAGAAACTTCTTTTTTTCTTATTTTTTTTACTCTTTTTTCTATTCCTATACACCCCATTGTTACCCCTTCCTCTGATTTGCACCAAACTCACTAGGTACCCTATCCCTATATTGTCATATGATTTTCTGCTCTTAATAAAAACTCTACTCTATTCTCATGGTATATATCATATTGCATTATATCTTCTACTGTAATACTTCCTCACAGTTTTGTAACTTATTTTTGAATCTTCCAAATAAAATTTTTGTAAACGAGAAAAATGGCATGGGTACCCCCCCACACCACCCCCCCCCAGCCCACTACCAGCCCCTTTGGGTCTTGTATGGATATTAAGGGGTAGACATGTGCACACTGAAATATTTTGTTTCGGAATTTCGTTTTCGTTAGAAAAATACATTTATTTAGTTACTCCCGAAATTCATTTTTATTTATTTCGTTTTTTGTTAGAAATTGCATTCGTCCGAAAATCTGAATTAATTAAGGTCGAATCTGTCATTGAAGGCTTATGGTGTCTGTTGAATGTTCAAAGAAGATTCGACGGAGCAGCGAAACTGTACGACGCTGCAATCGTACATTTCCGGTCGAATGTTCCGCCTACAAGCTATAGATGAATTCTATTGTATGACTAGTAATAATTATATTTTTTAATTACTATTACTAGTCAACAGGGATGAGCCGAACACCCCCCTGTTCGGTTCGCACCAGAACCTGCGAACAGACAAAATGTTAGTGTGAACTTTAGAACCCTATTAAATACAATGGACTCAAACGTTCGAAATCTAAAGTGTTAATTATAAAGGCTAATATGCAAGTTATTGTCCTAAAAAGTGTTTGGGGACCTGGGTCCTGCCCCAGGGGACATGTATCAATGCAAAAAAAAGTTTTAAAAACGGCCGTTTTTTCGGGAGCAGTGATTTTAATAATGCTTAAAATGAAAAAATAAAAGTGAAATATTCCTTTAAATTTCGTACCTGGGGTGTGTGTATGATATGCATGTAAAGTGGCGCATGTTTCCCGTGCTTAGAACTGTCCCTGCAAAAAATGTCATTTTTGAAAGAAAAAAAGTAATTTAAAACTGACTCGCGGCTATTAATGAATTGTCGGCTCCCGGCAATACATACAAAAGTCATTGATATAAAAAAAAAAAAAGCGTGGGGGTTCCCCATTCTATTACCAGGCCCTTCAGGTCTGGAATGGATATTAAGGGGAACCCCGCCGCAAGTTAAAAAAAAATTGACGTGGGGTTCCCCCAAATATCCATTCCAGGCCCTTCAGATCTGGCATGGATTTTAAGGGGAACTCCACCCCAAATTTAAAAAAAAATGACGTGGAGTCCCCCTAAAAATCCATACTAGACCCCTTATCCGAGCACGCAACCTGGCCGGCCGCAGGGGAAGAGGGGGGGACGAGAGAGCGGCCCCCCCTCCCTCCTGAACCGTACCAGGCCACATGCCCTCAACATGGGGAGGATGTCCCCATGTTGATGGGGAAAAGGGCCTCATCCCCACAACCCTTGCCCGGTGGTTGTGGGGGTCTGCGGGCGGGGGGCTTATCGGAATCTGGAAGACCCCTTTACCAAGGGGACCCCCAGATCCCGCCCCCCCCCCCTATGTGAATTGGTAAGGGGTACATTGTACCCCTACCATTTCACGAAGAAAGCATAAAAAAATGTGTAAAAAAACACACAAACACCTTGAAAAAGTCCTTTATTTAAAAAAAACAAAAAAACATTCCAGCGGTGAAATCTAGTGTCCCGCGGCGATCCCGATGTCCAGCGCTGTCCTTCATTGGTTGTGCCTGAGCGGACCTGATGGGGAACTCCCTCTCAGTGTTTTAAATGTATAGACCCGCCCCTTCTAAAGTTCCCCATCAGGTCCGCTCAGCGGACCAGATGCGGAACATGAGAAGGGGCGGGTCTATACATGTATTACCAAAGTGAGAGCAGTTCCCCATCAGGTCCGCCCCCTCGGTATGTCGGACCCGCCTACGTCATTGGCTTGAGCGGGGAACTTCCTTCACTATGTAAATTTAAATTACACAGTGAAGGAAGTTCCCCGCTCAAGCCAATGACGTAGGCGGGTCCGACATACCGAGGGGGCGGACCTGATGGGGAACTGCTCTCACTTTGGTAATACATGTATAGACCCGCCCCTTCTCATGTTCCGCATCTGGTCCGCTGAGCGGACCTGATGGGGAACTTTAGAAGGGACGGGTCTATACATTTAAAATACTGAGAGGGAGTTCCCCATCAGGTCCGCTTAGGCACAACCAATGAAGGACAGCGCTGGACATCGGGATCGCCGTGGGACACTGGATTTCACCGCTGGAATGTTTTTTTTTTTTTTTTTAAATAAAGGACTTTTTCAAGGTGTTTGTGTGTTTTTTTAAACATTTTTTTACGCTTTCTTCGTGAAATGGTAGGGGTACAATGTACCCCTTACCAATTCACATAGGGGGGGCCGGGATCTGGGGGTCCCCTTTGTTAAAGGGGTCTTCCAGATTCCGATAAGCCCCCCGCCCGCAGACCCCCACAACCACCGGGCAAGGGTTGTGGGGATGAGGCCCTTGTCCCCATCAACATGGGGACATCCTCCCCATGTTGAGGGCATGTGGCCTGGTACGGTTCAGGAGGGAGGGGGGCGCTCTCTCGTCCCCCCTTTTCCCCTGTGGCCGGCCAGGTTGCGTGCTCGGATAAGGGGTCTGGTATGGATTTTTAGGGGGACTCCACGCCATTTTTTTTTAAATTTGGGGTGGAGTTCCCCTTAAAATCCATGCCAGATCTGAAAGGCCTGGAATGGATATTTGGGGGAACCCCACGTCAATTTTTTTTTTAAATTTGCGGCGGGGTTCCCCTTAATATCCATTCCAGACCTGAAGGGCCTGGTAATTGAATTCTGGGGAACCCCCACACTTTTTTTTTTTTTTTTTTATCAATGACTTTTGTATGTATTGCCGGGAGCCGACAATTCATTAATAGCCACGAATGAGTTTTAAATGACTTTTTTTCTTTCAAAAATGACATTTTTTGCAGGGACAGTTCTAAGCATGGGAAACATGCGCCACTTCACATGCATATCATACACACCCCCCAGGTACGAAATTTAAAGGAATATTTCACTTTTATTTTTTCATTTTAAGCATTATTAAAATCACTGCTCCCGAAAAAACTGCCGTTTTTAAAACTTCTTTTTGCATTGATACATGTCCCCTGGGACAGGACCCGGGTCCCCAAACACTTTTTAGGACAATAACTTGCATATAAGCCTTTATAATTAGCACTTTAGATTTCTCCCATAGATTTTTCGAATTTGCCGCGAACACCCCAATTTGTTCGCTGTTCGGCGAACGGGCGAACAGGCAATGTTCGAGTCGAACATGAGTTCGACTCGAACTCGAAGCTCATCCCTACTAGTCAACCAACATTAGAATTTTTCTATAGCCTATGGGCCGAGCATTTGACCGGAAATGTACGATTGCAGCGTCGTACAGTTTTTCTTTTTCGTACATCACGGGACACAGAGCGACATAGTCATTACTAATGGGTTATATAGATACCGTCAGGTGCTGGCACTGGCAACTTCCAAAACCGGAAGTACCCTCCCCTATATAAGCCCCTCCCATCCGGGAGCACCTCAGTTTTTTGCCAGTGTCTAAGGTGTTGGCCAAGAAGAAACATGTGTTTTTCACTGAGCTTGCGTACAGGTTCTTTTGGGCCTCAGTAAGCTATTCCGGATCCGACCAAAAAAGCTTCATAGCTAAACGGTCGGTACCCGGGCCTTGCAGAAAGAAGAGCAAGGTTTTGCCTGTAATGCTTCTCTTAGGAGAGCTGGACCCTGGGATCCAGAGCTCTGGTCATACCCACGACCAAGATGTTTTCTGTGCAGGGTGCTATACAGGTCCAGGGGAGTGGAATCCTTGGGAACCCGGTCCCTGAAGGTTTGATTACAATGCCTGCCGTGATAGGTGAAGTTTGGGCTTTTGTGGACCAAAACAAAGTCCTGCGGCGGGGAACAGGTAAGTGGGGGCCCCCAGGAACTTGGTTCTATTGGGGGACCCCCAAGCCTAATTTGTCTTTCTGTCTGTTACCTAATGGTATTCCCGCAAAATTCTGTGCATGCCTGTAACTACTAAAAAAATGTAATAATTTTTAATGGTGGTCAAGAAAAAAAAAAAAAAAAAAAATTTTTTTTATATATATTTAATATATTAGACTGCGGTACCTGTGTTTGTCCACTAGAGGCCGCTGTGGAATGTTTTCTTGTCATGTGGACTAGCTTCTTCTCAGCAGAGCAAAGTCCAGGCAGATGGTGAGTTCTCTTATAGGAAACTGCTTCCTCTGCCATGTTGCAGTGTTTGTCCATCCCCCGGCCTGCGGCAAAGAGGGGCCCTGGCTCCTGTCCCTTGTTACCATATTTGAAATTAGCGCCGAAGGCGCACGTGCCCGCGCGCGTGCACGCGCCTCTATATATAGAGGTGAGCCGGGAAAGGGGGCGGAGCCTGGGGGATGACGCTCTGTGCGCGCCGCAGCGCTTCTGCGCATGTGCGGGCGTCCCAGCAGTTTTAAAAAAAACACAATATTGTAGTGAGCTGGCTATGAAGTACAGAGACAGAGCTGGCAACATTTAAAGGCATACAGCAAGCGGTTGATACAGGCATCCCCTAGAAAGGCACATTAGTAGACACCAACTGTGATATAGCAGCAATTGTGCTAGACTATTCTCAGTAAAAGTGGTGTATTACGGCTGGAATACCTCAGCTTTAGGCTTAGGAATATGCCGTCCAGAAGCTCCGGAACTGAATCTTCCAGGAAGCGAAGGGGGTCTCATCGGGCTCTGAGGATCTTGGGCATACTTCTGCTGCACCAGTCTCCCCTGAAGTTCAGAGGTAAGTGACCATAGAGACCCCGCAGGGGTACTTGGTACTGTGGCTGTCCTCAGTCACCTGCTCCTGTGTATGTAACAGAGGAGGTTTTTTCCTCAGCTCTGGGAGGATTAGAGAGAGATTGTCAACATTTATCGCTGCCTCCCTGTCAGGGAAAGCACGCCCGATCTCCGTCTCCTCCTTCAGAGTGCCTGTTAGCAGAGCCTGAAGGGGATCAGGATGAGGTTGATTCTGTTATAGAGGAATCAACAGTGGGGGAACCTTTTCTCAGCATCTCAAGCTGAAAGATTATGGGTTCAGTCTCTGACTAACATGGTCCGATCAGCATTTAAAAATGCACCTTGCGGAACCATCAACCACTACTGTATCCTCGTTGGGGTCGCTAGAAGCCCCCAGACTGTTTGTTCTTTTCCACTTCACCCTTTACTGAAAGGGCTCATTTACCAGGATTGGGAACGTCCTGAGAAAATATTTATTCCCCCAAGAGATTTCCGGTGGTCTATCCCATGGAGGATAAGTTCATCAAAAAAAAAAAAAAATGGAAGGTCCCTACAGTGGACGCAGCCATCTCTTGTATGTATAAATCACTGACATGTCCAGTGGATAATGTCCAAATGTTCAAGAACCCAATAAATAAAAGGTTGGAGTCCTTATGAAAATCTGCTTGGTGATACAACCAGCAGTAGCAGCTATTGGGGTCTGCTAAGCAGTGAAGGATCAGTTGAAACAGGTCTTGAGGGACTTGACAGATCAGCAGGCTTTGCCCTAGCTGATCTACCTAGAGCCTTAGGCTTTGCGGTTGACGCCATAGAGGATTCAGTCCATCAGGCCTCCCGCCTTACGCTGTCTATAGTACATACGCGTAGGCTCCTATGGCTCAAAAACTGGTCTGCTGAAGCTCCCTGTAAAGAATGGCTGGTTAGCGTCCCATTTCATGGTGAACGCTTATTCAGGGAAAACCTGGACAAATATATCCAGAAAATTTCCAGCGGTAAAAATACGCTCTTGCCGGTTAAAAGCAGAGTTAGAGGCCCTCTTTAAGAGGCCTGCTTCTCCAGTCCCTGGGGCATCGGCTGTGTAACAGTTCCGACGGCCTCCTCGGTCAAATCCCGGGGATAAAAAACAGGGACAGTAGCAGGGTAATGAGAAACCCTGGGTCAGGGGAGGTACATAACCTCCCCCAAAGTTAAATTCATTGAAGCCCCCACTCAGTCGGGTGGGGGGAGGACTCCAGTTGTTCGCAAGAGACCTGGCGGGACACGATCAAGACAGATAGGTGCTCTCCGCAGTAGGTTTGGGATACAGTTTGGAGTTAAAAGACTCTCCTCCTTCCCATTTTTGAGGTCAAACGTGCCAAGGGATCCCCGGAAGAGAGAGTCCCTCCTGTTGGCACTAGAACAACTATTGCTCCAAGGAGTAATTATGGAGGTTCCCCTGGAAGAAGGAGGGTTCGGGTTTTACTCAAACCTCTTTACAGTCCCGAAGCAAACGCGGACGGGAGGCCCATATTAATTCTAAAAGGGCTATACAAATTCCTGTATATCAGGTCTTTCCGATGGAGTCGATCCGATCGGTGGCCACTGCCCTACAAGGGGAGGATTGGTTAGCCACGATCGACATCAAAGATGCTTATTTGCACATTCCCATCTTTCCAGTCCACCAAAAATTTCTACGCTTTGCAGTAGAAGGGCGCCATTTTCAGTTCAGAGCCTTACCCTTCGGTTTGGCCACAGCACCACGAGTGTTTACAAAAATTCTGGCCCTTTATTGGCCAATCTAAGAACACAAGGTGTAATGATAATGGCATATCTGGATGACTTGTTGCTGATAGACCACTCAGTGAAAAAACTAGACGTGGTCGTTCACAAGACGATCAAGTATCTGGAATCTCACGGTTGGATTATCAACCGAGACAAGTCAGCCCTAAAAACCAGTCAAAAGTCTGGAATACTTGGGGCTAAGGTTGGATTCAGGCCAGAGAAAAATATTCTTGCCTCGAGGAAAGGTGTTGTCTTTGAAAGATTTGATCCACTTAGTGGGTACAAAAAAGACAGCCGTCCATACGCCTGTATATGAGGCTGCTGGGAAAAATGGTGGCATCATTCGAAGCAGTACCCTACGGTCAATTCCATTCAAGGAATTTGCAAGGGGCCATACTGTCAGCCTGGAACAAAAAAATTCAGGCCTAGACTTACAATGTCCTTGTCCCCTTCCGTTCGCAAGAGCCTCCGTTGGTGGTTGGTTTCCCAGAATCTGGAAAAAAGGAAATCCTTCAGTCCGATTTCTTGGAAGGTGGTCACTACAGATGCCAGCCTTATAGGCTGGGGAGCAGTACTGGAGCAATAGTCTCTCCAGGGCAGATGGTCGGATGCAGAAAAGGCCCTGCCCATCAATCTCTTAGAGATACGAGCAGCCCGGTATGCCCTAGTAGCATGGACATCCAAACTCCAAGGGTCCCCTGTCAGAATTCAATCAGACAATGCCACAGCAGTGGCATATATCAATCATCAGGGGGGCACCAGGAGTCGTGCAGCCCAGAGGGAAGTAAATTACATCCTGAAATGGGCAGAAAAAATATGTCCCAGCCATATCTGCGGTATTCATTCCAGGAGTGGAGAATTGGAAGGCGGACTTTCTAAGTCGCCAGCAATTAGGCCCAGAGGAAGGGTCCCTTCACCCCGAGGTTTTCTGGACAATATGTCAGCGGTGGGGAACATCGGATGTAGATCTTCTAGCATCCAGATTCAACGCAAAGGGGGACAGGTTTGTCTCTCGGACAAGGGATCCCCTAGCTTGCGGCTCGGATGCCCTAGTGTTCCCTTGGGATCAGTTCAAGCTGATATATGCATTCACACCGCCACAATGGTTACCTCGATTACTCCGCAGAATCAGGGTAGAAAAGAAACCAGTGATTCTGGTGGCTCCAGCGTGGCCCCGAAGAGCGTGGTACGTGGAGATTGTAAAATGTCAGTGGGGAGTCCTTGGACTCTCCCACATCGTCCGGACCTGCTTTCGCAAGGACCGATATACCACCCTTCCTTACCAGCCCTAGGTTTGACGGCCTGGCTATTGAAGCCCACATTCTAAAATAGAGAGGGCTCTCTAATTCTGTGGTATCTACCATGATCAATGCCAGGAAGCCGGTATCCAGGCAGATCTACTATAGAATCTGGAAGGCGTACGTCGCCTGGTGTGAAGCCAAGAAATGGCATCCACGTAAGTACGTAATAGGTAGGAGTCTGGACTCCCTACAATGGGCTGTAGATAGGAAGCTTGCCTTGAGTACTATCAAGGGTCAGATTTCGGCCTTGTCAATATTTTTTCAAAGGCCCTTGGCTTCGCATTCACTAGTCAAAGCCTTTATACAAGGAGTGATGCGTATTAGTCCTCCGGTTAATATTCCCATATGTCCATGGGATCTAAACTTGGTTCTGTCGGTTCTACAGAAACAACCATTTGAACCATTACAGCATATTTCCTTGGTGCTTCTCACCAGGAAATTGATTTTTCTAGTAGCCATTTGTTCGGCTAAAAGAGTATCGGAATTAGCAGCTATGTCCTGTAAGGAGCCATATCTGGTTATCCATAAGGACAGAGTAGTGTTACGTCCTCATCCAGCCTTTCTTCCTAAGGTGGTATCGAGGTTTCATTTGAACCAAGATGTGGTTCTTCCTTCTTTTTTCCCCAAACCTACTTCGGTAGAGGAAAAGTTATTGCATTCTTTGGATGTAGTAGGAGCAGTTAAAGCTTATCTAAAAGCCACTGCTCAGATTCGCAGAACGGATACTTTGTTTATTCTGCCGGAAGGCCCCAGAAGGGGTCAGGCAGCGTCAAAATCTACTTTAGCCAAGTGGATTCGACAGGTCATAATACAAGCCTATGGCTTGAGAAATAGGCCGCCTCCGTTCAAAGTTAGGGCGCACTCCACGAGAGCAGTTGGAACTTCATGGGCAGTGCATCACCAGGCCTCCCTGGCTCAAATCTGTAAGGCCGCAACATGGTCTTCAGTACACACGTTTACTAGGTTCTACCAGGTGGACGTTAGAAGTCAGGAGGATGTCGCCTTTGGGCGCAGTGTGTTGCAGGCCGCAAAAGATCCTCATGTCTGATAGCGCTCAGCTTATATATGGTGTATCCCCCCCCTCATTTGGCATTGCTTTAGGACATCCCATTAGTAATGACTATGTCGCTCTGTGTCCCGTGATGTACGAAAAAGAAAATAGGATTTTTATAACAGCTTACCTGTAAAATCCTTTTCTTGGAGTACATCACGGGACACAGAGCTCCCACCCCTCTTTGGGGACACTTATTGCTTTGCTACAAAACTGAGGTGCTCCCGGATGGGAGGGGCTTATATAGGGGAGGGTACTTCCGGTTTTGGAAGTTGCCAGTGCCAGCACCTGACGGTATCTATATAACCCATTAGTAATGACTATGTCGCTCTGTGTCCCGTGATGTACTCCAAGAAAAGGATTTTACAGGTAAGCTGTTATAAAAATCCTATTATCTGCTCCGTAGAATCTTCTTAGAACTTTCAACAGACACCATAAGCCTTCAATGACAGATTCAACGTTTGTATGTTTTTTGATGCTTCGTTGAATCTTCGTCGTTCATGTGGAATTGTCAAGTTAGTTCTAGCTATTTTACTGCTCCTCCTCTTTGGTTACAATCAGCCAATAACATTCATCATCATCATTTTTTTATTTTACTTCCCCCACCCAATTCCAGCAGTGATCTTTTCTCTCTATGTCAAATCTTTTCTCTCTATAATGTCGAATCTTTTCTCTCTATAATGTCAAATCTTTTCTCTCTATGTCGAATCTTTTCTCTCTATAATGTCGAATCTTTTCTCTCTATGTAGAATAATCTTGGACTAATAGAGTTAAGGTTAGGCACATTCGACCACAGGTTCGATGGACACAGATTGTTATTGTCAGCCTCATGTCGAATCTCCTATCTATATCGAACTGTTGTTGCAACGAAAACGAAAATTAAGCATTTGTTTATGTCGGATCTTTCGGTTTTCGGATTCTGCATTTTCGTTTTCGTTTGTTAAAACGATAACAAAAATACCTGAAATTCGGACGAAAATGCATTCGGACGAAAACGAATGCACATGTCTATTAAGGGGAACCCTGCATCCAAATTAAAAAAAGGCCCTATATACTGTACTCTGAACAGCAGTATACAGGCGGTGCAAACAAGACAGGGACTGTAGGTTTGCTCTTAAGTAGAATCGGTTTGTAATTTGGAACAGGTAAATTTTTTTTGTGTAGCTCCAGCCAAAAAATCTATTAAGCTTTTTGGAAAACATAGGGAAGGGTTATCACCCCTGTAACATTTATTTTGCTGTCTGTGCACCTGTTCAGAACATTTCACCTCACTTTCCGTCCCAATGACAAATGTTTTTTGAATTTTTTTTTTTTTTTATTGAAACAAGGATTGGTGATAAAGCATCAGTAGAGAGGAGACACCTTTTTTCCCATATTAACTCTTACAGGAGAGAATTTCCCTTCCTAGGGTTAGATTTCCTCTCACTTCCTGTTGTCTCCTTCCGTTTGCAAGTAGGAGTCGTTTGTAAGTTGGATGTTTGAAAGTAGGGGCCTGCCGTATATACTCTGCAGAAATTTGTCCCTTAGGTGTTGGTGTTGCCACAACACTGTAAGCCCTCACAGTTACTCTTGGTGGGTGCTGGTGGAACGCCCTGCTGTGAACTATTTTATATGAAGAATTGTAATTACATGCCATTATTGAACAGTGGTAGGAAAAATTGGGTCTTTGGTGGTGGTGGTGCCACAACACTAAGTCCTCACAATTACTCTTGGTGGGCGCAGGAATGGGCCCAGCTGTGAATTATTAGATCAATAATTGTAATTAAATGCCCCTGTTGAACAGGGGCATACAAATTGGGCCTTAGGCACTGGTGCCACAACACTGCAACCCCTCAAAGATACTGCAAAGCATTGCATCAAAATTTGTAAATACACGCCCCTGTTAAACAGGGGCTGAAAAATTGGGACTTAGACACTGGTGGCGGTGCCCAGAACTAAAAATTGTCTTACAAGCTATCAGCATGATCATTGAGGAAGAGGATAGTCACTCAGCATAACAGGATAGTCACTCAGCATCAGCATAAGCAGTCTTGAAGGGATCAGACATTTCCAAAAAAATTTGGTTACATCAGCATCAGGTGCTTGGTAGCTTGTGTTGATCCAAGACTGATTCATTTTTATGAAGGTCAGTCGATCGACCGAGACGGTGGACAGGCGCACCCTGTGATCGATTACAAAGCCTACAGCAGCACTGAATGTGCGTTCCAAAAGAACGCTGGATGCAGGACAGGCCAGTAGCTCAATTGCATCCATCCTCTGGCCAGTGATGCATCCTCAAGACCCAGTAACCCAGAGGATTTTCGGTGGGAAAGGTGTCCAAGTCTGACCTTGCCCCTAGGTATTCCTGCACCATGTAAACCAGACGCTGGCGATGCTTGCTGGAACCGATCATACCTTGGGGCTGCGTACTAAAAAATTGTCTGAACGCATTGGTCAGACGGCCACCTTCTCCACCGTTCCTTCTTTGACTGACCGAAGCCACAGCAACACGTTGTCCAGGACCAGGAATTTGTAACCTCCCAGTCTCTGGGAACGCATTGCACAGACCTTTCTGCAAGGCAAATTTGCTTCATCCTCTGCTCCCTCTGCGACGGCAATATAAGGTCCGCAACCTTACCCTTGTAACGTGGATCAAGGAGGGTTGCCAGCCAGTAATGATCCCTCTCCTTGATCGCACGAATACGAGGATCCTTCCGCAGGCTTTACAGAATCAGGGAGGCCATGCAGCGTAGGTTTGCTGAGGCATTCGGTGCGGAGTCCTCTGGGTCACTGAGGACGGCATGATCTGCAGCCACCTCCTCCCAGCCACGTACAAGTCCACGGGTTTCTTGGGACTGTAATTGATTCCTTGAAGACTGCTGCTGATGCTGAGAGCCAGTCTCCACCTCCATGCTGACACAATCCTCCTCCTATTCTTCTTGCTGTGTGATAGCCGGGCCAGCAGGAACACTGTCTGGATAAAGGGGGCCTTGAGAGGCAAGGAAGTCCTCCTCTTCCTGCCTCTGTTCTGCCTCAAGTGCCCTGTCCATTATTCCATGCGGCGTGTGCTCCAACAGGTGGACAAGAGGGACAGTGTCACTGATGCATGCACTGTCACTGCTCACCATCCTCGTGGCCTCCTCAAATGGTGACATGCATCCCTGATCATGGCCCACTGGCGTGGGGAAAAAAATCCAAGCTCCCCTAACCCTGTCCTGGTGCCATATTGCAACAGATACTCATTGATGGCCCTCTGCTGCGTGTGCAGCCACTGCAGCATGGCCAACGTAGAATTCCACCTGGTGGGCATGTCACAGATTAGGCGGTTCTTGGGCAGGTTGTAATCCTTCTGCAGGTCAGCCAGCCGAGCACTGGCATATGACCGGCGGAAATGCCCACATAGTTTCCTGGCCTGCTTCAGGACATCCTGTAAACCTGGGTATCTACCCAAGAACCGCTGCACCACCAAGTTAAGGGCGTGAGCCAAACAGGGCACATGGGTCAGTTGTCCCTGTTGGAGGGTGGAGAGGAGGTTGGTGCCATGGTCGCAAACCACCTTTCCTGGCTTAAGCTGGCGTGGCGTCAACCACCTCTGAGCCTGCCCTTGCAGAGCTTACAGAATCTCTGCCCCAGTGTGGCTCCTGTCCCCCAAGCACACCAGCTCAAGCACCGCATGGCATCTTTTTGCCTGCGTACTTGCGTAGCCCCTTAAACGCCTGCGAAGCACCGCTGGTTCCGAGGACAAAGCACAGGTAGAGGCCATGGAGGAAGAAGAAAAGGAGGGGGTGGAGGAGAGAGGTGTGTCAGAATCACCAGTAGTAACATTTTTGAGGCGTGTTGGCGGAACAACCTCCAACACTACTGCACCTTGTCCTGCATCCTTCCCAGCTACCAGCAGAGTTACCCAATGTGCCGTGAAAGATAGATTACGTCCCTGACCATGCCTGCTGGACCATGAGTCAGCGGTAATATGCACCTTACTGCTGACCGCCCTGTCCAGCGAGGCCAAGACATTGCCTTCCACATGCCGGTATAGAGCCGGAATCACCTTCTGTGAGAAAAAGTGGCATTTGGGAACCTGCCACTGAGGAACCGCACATTCCACAAACTCACGGAAGGGGGCAGAGTCTACCAACTAAAAAGGCAGCAGTTGAAGTGCTAGCAATTTAGCCAAGCTAGCATTCAACCGCTGAGCATGTGGATGGCTGGGAGCGAACTTCATTCGGCGGTGCAGCAGCTGGGGCAGGGAAATTTGCCTGGTACAATCGGACATCCGTGTACCGATAGCAGATTGCCCACAAGTACTTGGCTGTGACTCTCCTAATTCTACACCTTCATTCCTCTCAGTGCAGGTTTCAGAGAGGACTGAAGGTATGGTGGTTTTGGAGATCCCAGCTCATGAGGAGCAAGGAGAGGTCTGCTTTGTTCTTTGGTGTGGGTCTATTAGGTAGTGTCACGTCCCTGGTAGTGGAGCCCAACGCGCAGGGAGCGGCCTCTCGTAAGCCTCTGGCTCAAGAACCGCTGATAGAGCAGACAGGAGCTCAAGAGGACAAAGGGGCACAAGTGCCTGGCAGGTAAGCTGAGTAGAGGGCTGATGCAGCAACGGGTGGTGCACTGTAGTCCGGAGCAGGCTTGCAGCAGCTGAGAGGTGCACTGTAGTGCAGGGCTGGTTAGCAGCAGCAGGGAGGTGCACGGTAGTCCGGAGCTGGTCAGCAGCAGCAGGGAGGTGCACTATAGTCCGGGACTGGTTGCGACAGCAGGGAGGTGCACCGTAGCCCAGAACTGGTTTGCAACAGCAGGGAGGTGCACCATAGTCCAGAACTGGTTGCAACAGCAGGGAGGTGTGAATGGTCGAGTCCAGGCCGGGTCAGTTCATCAGGCGGGCAGCAACCAGGTTGAGGGGTAATCCGAAGAATAGTCAGGACAGGCCGGGATCAAGACAGGCAGCAATCAGGAGTAGTCAGAGACGAGCCGGGTCGGATAGCGGGTTTTCAAGATCAGGAGTCAGATAGCAGGGGTCTCAGGAACGCTATAGACCAGACAGCAAGGAGCAGAGTGTCTGAGGGGTTTAAATGACAAATTCTGGCGCCAAGCGCTGTCATCGCACACGCCGGTTGCGCTAACACGCGCACGCATGCGCCGAACGGATCTTCCAAGCACAGGCATTCTCCTGACACTGCCGTTGCTAGGCAGATTACGGAAACGCCTTTCCTGACAGGTAGGCTTGCCAACGAACTGCATGGCAGGTCGACATATGTCTGGTCAAGCACGTGGTTCCCAGACGGCTGATGTTTTGGCCACGCGAGATACGCTTTAGACATATGTTGCAAATGGCAACGGTGCGATCTGCTGCACACGTCTGAAAAAAGGTCCACACCAAAGAACTTTTGGAATAACGCGAAATGAGAGCAGTGCCCTGCACATGCGGAGCTCTGCGGTGTGATGCAGTCGGTGTGCTGCCCTTAAGCTGGCCCCTGGAGGGCATCCTGCCTCGTTGGAGATGTGCCTCCTCCTCCTCCTCTTCTCTCCTATCAGGCACCCACGTGGAGTCGGTGACCTCATCATCCCCTCCCTCCTCATCACTGGAGCAAATCTGGCAGTATGCTGCAGCTGGGGGAACATGACTGCCAGATAGCTGTCCTTGTTGGGCACCCCCTCTCTCTGGGCTCACGTTACTGCCTTCCTCTAGCTGGGTTCCATCATCAGAGCCTTCAAAACGCTGGGCATCCTCCTGGAGCATGTACCCAACATAGTGGTCAAACAGTTCGGGGGACTCCTCAGGAGGACATGGTGGGGCTAGGGAAGGAGTGACTAATGCCATTGAGCCGAGGGAAGAGGCCGCTTTGGCAGATGCTTTGCCAGACAAAGTACCCTGAGCCTGGGTGAGAGGCTTGGTCATCCACTCTACCAAGTCTTGGGCATGTTGCGGCTCAACATGGCCAGCTGCCGAAAAGGACAAGCGTGTCCCACGGCCACATGCTGATAAGGATGCACCGTGTCCACGACCAGCACTGTTGCCTCTAGACACAGAGCCTGCTTGCCCTCTTTTATTGCCTTGTAACTGTCTGCCTCTCCTTGTTTGCCTTGTATATATATATATTGTGAGGGGGTTAACTCGGTAGCGGGTGTGTGTGACCCCCTGGTTGGGCTCCCCACACAAAAACAGGGCCAGCAGACGGAGGTTGTGGTTTTCAAAATCAAAAGGTGCGGTTTATTTCTCTATGTACAGTGACAAAAACACAGCAAAGCCAAAAAGAAACAAACAAAATAAATCCTGGTCAGTTTGACCTCTGACTAAACATGCAGGTTTCCTAAACTAACAACTGGGATCAGCCTGGTGCTGTCCTAGTCCCTAAGTCCCTGGTTTAGTAAAAGTCCAAACAAATAGCCACACAGGCTTTGCCTCACCGCACAGGGGTTCACTCTCCCTAGACAGTCCACACAGGTCTGGTTCCAGGCATGAGCTAACACCTAATGAATCTGGGAGTTTTTATAGAGGCCTTAAACGAACTGACAGGCTTCAGCTGGTCTCATCAACTCCCTGCCTCACGACGCCCAGCACTCTCCCTAGAGGTATGAGTCATTCATGAGCCCACTAGCCTCAGCTGGGCTTCATCAACTCCCTAGTTGTATAAGTCGGCATAAAGCCTGAATCTGGGAGAAATATATCTACCCCCCTGGATGCAACCAGGTGACTTTACCTTCCTGCTGTCACATACCCCCCCCTCTTGTTTTAACCTCGGGGTTGGAACACCAGCAATCAGGCATTCATGTACTCGAGACAAAGCATCCACATTCCCCATTTGAACGCCAGGGCGATGCTTTACTGTGAAGTTGAATTCCTGTAGGGCCAGGAACCACCTATTCACTCTTCTATTTGTCTCCTTGTTTTGAGCCATCCACTTTAACGGAGCGTGATCCGTAACCATGTCAAAGTGCCTACCTAGCAGATAGTACCGAAGGGAATCTAGAGCCCACTTCACCGCTAAACACTCCTTTTCAACCGTGGCGTAATTTACCTCATGGGACTTCAACTTCCTGCTGAGGTAAATGACTGGGTGCTCTTCCCCGTTCCAGACCTGGGACAATACTGCTCCTAACCCCACATCTGACGCATCACTTTGTACGACAAAGTCTTTAGAGAAGTCGGGTGAGTACAACACTGGCTGGCTACATAAGGCTTGTTTCAAGAATTGGAATGCTGCCTCAGCCTCGGGGGTCCATTTAATCATGACCGACCCTTTCCCTTTCGTCAGGTTGGTTAGGGGCACAGCCTTAGAAGCAAAGTGGGGAATGAAGCGCCGATAATAACCCGCGATTCCCAGAAAGGCTCGTACCTGCTTCTTGCTGTTGGGACGTGGCCAACTCTGGATGGCCTCGACTTTGTTGAGTTGGGGTTTTATTACTCCCCTGCCAATGGTGTACCCAAGATATTTGGCCTCCTCCTGCCCAATGGTACACTTCTTGGGGTTAGCCGTAAACCCCGCTTCCCGGATAGAGTCTAGGACTGCTTGCACTTTTGGCAGATGTGAGGCCCAATCTGTGCTATGGACAATTACGTCATCCAGGTAAGCCGCAGCATACTTCCGATGGGGCCTCAGTATCTGGTCCATTTTCCGCTGGAATGTGGCCGGCGCATTCTGTAACCCGAACGGCATTCTCTTATATTGGAACGCCCCGTCTGGGGTTACAAATGCGGTTTTCTCTTTGGCCGACTTGGCCAGGGGAATTTGCCAATACCCTTTTGTGAGGTCAAGAGTCGTCATGTATCGGGCTGTTCCCAGCCGGTCGATCAACTCATCTATACGTGGCATGGGGTAGGTGTCAAATTTTGTAACTTTGTTCAACTGACGAAAATCGTTACAAAATCGCCAGCTCCCATCCGGTTTAGGCACCAACACAATGGGACTAGACCAATCACTTTGGGACTCCTCTATCACCCCTAAGTTCAGCATTTTCTGTACTTCCTCCCGTATTGCCTCCCGTCGGGCCTCTGGGATCCGATAGGGTTTTAACTTCACCCTTTCACCGGGCGGGGTAATAATATCATGCTCTACCCCAGATGTTTGTCCCGGCAGCTCAGAGAACACCTCCTTGTTGCGAAGCACAAACTCCTTAACCTCCTGTTGTTGGGGTTGTGACAAGGTGGCTGCTATTCCAACCTCCGGAATCACGCAACCAGTTTGAGCTGGTGACCAAGTTTCTGCGACTAGGGACTCTCTATCCCTCCAGGCTTTCAACAGATTAACGTGATAGATCTGTTCGGGCTTTCGCCTTCCTGGTTGTCTGACCTTGTAATTCACTTCGCTCACTTTTTCCATTATCTCGTAGGGGCCTTGCCATTTGGCAAGGAATTTACTTTCAACCGTAGGGACAAGTACCAATATCCTATCCCCCGGGGAAAAGGTACGGGTCTTGGCTCCACGGTTGTACACTCTCTGCTGTGCCAACTGCGCTTGGGCCAAATGTTCCTTCACGATGGGCATTACCTGTGCAATTCGATCTTGCATCAGGGCGACATGCTCAATCACACTCCTGTGGGGAGAACTCTCACTTTCCCAAGTTTCCTTGGCAATATCCAACAGCCCTCTTGGGTGTCTCCCATACAGTAACTCAAAGGGGGAGAATCCCGTAGAGGATTGGGGCACCTCCCTAATAGCAAACATCAAATAAGGAAGTAGACAGTCCCAATCCTTTCCATCTCTATCCACCACTTTCTTCAACATTTGTTTTAGGGTTTTGTTGAATCTTTCAACCAGCCCATCGGTTTGGGGGTGATACACAGATGTACGCAATTGCGTCACTTTGAGCAATTTACACAGCTCTTTCATAACCCGGGACATAAAGGGTGTACCTTGGTCCGTAAGCAGTTCTTTACAAATACCCACCCGGCTAAAAACAAGAGATAGCTCTTTGGCTATGGTTTTGGCCGAGGTATTTCTGAGAGGGATCGCTTCTGGATAACGGGTGGCATAGTCCATTATAACCAATATGTACTGGTGCCCCCTAGCGGACTTGATTATAGGACCTACCAAATCCATTGCGATTCTCTCAAACGGGACCTCAATGATGGGTAGAGGGACCAGCGGGCTACGGAAATGTGGCATCGGGGCCGACCTCTGACACACAGGGCAGGAGGAACAATAATTTTCTATGTCCTTCATCACCCCAGGCCAATAGAATCTCTGTAATACCCTCTGTCGGGTTTTCTCTGTCCCCAGATGACCTCCAAGAATGTGCCCATGGGCCAACTCCAACACCAACTTCCTGTAAGGTTTGGGCACCACCAGCTGCTCAACGGTTTCTTCTGCCCTTTTTGCCACCCGATACAGTAGGTCCTTCTCTACGCTGAAGTATGGGTAAGTGCAGGTATTATCTGGGTTCACTAACTCGCCATCTATTTCCACTACGTTTTCCCGTGCCTTTATTAGGGCGGGGTCTTTTAACTGTTCTGTGGCAAAATTTTCCCTGTGAACCTCCAGATCAGAAAACTCCACAGACGGTAGGTTTTCGTCTGAGGAGGTGGGCTCCTCTCCAGTTTCTTGAGTCTCCCCTGCAAATACTGACAAGGGAAATTCTGGAGAGTCCTCACCACTCTCAGAGGAGTTCTGGCTATCACATTCCTGGTACATAGGGGCACCAGTGGGGGGCTCAGGATCATCCCACAGTTCCCAGAACTTCGGAAAATCCCTTCCCACAATGGCGTCATGCGGTAACTGAGATACTAAGCCCACTGGATGAGAGAGGGTACCTTTGGGGGTCTCGAAACACACTGTAGTCACTGGATACTCTCGGGTGTCCCCATGCACACAAATAACAGCTACCTTGCTATTCCCAGAGACCTCTGTTTTAACTAATTCAGCCTTTATCAGGGTCACAAGGCTACCTGAATCCAGTAATACCACAACATTTCTACCATTAATACACATTTTGCATAAATGTTTCTCAGTTCCTCGAATGGCAGTGCATGCGACTGTCGCACACAGCGACTGACGTCTGCCCGTCAGAAAGTCACACTGCATGGGTTCCTCCACAACCGGGCAATTGGCTGCAATATGTCCCGCTTGCCGGCAGCGGTAGCAAACGATCCTTCTTGCGGCCTCTTGAGCCGCTGATTTCCCAGGCTGTTCTCGCCAAACTTGGGGTAGAGCTCCCACCCTCTCACTCTCTCCACCCTCACCCCTTGGAACCCTCTTATCCGCCCCTGGGGATGGTCTGGTCTTAGGGTGGAAAGTCCGAGTGTCTCTGGAAGAGGCCGTCAGGTTCTCTGTAGCCAAGTATTTCTCTACACGATCCACAAGACCACCGGCCGTCTCTGGGTCTCCATGGCTTACCCACTTTTGGATGGCAGTAGGAAGAGCTCTCAAAAACCGATCCATTACAACACGTTCCACAATCTCTGGTGCGGACAAAGTCTCTGGCTGTAGCCACTTCCTGCTCAGGTGAATGAGATCATACATTTGAGACCTGGGGGGTTTTCCAAGCTGGAAAGTCCAGTTATGCACACGCTGAGCCCGGACAGCCAGGGTGACACCCAGCCTTGCCAATATTTCAGCTTTTAGCATCACATAGTCTTTTGCTTGGTCAGGCTCTAGGTCATAGTAAGCCTTCTGCGATTCACCAGTTAACAGAGGAGCCACCAGTCCAGCCCACTGCTCCTCAGGCCACTTTTCTCTTTCAGCAGTCCTTTCAAATGTGGTCAAAAATACCTCTGGATCATCCTCTCCAGTCATTTTTGTCAATAAACGACTCACCCCAAAGGACGCTGTATTAGTGGGACGGCTTTCCTCACTGGTCTGCGGACGTTGCTGCATTACTGCTTCCATTTGTTGTAGTCTCTGCTCTTGCTTCTGTAACAGGTCTATGAAGCGGGCCTCAGATTGCTGCTGGGCTTGTTGATGAGCTTGCTGCTGGGCTGCAAGGCTCCTTTGCAAACCTGCATTTGTCTGCTGTTGATTGGCATTTGCTAGAGCCAGCTGTTTCAGTATCTCCTCCATGCTGGCTTAAAAAAAACTGCCACTGGTTCTCCACCAACTGTGAGGGGGTTAACTCGGTAGCGGGTGTGTGTGACCCCCTGGTTGGGCTCCCCACACAAAAACAGGGCCAGCAGACGGAGGTTGTGGTTTTCAAAATCAAAAGGTGCGGTTTATTTCTCTATGTACAGTGACAAAAACACAGCAAAGCCAAAAAGAAACAAACAAAATAAATCCTGGTCAGTTTGACCTCTGACTAAACATGCAGGTTTCCTAAACTAACAACTGGGATCAGCCTGGTGCTGTCCTAGTCCCTAAGTCCCTGGTTTAGTAAAAGTCCAAACAAATAGCCACACAGGCTTTGCCTCACCGCACAGGGGTTCACTCTCCCTAGACAGTCCACACAGGTCTGGTTCCAGGCATGAGCTAACACCTAATGAATCTGGGAGTTTTTATAGAGGCCTTAAACGAACTGACAGGCTTCAGCTGGTCTCATCAACTCCCTGCCTCACGACGCCCAGCACTCTCCCTAGAGGTATGAGTCATTCATGAGCCCACTAGCCTCAGCTGGGCTTCATCAACTCCCTAGTTGTATAAGTCGGCATAAAGCCTGAATCTGGGAGAAATATATCTACCCCCCTGGATGCAACCAGGTGACTTTACCTTCCTGCTGTCACAATATATATATATATATATAATGTGTATTGATAATGCAGCTATCAGAATGAACTGCCTACTGTGGTATTAGTATGAGAGCAGAAGCAATTGTCTTCAGTTAGTTTTAGGTGAACACTGTGCAAGGGACAGAAGTACACTACATGAAATTAATGCAGCTTCCTGCCTGTGGTTTTATTATTAGAACACCACTAACTGTATTCAGGTAAGCTTTAGGTCAACGCTATGCAAAGCACACAGTACACTAAGTGAAACACTGACTGCAGCTAGCACAATCACCTGCCTGCCTGTCACAGTATAGAGAATAACAGGAACCGATCTAGCTAAACTGAATACAGTGTATAAATATATATACAACACCTAGGGTGCATATATATCCTCTACACACTGTAACTGCAGCTAACTGACTCGCCTGCCTGCTCTATCTAACTCAATATAAATGACCATGCCTCTCTTTAACCAACGCCAACACACTACACAAGGCCGCCAAGCCAGCGGCCTTATATAGTGTGGGGCGTGTACCTACTCCTCTGAGCCATGATTGGCCAAAGCCACCCTGGCTTTGGCCAATTACGGCTCTCCATTCTTACCGCGCTGTGATTGGCCAAATCATGCGGGTCATAGTGCATGCTTGGCAAATCATCAGCCAGCAATGCACTGCGATGCCGCAGTGAATTATGGGCCGTGACGCGCCACTCGAATTTGGCTCGAACGGCCCATAATGTTCGCTGATCGGCAAACGAACCAACAGCCGATGTTCGAGTTGAACATGGGTTCGACTTGAACACGAAGTTTATCCCTATTCATGACTACTTGGCATGTCCCAAAGTACTGAACGTGAGGGGTTGGCAACAGAGCAGCAAGGTCAATATGCCCAAAACCCAAAAACAGAATGGGGAGGGAATCCCATTATAGAGTCCGTTTCAAGACCTTTCACTGAAAACTGGCATCGGTAGAGATTTAAATAATCTACCTTAAAAACAAGACCCTGCACTGAGCAGTGAAAGAGGCAGATGCTGGAAACTGCACTGAGCAGGAGAGGCAGATGCTGGACAATGCACAGAGCAGTGGGGCAGTGAACAGCTGAGCAGGAGCACGAGCAAGTGGAGCATAGCGGAGCAGCCGCCGAAGGGACACGGCTGTTTGTGTGAATGAAGTGAGGCAAGAAAGCTGTGAGCAAGAAGTAGGATTGCCAGGCAACAGGTATGTGGTGTAAGGACTGTGAGAAGAGATGCTGGAGCAGCCAGAGGTCTCTGAGTAGCTGTACTGCTAAACACTGTGACTGCTGAGGACCCTATGGGTACTGAGTACTGAAGAATATGGACTGGGGCACTGTGAGTACCAAGGCAATGTGACTGAAGCACTCTACATGGCCCTCTGTATTCACAGAACTTAATCAGTGAGCGGGATCAAAAGGAGAGAATGTTGGGGGCCGTGTGATCAATGAATGGGAGTAGGAGCAAAGGACACGGGAGGTGTGATCAGTGAGCGGGAGGAGATGACGCCAAAGGCCGTGTGATCAGTCAGAAGGAGCTAGAGGAAAGGATGCAGAGGGCTACGTGAGTGGGAATAGGAGGAGAGGACACAGAGAGCTGTGTGATCAGTGAGAAGGAGAAAAAGGACAGAGTATTTAGTGAGCAAGATCAGGACGAGCAGGCACTGGGAGCCTTGTGATCGGTGAGCAGGATTACGAGGAGGGGACATTGGGGGCCATGTGACCAGCAAGCAGGAGAGAATGTCAAGGACTGTGTGATCAGTGAGTGGGTGCAAGAAGAGAGGATACTGGGGGCTGTATGATCAGTAAGTGGGAGCAAGAGTAGAGGGCTCTGGAGCTGTGTGTTCAGTTAGCAGGAGAGGACGCCTGGGGCTGTGTGACCAGCAATCAGGTGCAAGAGGAGAAGACACAGAGGGCCATGTGATCAGTGAGCTAGAGCAAAAGGAGGGGGTGCTGTGGGTCATGTGATCAGTAAGCAGAAGCGGGAGGAGAAAATGTTGCAGGTGTTGTGGGCAGGATCAGGAAGAACGAACGCCAGTGGCCCTGTGGTCAGTGAGCAGGAGATCCCAAGCAGTTAGGGCAGTGTTTCTCAACTCCAGTCCTCAAGGCGCACCAACAGGTCATGTTTTTGGGATTTCCATTGATTTGCACAGGTGATTTGAGCAGTTTCACTGCCTTAGTAATTACCACAGCTGTTTCATCTGCAGGAAATCCCCAAAACATGACCTGTTGGTGCGCCTTGAGGACTGGAGTTGAGAAACACGGAGTTAGGGAAACAACTAGTGCTCAGAAGAGAATAAAGTTAGGAAGAAAGATAAACAAATTGTATAAAATATAAATTCCTAATTCCTATTTTTCCTGGATTGTCCTCATTACGTTACTGGGTCCAACATGTCCAACAGGAATGGTGATGCGACTTTCTGTGCGGTGCATACATTCCTTGAACAACTGTTTGTGTGTGAATACTAATGTGAAAAATGTGAGCAAGTTGTTTCCTTGGAAAGCCAGATCCTGAGGAATACCGTAAGTAACTGGGGAGCACTGAGTAACTGGTGAGTACTGCACCGGACTGGTGAGTACCATGAGTGGCTGGTAAGTACCATGAGTGGCTGGTAAGTACCGTGAGTAACTGGTGAGTGCCGGGTGTGACTGAGTACCGGGTTCAGCTGGGAGTACCATGAGGTTCGCTAAGTGTAACTTGGAGTACAAGGAATCCACAGGCCGTGAGATAAGGGCACAGGAGGAGAGGATGCAGAGGGCCGTGTAAATTAGGAATAGAATAAATTAGAGTCAGGAAGTGAGTTTAACAGTTAAAGCGGAGGTCCACACAAAAAGTGAACCTCCGCTTTTCGGAACCCTCCCCCTCTCCGGTGTCACATTTGGCACCTTTCAGTGGGGAGGGGGTGCAGATACCTGTATAATACAGGTATTTGCACCCACTTCCGGGAATAGACTCCCACAGGAGTCACTCCACTCCCCCCCCCGCTGTCTTCTGGGAAACACACTGGTCCCAGGAGACAGCGGGGACTGTTCTGGACCAACTACAAAGCAATAAACTTCATCTCCGGCTTCACGGTAGAGCTTACATGTCCCAGTGTTTCTGTTTATCCCATGCAACGATACAGGCAGTTTAACTCGATGAATAACTCACTGTTAGGATCCTTTCGAATGTTCCGTTTAATTATGTATATTCATAGGTAGAAAAACATTGCAGTTGTAAGCCACATGGAAGATGTTTAGCATGGAAGGTATACAGGACTAAAGACAGAGAGGCAGGAAGTGGAGGAGAATATAAGGAACTACGGTGAGAGAGAGAGTTCAGCTGGACAGAAGGGGACAGATATTAAAGACACAGAGCAAGAATAAATCACATAGTGTAACACAACACTCCCCCTCTGAAATCTTTAGATTTCATAACCATAAACTAATATATATTTTCAAGAAGTCCAATACTGATAAATGTCCTGGAACCTATAATGAAAAACATGCAACAAAACAAGCATAAACATAAGTTCAACAGGATTGAAGAACATGAAGTCCAAGGTATGACGTCTACAAAGAATTCCAAAGTTCTGAGTAGAACCTGTAGTTGGCAGCAATGTACTCCCCGCCGTGCCAACAGCATGGCACAAGTCACTCACCTCGCAAAAGGAGTACTAACTCTCTAATTGGTTGACTAAAGGTTTGTGTCGATCCTCCCTTGGTTACCTTGACTTCTACCTTCCGGACTTTGTTATCTACACTGGGCATAACTTTAGTAATAAGACCCATAGGCCACTCTTTCCGACAAACTTCCTTGTCTTTTAGAAGGATGAGGTCTCCAACCTTAAGATTCGGCTTAGATGTTTGCCATTTGTTACGACCTTGAAGGTGATAAAGATACTCCTTCCTCCAGCGATGCCAAAACACATTGGCTAGATGCTGCACCTGCTTCCATTGATACCTGTAGATATCCTTGGGTTCGATCTCACTTGAAGATATTACAGCAGTCCCAATCTTTTGAGTAAGAAGCAAAGCTGGAGTAAGGATCAATGGAGCATCAGGATCTGAAGATATTGGCACTAAAGGTCTTGCGTTCACTTTGGCAGACACTTCAGCGAGAAAGGTAGACAAAGTATCATGGGTGAGTGGTAAAGACTTGTGAGTCTGCAACATGGAGTCAAGAATTATTCGTGCTACTCCAATCATTTGTTCCCAGGATCCTCCCATGTGTGAAGGATGTGGGGGATTAAACAACCAAGTACATCCATTGTTGGCTATAAATTGTCCAATTGTAGCTCTTTACATGCTCCAACAAAGTTGGTACCGCAGTCAGATCTCTGTTGCTTAACTGGTCCTCTGACAGAGAAGAATCTTTGTAGGGCACAGATGAAGGAAGAAGAATCCATAGACTCAATTACTTCTATGTGTATTGCTCGGATGCTGAGACAGGTAAACAATACAGCCCACCTTTTACTTTTGGCAGCTCCACCATGAGTTCTCCGAGTGATGACGGACCATGGGCCAAAAACATCTACTCCAACGTAGGTAAAGGGTGGATCTGTACTTAGGCAATCAGCTGGAAGACTTGGCATTTGTTGCTGTTGATGTTTTCCTCTTAACTTGTGGCACTTGACACACCTGAAGAGCAAGGAGGAGACACACCTTTTCATACCAATAATCCAAAAGCCAGCTGACCTGATGGCACCTTCTGTAAACTGACGGCCATGATGATGTACCAGTTCATGGTGGTGACGAACCAGAAGATTAGTAACATGATGTTGACCTGGTATGATTATAGGATTCTGTTCTTTGCTGCATAAGTCGGATTTTGTTATACGGCCACCAACTCTCAGCAGCTGATTGGCGTCAACTACAGCGTTTAGATTGAAGAGTGGACTGTTTTTAGACAATCCGGTTCCATTTCGGATTCTCCCGAATTCCTCCTGATACACCTCCTGTTGCACACAATGGATAATTACCTCTTCTGCGTGTGAAACATCTGCTGCTGTAAAGTGTCCAGAACAGTTGTGCCAACCATGACCCTCTGCGGCGGAATTCTTTCCAAAACAATGAGCAATATGAATTAGGCGAGCAATAGGTCTTACAGCGGATGACCAGGTGGAAAAACACTCAAAACGGTGTGACCGCAGCTTCTGTTTTGTACTTACAGAAGTGTGTAGTGAGATGTTCACAGTTCTTATTTCCTTATCTTCAGGGCTTACTAGGTGGTGTCAATAGGGGGTGAGTAGGAGTCCACACACAGAAACCTTGGAGGTGACAACCATAAGCTGTCCTCTAGAGCAGCAGGTGACACGGCTCTGGTCCCACAGTCAGCTGGGTTCAGTTAAGTGGGAACGTGATGCCATTGACTTGGTAGAGAGAATCTCTTGATACGTTCAACCCTGTTGCTGACGTACACATAAAATTGTTTTGTTTGGTTGTTTATGTAACCAAGTACTACCTTGCTGTCTGTATAGAAGGTGAAAGAATCAATTCTAGTGTCCATTTCACTTCGTATGACCTCTGCAATAGGGATGAGCTTTGAGTTCGAGTCAAACTCATGTTCGACTCGAACATTGCCTGTTCGCCCGTTCGCCGAACAGCGAACAAATTGGGGTGTTCGCGGCAAATTCGAAAAATCTATGGGAGAAATCTAAAGTGCTAATTATAAAGGCTTATATGCAAGTTATTGTCCTAAAAAGTGTTTGGGGACCGGGGTCCTGCCCCAGGGGACATGTATCAATGCAAAAAGAAGTTTTAAAAACGGCCGTTTTTTCGGGAGCAGTGATTTAATAATGCTTAAAATGAAAAAATAAAAATGAAATA
The DNA here is from genome assembly GCA_029206835.1 of Rana muscosa. Classification (NCBI taxonomy): domain Eukaryota; kingdom Metazoa; phylum Chordata; class Amphibia; order Anura; family Ranidae; genus Rana; species Rana muscosa. Next base: position 377,166,133 of record CM055117.1, read on the forward strand.
TTCCTTTAAATTTCGTACCTGGGGGGTGTGTATGATATGCATGTAAAGTGGCGCATGTTTCCCGTGCTTAGAACTGTCCCTGCAAAAAATGTCATTTTTGAAAGAAAAAAATGCATTTAAAACTGACTCGCGGCTATTAATGAATTGTCGGCTCCCGGCAATACATACAAAAGTCATTGATAAAAAAAAAAAAAAAAAGCGTGGGGGTTCCCCAGAATTCAATTACCAGGCCCTTCAGGTCTGGAATGGATATTAAGGGGAACCCCGCCGCAAATTAAAAAAAAATTGACGTGGGGTTCCCCCAAATATCCATTCCAGGCCCTTCAGATCTGGCATGGATTTTAAGGGGAACTCCACCCCAAATTTAAAAAAAATGGCGTGGAGTCCCCCTAAAAATCCATACCAGACCCCTTATCCGAGCACGCAACCTGGCCGGCCGCAGGGGAAAAGGGGGGACGAGAGAGCGGCCCCCCCTCCCTCCTGAACCGTACCAAGCCACATGCCCTCAACATGGGGAGGATGTCCCCATGTTGATGGGGACAAGGGCCTCATCCCCACAACCCTTGCCCGGTGGTTGTGGGGGTCTGCGGGCGGGGGGCTTATCGGAATCTGGAAGACCCCTTTAACAAAGGGGACCCCCAGATCCCGGCCCCCCCCTATGTGAATTAGTAAGGGGTACATTGTACCCCTACCATTTCACGAAGAAAGCGTAAAAAAATGTTTAAAAAAACACACAAACACCTTGAAAAAGTCCTTTATTTAAAAAAAATAAAATAAAAACATTCCAGCGGTGAAATCCAGTGTCCCGCGGCGATCCCGATGTCCAGCGCTGTCCTTCATTGGTTGTGCCTGAGCGGACCTGATGGGGAACTCCCTCTCAGTATTTTAAATGTATAGACCCGCCCCTTCTAAAGTTCCCCATCAGGTCCGCTCAGCGGACCAGATGCGGAACATGAGAAGGGGCGGGTCTATACATGTATTACACAGTGAGAGAAGTTCCCCATCAGGTCCGCCCCCTCGGTATGTCGGACCCGCCTACGTCATTGGCTTGAGCGGGGAACTTCCTTCACTATGTAAATTTAAATTACACAGTGAAGGAAGTTCCCCGCTCAAGCCAATGACGTAGGCGGGTCCGACATACCGAGGGGGTGGACCTGATGGGGAACTGCTCTCACTTTGGTAATACATGTATAGACCCGCCCCTTCTGATGTTCCGCATCTCGTCCGCTGAGCGGACCTGATGGGGAACTTTAGAAGGGGCGGGTCTATACATTTAAAATACTGAGAGGGAGTTCCCCATCAGGTCCGCTCAGGCACAACCAATGAAGGACAGCGCTGGACATCGGGATCGCCGCGGGACACTGGATTTCACCGCTGGAATGTTTTTTTTTGTTTTTTTTTAAATAAAGGACTTTTTCAAGGTGTTTGTGTGTTTTTTTAAACATTTTTTTACGCTTTGTTCGTGAAATGGTAGGGGTACAATGTACCCCTTACCAATTCACATGGGGGGGGGCGGGATCTGGGGGTCCCCTTTGTTAAAGGGGTCTTCCAGATTCCGATAAGCCCCCTGCCCGCAGACACCCACAACCACCGGGCAAGGGTTGTGGGGATGAGGCCCTTGTCCCCATCAACATGGGGACATCCTCCCCATGTTGAGGGCATGTGGCTTGGTACGGTTCAGGAGGGAGGGGGGGCCGCTCTCTCGTCCCCCCCCTTTTCCCCTGCGGCCGGCCAGGTTGCGTGCTCGGATAAGGGGTCTGGTATGGATTTTTAGGGGGACTCCACGCCATTTTTTTTTAAATTTGGGGTGGAGTTCCCCTTAAAATCCATGCCAGATCTGAAGGGCCTGGAATGGATATTTGGGGGAACCCCACGTCAATTTTTTTTTTTAATTTGCGGCGGGGTTCCCCTTAATATCCATTCCAGACCTGAAGGGCCTGGTAATTGAATTCTGGGGAACCCCCACGCTTTTTTTTTTTTTTTATCAATGACTTTTGTATGTATTGCCGGGAGCCGACAATTCATTAATAGCCGCGAGTCAGTTTTAAATGCATTTTTTTCTTTCAAAAATGACATTTTTTGCAGGGACAGTTCTAAGCATGGGAAACATGCACCACTTTACATGCATATCATACACACCCCCCAGGTACGAAATTTAAAGGAATATTTCACTTTTATTTTTTCATTTTAAGCATTATTAAAATCACTGCTCCCGAAAAAACGGCCGTTTTTAAAACTTCTTTTTGCATTGATACATGTCCCCTGGGGCAGGACCCAGGTCCCCAAACACTTTTTAGGACAATAACTTGCATATCAGCCTTTATAATTAACACTTTAGATTTCGAACGTTCGAGTCCATTGTATTTAATAGGGTTCTAAAGTTTACACGAACATTTTGTCTGTTCGCAGGTTCTGGTGCGAACCGAACAGGGGGGTGTTCGGCTCATCCCTGCTCTGCAATTTCTACTGCTAGCACGGCTGCACAAAGTTCAAGTCTTGTTATGGTATGTGCAGGCTTAGGATTGAGTTATTCCTTGCCTAGGACAAAACTACAGTGTGAAGCCTCGTACACACGACCGAGTTTCTCGTCGTTAAAAACACGTCGTTTTTTTCGACGAGATTCTTGTTAACCTTGACGAGTTTCTCGTCAAGCTTTCTATGCGTACACACTGACATTTCCCAATTTCCTCGTTGTTCTCCGCGCTCACGTCCAGCACGTACGACGGCACTATAAAGGGGAAGATCGATTTTCTTGGCGCCACCCCTTGGGCTGCTTTTGCTGATCTCGTGTTACCGCGTGTGAAGTAAAAGTTTGGGAAGAGACGATTCGCGCTTTTCAGTCTTCGTGCTTTTCAGTTCGTTTTCTGAGGTCCAGTTTGTGCTTGTGGGTTCGTATCTTGACTTTCAGGGCGTCTAGGCAGGTCGTATCTGTTTTACAGTGCGTTCTTGCCCGTTCGTTTCTGATTTTCAGTTCGTTATTCATAAGCCTTGCTGTTCTAAAGTGCGTTCTGTTCTGTATGTTCTGATAAGACGACCGCTTCCTAGCCATGTCGCCTGGACGTTCTCGTCGTCGAGTTCGTGCTGTGCGTGCGCTTGGTGTTGGTCTGCTTGTTTTGGACCAAGACCAGTCCATGAATGGTGTGAGGAGGAGTTCATGGACCAAGAATTGGTTGCTCCAGCGGGACCAATTCTGCCACATGCCTCTGCTGCGGGAGATAGTCGAGAATAATCCTGAGGACTACAGGAATTTTCTTCAGATGTCTGACCCCGTTTTTCAGGAACTGTTGGCTTTGGTGTCCCCCTATATTACCAGGCAGGACACCGTTATGCGGGAAGCCATCAGTGCTGAGCAGAGGCTCATCGCCACGTTACGTTATCTGGCGACAGGGAGAAGTCTTCAGGACTTGAAGTTCACGACAGGCATCTCCCCCCAGGCTCTGGGCCTCATAATCCCGGACACCTGTTCTGCAATTATACAAGTCCTGCAGGAGGACTATATTAGGGTAAGTTTTCTCCTTTAACATCACATTTTATGTATTCCATGTATGCTAATGTATTGTATTTCTTTCATCCTTCCCTAATTACCATGATTGTAATATGCTGAGAATGTCCCCTTTGTCCCCATGCATGCTGGAAGCTTTAGATTGCCCCTTTTTTCTCCTCCATGCATATTTCCCTTCACTAACCTTTCCAGCAGGGGCGCCTGTTGCAACAAATGTTTGGGGGTCCAACCCCAATTTAGGAAATAAACTTCCTCCATTTTTGCAAAGGTGCCTATTAAACGCCCCCAGTTGTCCCCTCCAATGCAGCCATTTTGTCCCCTCCAATGCAGCCATTTTGTAACCCTCCAATGCAGCCATTTTGTCCCCTCCAATGCTGCCATTTTGTCCCCTCCAATGCAGCCATTTTGTAACCCTCCAATGCAGCCATTTTGTCCCCTCCAATGCAGCCATTTTGTCCCCTCCAATGCAGCCATTTTGTCCCCTCCAATGCAGCCATTTTGTCCCCAGCCCTGCACATACCTTCTTGTGGTCAGCGCCATCCTTCTTCTGTCTTGATGTCTTCTCCTTCCCTTGATGTTGCATCAGCCAATCATGTTACCATTAAACAGACTTGGTGAACATGATTGGCAGAGCAGCCTGTCAGTGTTTACCCAAGGAATGCTCCCCCCCCCTGCGTCCCCTATTTAACTTTTATGAAGCCAATTACATCCCTCAGGCTGTAATGTGCAAGCCTATTTGCCTCCCTGTTTCTGATATGCAATTTTCACCCCATAAATGCTGCAGTTATTCATATGTTGGTCGCTTAACAGGGGGCCATACACCTGAATAGTGGGCGGCATTGACAATACATAGGTTAATGCAAGGCAAGAACCTATGTATTGTTCTGAGTGACGGGCACAGGAGAGAGGGGGCAGTGTTCCAGCGCCAACTCTGGACGCACCGCCACTGCACTGCTATCCTGTGGCCAAACACATCTACCCCCCCCCCAAAATAACGTATTAATGGACCATCAGAGGGGGTGATGAATATGAAACATGAGCCTTCCATTAAACTTATTGAAAACACCTTAATAAATGTAGAATTTGATTGATGTTGGCCTCTAATGTTTTTTATTATAATCTCCTTGTAATGTAATATTTTTAAATTCTAATTTTCTTTCATCTTGTTTGACTCCCCAGCTTCCTTCCACGCCACAGGAATGGCAGACTGTGGCATCGGAGTTTGCCACGCGGTGGGACTTCCCCAACTGCGGTGGTGCCATAGACGGGAAGCACGTCCGCATCATGCCGCCACCCCGTTCTGGGTCCTACTACTTCAATTACAAGGGGTTTCATAGCATTGTGCTGATGGCGGTGGTGTCAGCACGGTATGAATTCCTCTATGTTGATGTAGGGAAGAATGGCCGGATGTCCGATGGGGGATCCTTCATCCAGACGGAGTTTTCCCTCCGTCTCCAGAGTGACGACCTTGCATTGCCATCGGATGCAGGGAATATTGAAGGACTCCCCTTTGTTTTCTTGGCTGATGAAGCCTTTGGACTCGGACCGCATCTTATGAGGCCATTTCCTCACAGGACCCTGACCCCAGAGAAGAGGGTGTTCAATTACTGGCTGGCCAGGGGCCGAAGAGTCGTTGAAAATGCCTTCGGCATAATGGCCAGCCGGTTCCGCATTTTTATGACTTCCATACACTTGGCGGACTACAAAATAAACTATGTAGTTTTATGCTGCTGTGTGCTACACAATTTTCTCAGCAGAAAATCCAATTCATATATGGCCTCAGTATTGCCTGAGGCTGGACTTTCACCTGCTAATCCCCTGCCGGGCCTGGAATCTGCCCGTCCTGGCTTGCCCCCCCAAAATGCCCGTGAGGTTCGGGACAAATATATGGAATATTTCACGGGTAGGGGGGCAATTCCTATGCCAGGCTATGGCTAAAGATTCCTGGAGAATGATTTAAATAAAATTCTGATTTCTAATTTTAACTTAGGTTTGTTTCCTGTCTCCTAGTTTGTCTTAGTGCATTTGTAGTGCCAAGTGTATTTTCCTTTAGTAAATAACAACCATTTCACTATGTAACCTTAAAAAAAACACAAATCAGGTTAGAGCGTATTGAAAAAAGAAGCTACACGTTGTTTCTGTTCAAACATTTTACTCTGTGCACATTCACACACATGTTTCCTTTTTTATTTTATTTTTTATTTTTTTCCTGGCCACAAACCGCCAATTCTTTTCTTAGGAAAATACAAAAACAGTTGCATTCCAAAAATTACAACATTGGATACCTCTGAGCAATCTGACACATTCACTTACACAAACTATGTCTCTATGTGCCCGTCCTAATATGGGGTCTTGTCACCCCTTGCCCAGCCAAAAATTGAATATGCACACATTTTGTATTATTTTCCACTAGGGATTTGAGACTCCTGATCCCTATTGTCAACATGTGCTATCTGCCATCAGGGGTGATCAATGGACGTGTTTTGGGGGTGCAACCCCTTCCTCAGTTCACCTACTTTAGATACGAGGAAGGGGTTGCACCCCCAAAAGACGTACATGGATATCCCCTGATGGCAGATGGCACATGTTGACACACTGTGTGCATATTCAATTTTTGGCTGGTTGCATTGTCAAAAACAGTATAAAAGGTTGATGAACAGTCATTCCTGAAAAAAAAATGGGGGTTTAGTTGACTTATTCGATTCTCACCAAAACATCTAGAATGTCTTTAAATGTTTGATCCATCACATGAATTATTTGTTTTATTCTGTCCAGTTCCGTGCTACATTCCATCACTTGCTGTATTATTCGGAGGGCACTGTCAGCAGAGAAACGTGTACTATCCTTCACCACAACATTTACATCCCCTAAAAACAAAATAAAAAGGTATTATAACTCTGCAGGCCTACATCTCTTACCTGAAGCTGTGGTGACAGATACTGACCTGTTGTGGTGACCAGTTCCACAACGTCATCCACCTCTCCTTCCTGCACTTCTCCTTCCTCCACCTCAACTTCCTCAACATCCTTCGGTTGTGGGTCTTTGGGAGTTTGGGGTTGTTGTGAAGCTGTGGGGTTCCTGTGCTCCCTGGAGTGTTCTCCTCCCAGTCTTCTCTCCCCTATGAGAATCAAACAAAAGGTCTATTTATCACACTGAAATTCTCTATGAAAGATAAAAACAGGCTAAATTGTTTGGAAGTGGGGTACAAGTGTGTATTTGGGCGGAAGTTAAAGATGAATGCATTATTTCTGACCAATAATATGTTTAGTATTCACCTTTGGCTGTCAGTTTTTAGACATGGAGGCACCACAAAAAATCACTAATGCACCTGTGTGGGACACCCAAAAAAGGCGGGTCTGGTGGCCCACACTATAGTGCTCCAAAGTACAGATGTGGTACCAGCTGCTGAGTGTCCTCTCCTTTACACTGACTAAAGTTTGCATTTCATTCTCTTTACAAACACATCATCTAGCCTAAAAATTTTGAACAAAAATGTAAAAAAAACACGCAGATGTCTAATTACTTTTGTGGCTATATAAAATAAGCCAAAACAGCGGATAGTGGCCGAACGAAGTGTCTGTAACGTAACGAACGATTACTGTGCCAAACCAAGTTCAAATTATTAAATTATGGAAGGGAGTCCAATATGATAAAATCACAAAAAGGAGCAACATGCAAGTTGAGAAAAACATTAATAGCCGAAAAGTGTACATTTTACTTACTTTTTGCTAGCATTCTCTTAATGCTCCTTAACTGCTCTGGCTCCCTCCGTTTGAGGTCTGACCACCTCTTTCTGAGCTGCTCATTTGAGCGTTTCACCCTGAAATTCGTCTTCAGACTCTTCACGACTTTATTGAGGATTTTGGCCTTCCTTCTATTTGGTTTGCTATACGGCCCATGCTTTGCGTCATAATCAGACTTGAGCAAGATGTCCGCCATTTCCGCAAAAGACATATTAGATGCCTTGAATCTCCTCCTTGATCGTGACGTTTCCTCGGTCTCCGGGCTTGTCTCCTCCTCGTTAGTTGCGGAATTATCAGACACCTGCTGTAACTCCGCCATATCTGTCTGCGCGCCGAAAGAGAAGGGGCGGGGAAAAGATGTTAGTTAGAACGTCATGGGCGGGTGACGTGTGCGGAGCGACGTGTTCGTAGTTTGACGCATGCGTGGTGTATATATAGCAAACACACATGTGACTATACTACGTTCGGTGTGCGGAGAGAGGAGTTCAAGTTACGGATGTGCGAACGAAGGTATGTGATTTTGTGACTTGGACAAATTGTTGGCCTATACTGTCTTGAGAATGTTGTAGGATATATATGGTGACTACGATGTTAAGGAGGTTAGACTGTGTGCCTCACATTAGTTATATATTATTTATTTTACTTGCAGACCCAAAATGAATGTGTTTATAAGTGACAAGGAATTCCTTGCAGAATTTATAGACCGGGTAAGGGAGCTGCCCGCTCTGTGGGAGACGAAAAACCCCATCCACAAAAAAAGAGGGGTGAGAAAAGCAGCGCTGGAGACCCTGCTCCCATTTGTGCATACCAAGGTGCCCACAGCCACAGCAAAACAGGTGGACACTAAAGTTGGGAGCTTGAGAGGCACCTACAGGACTGAACGCTCTAAGGTCCTGGCTTCTCAGAGGTCAGGAGCAGCAGCAGATGATGTGTATGTCCCGAATTTGTGGTACTACAGCAGGATGTCCTTCCTGGATGACCACATTGAGGCAAGACCATCACTCTCCACTCTTCCCCCCAGACTTCCCTGCAGCTAACCTGAGCCTTCTCTGGAGCAAGAGGAGGCAGCCATCCTGGATGATCCTGATTTGGCCATCTGGAGCCAGGTATAGTATTAAATGAAAATGTATTGGGATAAAATTAATGTTTGCCAAATATGTCAAGATGACAAACATAAACTATTTAGAGTTCCACAAGTGAAATCAAGATCTCAAGACATTAGTCTGCACTTAATTGGGTGCTAAATAGTCAATCTGATGTAGTTGTAAATTTTAGAAACTGATTTCAGGATTTACATTCTAATTGGTTCAATCATGATTATAAATTTGGAGGCAAAGATTAAAGCAACATATTAAACTATGTCCCTTTTTCATACACAGGATGAAATCAGCCAGGAGGAGGGTCTGGAAACTGTCAGGCAGGAGGAGGAAGGGCCCATTGGCAGCCAGGAGGTGGCAGGGCCCAGTGGAAGTAAGGAGGTGGCAGGGCCCAGTGGCAGCCAGGAGGTGACAGGGCCCAGTGGCAGGCAGGAGGTGGCAGGGCAAAGGAGAAGCACCAGATCACAGGTGCCTCCCATCCGATTTCCCAAAAGAGGCAGGAGGGACAGGGCCACCAGTGAGGCAGCAATGGCCCTTATTAAAGAGGCCCATGCCACCCTCAAAGAGCCCACATCCCCTGAAGAGGCCATTGCCGACCTAGTGGAGGCAAAGTTCAAGGTGATGAGCATGGAGCAACGCCTCCTATGCGAGCCACTGCTCATCACCTTGCTCAACAAGGGGGTGATGGGAAAAATTACCCCCAATACTGCAATTTGTGAGGTGGCACAACTGTCCCAACCTCAACCTCCTCCTCCACCTCCACCTTCTTCCCCACCCCCTTCTCCTCCACCTCCACCTTCTTCTTCTGCCCCACCCCCTTCTCCTCCACCTCCTGCTCCACCTTGTTCTTCCGCCCCACCCCCTTCTCCTCCACCTCCACCTTGTTCTTCCGCCCCACCCCCCTTCTCCTCCACCTTGTTCTTCTGCGCCACCCCCTTCTCCTCCACCTCCTCCTCCTCCTGACAGGAGTACCCCTCCAGTGGCCCAGCCTCCAGCCAAACGAAGAAGGAAGGCTGCAGGGAAGGCTTCAGGAAAGGTTGCAGGGAAGGTTGCCAGGAAGACGAGGAAGTGATGGCCTTGCTTCATTGTGGTCGGACAGAAGGCAGCCTGTTGTAGTACCACACACTTGGGACATATATCTCACCTGCTGTTGTTCCTGACCTCTGGGAGGCCAGCATCAGATTGTGCTCAGAAATGTTGGCCTTCTCAAGCTCCCAATTTTAGTGTCCACACAGGGTTGATGTGTGGTCTGGGGTCCCTGGGATGCACAAATGGCAGCAGGTTCTCCAGCGCTGCCTTCTCTTTATTTTATTTGAAACATGAATAAATGTTATTTTTGTTTAAGTTCATACTTGACTATGTGTATTTGTAAAAATTTTAAATTTAGCTTTGGAGTAAGCAGAGACATTTGACTGACAAAAAAAAGGGACAGATAACAACCCCGCTAAAAAATAAAAGAATCTGATTTCCCAAAAAGAGGGTGTAAAATTTTACAACTATATATTAAAATATTCAATGGGAGATCACTATCAAAACATTGCGAAATTAAAATTAACATCAGTTTGAAAAATATAAAAATGTTAAATATTCATAAAAACTTGCACGATATAATACACATAAATCTTCTTAAGAGCAGCATGAAAAAGGTTAAAAAAATATAGTCATAACTCTGTGTGAATATCAGCAGCAAAAGAAGTTCATTCGTTTTGATTAATGTAACATTCTAAAGAAGATTTCAATGCACAACATTTAAACGATGCAATAATTTCGAGCGTGACGAATGTGCTATCTCCATTACGAAGGCTTGTTTTACCAGAAGATGCGCTCCCGTCTCATACTTGCTTATGAGCATGCGCGCTTTTGAAAGACTCGTTAAAGCATACACACAAACCATTTTCTCGTCACAAAACAGGCCGACGAGAAACACGACGAGGAAATCTGGAATCCTGACGAGAAAATAGAGAGCAGGTTCTCTATTTTCTCGTCGAGATTCACGGCAATTTTCTCGTCGTAAAACCATACACACGAACGTTTTTCTCGATAAAAAAGCTCTCGCGCCACTTTTCTTGCCGGTTTTGGACGAGAAAATCGGTCGTGTGTATGAGGCTTCATTCTCCATTCATTTCAGAGGTCTTCAAATAGGCTACTGCAGCAATAGCTTCAACTGATGCATCGGAGAAAATATGAATCTCTCCCCGGTTAGCAGTTGAAGTGGAACCTGGAACATAGCAACAGGGGATGTGAAGTTTTTCTAGTGACTTCAAAGTATGTCTCCACCTTTCCCACTTGTGTTAATTCTCACTAGGCAAGGGAGTATCCCAGTCTATGTTCTCAGTAGATAACTGTCTTAGTAAAATCTTATCTTGAATGGTAACTGGAGCAAGGAAACCCAATGGGTCATAGATGCTATTCACCATGGACAGGACTCCTCTCTTAGTGAAGGTTTTGGCACAAGTTGACACTTGGAAGGTGAATGTGTCTTGTTTGATGTTCCACAACAAACCCAGACTTCGCTGTACAGAAGGCACATCAGTACCTAAATCAAGGTTTTTTAGACTAGTGGCATAGTACTCAGAGTGAAAGGCATTCATAAGTTCCTGGCTGTTGGATATAATCTTGTGCAGTCTAAGGTTTGCTACAGACAGCATCTCCTTTGTTCTGGTGAGAAGATCAATTGCTTCTTTAGCGGTTGGAAAGGACTTGAGTGCGTCGTCAACGTAGAAGTTTCTTTCAACAAATAGACGAGCATCAGATCCATATTCTTCTTCTCCAGTCTGAGCTGTTCTTCTTAGCCCATAAGTTGCCACTGCTGGGGAAGGACTGTTACCAAAGACATGTACCTTAATTCAATAATCTATAAGTTCCTTGTTGATGTCATTGTCTTTGTGCCATAGAAACCCGAGGAAGTTTCTGTTGTCTTCTCTGACGATGAAGCAGTGAAACATCTGTTGAATGTCGGCCATTACTGCTACAGGCTCTTGTCTGAAGTGAATCAAGACTCTTTTTAGACTGTTGTTCAAGTTGGGCCCTGTAAGGAGCATGTTGTTAAGAGAAACACTTTCATGCTGAGCACTGGAATCAAAGACAACTCTGATTTGGTCTGGTTTGCGTGGGTGATACACGCCAAAGGATGGAAGGTACCAGAATTCTTATCCCTCCTTTAGAGGGGGTGCAGGCTCTGCATGATCTGTCAAATACATTTTGCATAAAGTCTACAAAGTGCTTTTGCATCTCTGGTTTCCTGCTTAAGTTTCGCTTTGAAGAGAATCTATTGATGGCCTGCTGTAAGTTGTTGGGCAATCTCTCTCTTGGGAGACGAAAAGGTAGGGGTGCTACCCAGTTATTGGAGTCATCTTGAAAGAACTCATTGTCCTTTACCTTGATGAATTCTTTGTCTTCCATTGAAGGAGCTAGTATGTCATCTTCACTGGTTGCATTAAACACTGTAGAGCCGAAGTTGCCATCGTGGCAGGAGAAAGGGCTTGTGTTACCTCGGATACCATGTTGCCATTCGTGGCTGGCTATCTTCTCTTTCACCCAGTAGGGATGTGGACATGGCTCAAAGTAAGTGTTTCTGGCGTTTGGCAGAACATTTGTCTTGAATGACGAAATGTTGGTAGGTCTCTTCATTTTGCCTATACAGACGTTGCCTATGATGACACACACTAGATCCGTGCGCTGGGCAAATGGGGCATCTGGGAGTCCACTGACTTGTCTGTGTACCTTGTGAACTCTTAGAATGTCTCTTCCTAACAGAAGAAGGATCTGAGCATCTTTGTCAAGCGGCGGTATCTCATTTGCTATTGCCTTCAGGTGGGGGTGATGGAAAGCAGCAGCTGGAGTAGGAATTTCTTCCCTGTTAGCAGGTATCTGATTGCACTCAACAAGTGTAGATAGGGGTAATTGCAAGTTATCTTTTGAGAAAAGATACCATGAGTCCATGAGACCTTCTTCCAGAAACCTCTATAGTTCCACTACAGGTACCCAAGGTGTAAGGATGAGCTTCACCTTTTATTTCAAATAGATTGAACAGTTCTGATTTTGCAAGTGATCAATTGCTCTGATCATCTAATATAGCATACACCTTTTAGAGTCTTTTCTGGTTGATCCTTGTGGTATATGTTCACCAAGCATATTTTAGCACAGGACTTAAAAAAAAAAATCCAGAAAAACGCATTTCAAAAAAGTTATAAATTGATTTGCATTTTAATGAGTGAAATAAGTATTTGACCCTTTCGCAAAACATGACTTAGTACTTGGTGGCAAAATCCTTGTTGGCAATCACAGAGGTCAGACGTTTCTTGTAGTTGGTCACCAGGTTTGCACACATCTCAGGAGGGATTTTCTCCCATTCCTCTTTGCATATCCTCTCCTAGTCATTAAGGTTTTGAGGCTTTGGTAACTCAAACCTTCAGCTCCCTCCACATATTTTATATGGGATTAAGGTCTGGAGACTGGCTAGGCCACTCCAGGACCCCAATGTGCTTCTTCTTGAACCACTCTTTTGTTGCCTTGGGTCATTGTCATGCTGGAATACCCATCCATGACCCATTTTCAATGTCCTGGCTGAGGGAAGGAGGTTCTCACCCAAGATTTGCATGGCCCTGTACATTGTCCCTTTAATGCGGTGAAGTTGTCCTGTCCCCTTAGCAGTAAAACATCCCAAAAGCATAATGTTTCCATCTCCATGTTTGATGGTGGGGATAGTGTTCTTGGGGTCATAGGCAGCATTCCTCCTCCTCCAAACATGGCAAGTTGAGTTGATGCCTAAGAACTTGATTTTGGTGTCATCTGACCACAACACTTTCACCCAGCTCTCCTTTGAATCATTCAGATGTTCATTAGCAAACTTCAGACGGGCCTGTTCATGTGTTTATTTGAGCATGGGGACCTTGCAAGCGCTGCAGGATTTCAGTCCTTTACAGAGTAGTGTGTTACCAATTGTTTTCTTTGTGACTATGGTCCCAGCTGCCTTGAGATTATTGACACAATTCTCCCATTTAAGCCCCATGCACACGAGACGCAGGTGCAAACTCTGCTGAACACACGTTTTGAAACTCTGAAACCGGCGTTTAAAAACGCGCGTTTGGCCGCGTTTGCAGCCGCGTTTATTGGCGTTTAGCGGCGTTTTACCGCGTTTGCGTTTATAAGCGTTTCATCATAAGACCCTCCCTAAGCTCAAAAAAACAGTAAATTTTAACCATTTCAGCCAGTTTGTGAGACCAGAGTGAGTAGCAGCAGCTGAGAGAGCTGCAGTGTACTTGTATTTAGCGTATCACCTGCCACGTCACCTGGCCACGTTACCTGCCATGTCACCTAGCCACGTCACCTGCCACAAGTTGTGGATTGTCCACTTGCCACGTCACCTGGCCACGTTACCTGCCACGTCACCTAGCCACTTCACCTGCCACAAGTTGTGGATTGTCCATTAGCCACGTCACCTGGCCACGTCACCTAGCCACGTCACCTGCCACAAGTTGTGGATTGTCCACTTGCCACGTCACCTGCCACGTCACCTGGCCACATCACCTGGCCACGTTACCTAGCCACGTCACCTGCCACAAGTTGTGGATTGTCCACTTGCCACGTCACCTGACCACATCACGTGTCACCTGGCCACGTCACCTGCCACAAGTTGTGGATTGTCCACTTGCCACGTCACCTGGCCATGTTACCTGCCACGTCACCTGGCCACGTCATCTGCCACATCACCTGGCCACGTTACCTGCCACATCACCTGGCCACGTCACCTGCCACAAGTTGTGGATTGTCCACTTGCCACGTCACCTGGCCACGTCACCTGGCCACGTCACCTGACACAAGTTGTTGATTGTCCACTGGCCACGTTACCTGCCACAAGCTGTGGATTGTCCACTTGCCACGTTACCTGCCACAAGTTGTGGATTGTCCACAATGCAATGCAAGCAATTACAGTTTTCTTTTATATTTTTTAATAGTTTTTCATCATTTGCCATCATTTTTGAGATTTCTAATGTTAAAAAATAGGTCACCTTTAAAAACGCTTATAAACGCAAACGCGGAAAAACGCCGGTACCGCGTTTAGCCGCGTTTAGCGTCTGAAACGTGGAAAACTTTTGCGTCTGAACCCATTTTTTTGCTTCTGAAAAAACGAGGTTAAACGCAACTGCTTGTAAACGCCAAAAAACGAGAGTGTGTGCATGGACACATAGGATAACATTGAATGGGTTCAGGGGCAGTTGAAAAAAGCGTCCAACTGCCTCTGAACGCGCGTTCAACAGCAAATAACAGCGTCTCGTGTGCATGGGGCCTTAGTTCTGCACTGATTTTCACCGTTCTGATCATTGAAACTTCATATGAGATCTTGCATGGAGCCCCAGACTGAGGGAGATTGACGGTTATTTTGTGTTTCTTCCATTTGCGAATAATCGCACCAACTGTGGTCACCCTCTCACCAAGCTGCTTGGCGATGGTCTTGTGTAAATCTACAATTTTGTCCCTGACATCCTTGGACAGCTCTTTGGTCTTGGCCATGGTGGAGATATTGGAATCTGATTGCTTCTGTGGACAGGTGTCTTTTTATACAGGTAACAAGCTGAGATTAAGAGCACTCCATTTAAGAGGGTGCTCATAATCTCAGCTTGATACCTGTATAGAAGACACCTGGGAGCCAGAAATCTTGGTCATTGATAGGGATAAAATACTTATTTCACTGATTAAAATGCAAATCAATTTATAACTTTTTTTAAAATGTGTTTTTCTGGATATTTTTGTTGTTATTTTGTCTATTTTAAAATAAACCTACCATTAAAACTGATCATTTCTTTGTCAGTGGGCAAATGTACAAAATCAGCAGGGGATTAAATACCTTCCCCCCCCCCCCCCCTCACTGTATTCCTGGTAATTACAGGCCAGTCAGCCTAACATCAACAGTCTGTAAGCTAATGGAGGGAATGATAAGGGATTATATCTAGAGTTGAGCGGACACCTGGATGTTCGGGTTCGACGGGTTCGGCCGAACTTCGGAAAAAAGTTCGGGTTCGGGACCGAACTTTAACCCGAACCCGGACCCGAACCCGAACCCCATTGAAGTCAATGGGGACCCGGACTTCTAAGGACTAAAAAGGCTCTAAAAAAGTAATGGAAAGGGCTAGAGGGCTGCAAATGGCAGCAAAATGTTGTTAAGAGCATGGCAAGTGCTCTGCAAACAAATGTGGATAGGGACATAACTTAAAATAACATAAACAAAATAAAAAAATATGCTGGAGGCCCCCTTTTCAGCAGAAGAGGTACGGGAAGTCATTAAGAACCTCAGAAACTCAACGGCACGATGCCACACATATGGTGGGAATGCCCCAGAATACGCCCTTTCTGGAATAAATTATTCAATTTAATGGATAAGCTAGTGGGAAAATAAAATACTTTGAAATAAAAATGTAGCGGGGTGCTAAATTTAAGGGAAGTGTTTGAGTGGTAAATAGGCTCAAACACCCTAATTCTGTAGGATTCATGGACCATTTTGTCCTCGGGGGACAGTTTTGGTGTGCAGTTCCCTGCGGCCTACAGGTGGCGCTGCCATGGTAGGCTAGGGTTGAACCGCCGATACAGTGCTGTGCCTTTTGTGTCCCCTCTTGGCAGTAGTACAGCGGGGCGGGGAACCTGCTGTGCATGCCGGGAGAGCATATAAAAAGGGGCAGACCTTTGGCCTGGGGGCTGATGTCCAGTGGGGTCCACGCCCAGGTGCCTTCGGCCTGGGTGCATGTGTTCCTGTTCCATCTCGGGTACCTTTAGCCCAGGGTGAGGTACTATCCTGGAGTTCCTGCTGCCCTGGGTATGGAGGCCTAGGTGCGGAAGTAAAGCCTGGAGTCCAGAGCCTTCGTCTGGAGTCCGCTAAGGGTCGAGGAGTCTTAGGGTGCCGCCTCGTGTAGGGGACCATGTTCCAGGGAAGGGAGGATCATTCTGATGGACCGATACGGGAGTCACGGTGAAGGAAGGGTCTGTTGACTCCCTGGAGAGATGTCTTCCCCTTGATATGGGCTAGGTTCGTTGAAGGAGAAGCTCAAGGTCATCTTGACTGTATCAGAGGCCTTATTCACCCGGCCCGTGGAAGGGGCCTTATACACCCTGGTCTGTGGCAGAGACCAAAGTTCTCCAGGTCCGTGGCAGGGGCCTTGTACACCCGGTCTGTGGCAGAGACCAACCTCAAGGTCTGTGGCAGAGACCGTGCACCTAAAACTGTTTGAGAAACCTAAGCAGTGAAGTGAATGTGCTACGTTTGTGCCTGGACCTCCTCCACACCTTAAGCTGTCCTGTTTCTTTGCTCTAACCTTTTCTATCCGAGTAGAGTTTATTTTGCCATGAGAGAATAAGAGTTGTAATTTCAGCTGGTGTGGACATTGACTTTACTGGGAATTAAAGGACTTGCCTCTACCTACAGTAGAGGTGAGAATCATCCTCTGGAGGAGTTTTGACTCCGGCTGTGGACACGGCCCGTCAAGTACACCGCTCAACCTCTTTATATAGGAGGGTACGGGCTGGTAGTGCGGTGTGCCTTTCTCCCTCCTGCGAGGAGCCAACAACATAAAGGCAGGTAAGGGGGAAAGGATCTGTGCGCTACAAAAAAATAAAATAAAAATTATAATCTTGACCTAGGAGGACGAGGTCCATATGGTGTAGGAGGTTGAGGTGGCGGTGGATGTGGCTGTGTAGGTGGAAGCGGCGGTGGAGGAGGACGAGGTAGCCAACACTGGTTCAAAAATACAACAATGGCTGGGTAAGGCCGGTGATGTGTCGAATTCTGTCCCCCGTCAAATAGTGTCCACCCTGTACTGCGCTTGCTCAGTATGTAGGACAAGGGGATTTAGAAAATCTCCCAAGACGAATGGCTCCTGCGTGGTGAGTTCAGGTGAAGGCCACACCATCCGTGGTTCGAGCCGAGCCAAGTGAGGCCGTGCCCGAAGCGTGGCGATCGAACCGAGCCCGTGAGAGGCCCTGTTACTATGTGCTACCGTATGTCCACTTGGATGGTGGGGCTTGAATCTGCACTCACAGCGCAGACGCCGTTCATCTTCGGAGATTTTGTGAATCTCCTTGTCCCCTGTACTGCGCAAGCGCTGCGCCTTCACAGTATGGGCCGGACACAATCCGATGGCCGGACAGTTTTTGTCACAACACCGGTATACATGTCTATTCTGCACAAGGTACGGACAAGTCCTGTGGGATCCATGCCTGGTTCATTTTAATGAACGTGAGCTTGTCCACATTGGCTCTGGACAGGCGGCTGCGCTTGTCTGTGATAACGCCCCCTGCCGTGCTAAATACACGTTCAGATAATACACTGGCTGCAGGGCAGGCCAGCACCTCCAAGGCATAAAGGGCAAGCTCAGGCCATGTGCCCAATTTGGAGACCCAGAAGTTAAAGGGGGCAGACCCGTCATCCAGTACATGTAGGCCTGTGGACACATACTGCTCAACCATGTTGGTGAAATGCTGCCTCCTGCTAAGACGTTCCATCTCAGCTGGTGGTGCTGGTTGTTGTGGCGTGCTGACAAAGCTTTTCCACATTTCAGCCATGCTAACTGTAATGTTTGTGCTGGAACACTGTGTGACCCTTCACCTTTTTCTCCTGATGCATGCTGGGAAGGGGCTGTACCAGGAAGTAGTGAGAGTGTGTGTGGAACTGGGAAGCAGCAGCATGATGCACAGAAGGGATTACATCTGGTAATGACAGAATCCTGTTGTATTAGGACTCTATGTAACAAGTCATCATGTTCTGAGTGAGTAATAAACCCTTCCATGGTTAAGAAGTTCATCTGGCCTGTGTGTAACTTGCTGAGCAGATACTTTAGCATTGCTAGCAAAACTCTGAGAGAACCCGTGTCTAAGGGACATAACACTAACCCTACCTTCTGAGGTGCTGCCGGTGCCCCGGCTGCGTTGGCGACCTCTTCCTCCTCCTCTGCCTTCGCCTTGTGCTTCCACCGTACGCCCGCTGTCAGGTGGGAATGCCACCAGCAGCGCGTCTACCAGCGTGCGCTTGTACTCGCGCATCTTACGATCCCGCTCCAGTGAGGGAATTAAGGACGGTACGTTGTCCTTGTAACGGGGATCCAGCAGGGTGGCCACCCAGTAATCAGCACCAGTTAAAATGTGGGCAACTCGGCGGTCATTGCGGAAACACTGCAGCATGTAAATCGCTCATGTGTGCCAGGCTGCCCAGAGGCAAAGAAAAGCTGTCCTCTGTGGGAGGTGTATCGTCTGTGTCCTCTGTATCCCCCCAGCCACGCACCAGTGATGGCCACGAGCTGGTCTGGGTGCCACCCTGCTGTGAAAATGGCTCCTCCTCCTCCATCTCCTCCTCCACCTCGTCATCCTCCAGAACTGTGCCCTTTCTGCCGGACAATTGTGTACCTGGCGTTTGTTGGTGCAGGAACCCACCCTCGTAGCCACTTGTGAAAGACTGCCCTGAAAGCCTTTGAAATGATCCCGCTTCCTCCTCCTCCTCCTCATCCTCCTGTGCCACATCCTCTTCCATCATCGCCCGAAGCGTTTTTTCAAGGAGGCATAGAACTGGGATAGTAACGCTAAGAACGGCGTCATTGGCACTGGACATGTTGGTGGAGTACTCGAAACAGCGCAACAAGGCACACAGGTCTTGCATGGAGGCCCAGTTATTGGTGGTGAAGTGGTGCTGTTCCGCAGAGCGACTCACGCGTGATTGCTGCAGCTGAAACTCCACTATCGCCTGCTGCTGCTCGCACAGTCTGGCCAGCATGTGCAAGGTGGAGTTCCACCTTGTGGGCACGTCACATATGAGGCGGTGAGCGGGAAGGCTGAAGTTACGCTGCAGCGCTGACAGGCGAGCAGCAGCAGGGTGAGAACGCCGAAAGTGCGCACACACAGCCCGCACTTTCTGCAGCAGCTCTGGCATATTGGGGTAATTTTTAAGGAACCTCTGGACCACCAAGTTCAGCACATGCGCCAGGCAAGGGATGTGCGTCAAACCGGCTAGGCCCAGAGCTACTACGAGATTTCGCCCATTATCGCACACCACCAGGCCGGGCTTGAGGCTCACTGACAGCAACCACTCATTGGTCTGTTGTTCCATGTCCCTCCACAACTCCTGCGAGGTGTGGGGTTTTTCCCCCAAACAGGAAAGTTTTAAAACTGCCTGCTGTCGTTTACCCCTGGCTGTGCTGAAGTTGGTGGTGAAGGTGTTACGCTGACCAGATGAGGAGGCGGTAGAGGATGAGGAAGCGGAGTAGGAGGAGTTAGCAACAGGAGGCAAACTGAAGCGCCCTGCAATCCTCGGTGGTGGAAGGACATGCGCCAAACTGCTATCTGCCTCAGGCCCAGCCGCCACTGCATTTACCCAGTGTGCTGTTAGGGAGATATAACGTCCCTGACCGTGCTTACTGGTCCACGCATCCGTAGTTAGGTGGACCTTGCCACAGATGGCGTTGTGCAGTGCACACCTGATTTTTGTCCCCCACTTGGTTGTGCAGGGAAGGGATGGCTCGCCTGGAATAATAGTGGCGGCTGGGCACGACGTACTATGGGACAGCCAATGCCATTAGGCTTTTAAAACTCTGCGTCTCCACCATACGGAATGACAGCATTTCAAAGGCCAGGAGTTTTGAAATACTGGCATTCAGGGCCAGGGATCGTGGGTGGCTAGGGGGGTACTTCCTCTTCCGCTCCAATGTTTGGGAGATAGAGAGCTGAACGCTTCCATGGGACATTGTGGAGATGGTTGGTGACCCAGGTGGTAGTGTTGCTGGCAGATCCTCTGTTTGCGGGGTGGCAGGTGCCACTGTCACTACAGAGGTGGATGAAGAGGCCGAGACTGCAGCAGAAGAGGAAGCAGGAGGAGCCAGAGACCTTTCTTGGTTTTTGAGGTGTCTACTCCACTGCAGCTCGTGCTTTGCACTTAGATGCCTGGTCATGCAGGTTGTGCTCAGGTTGAGAACGTTTATGCCTTGCTTCAGCCTCTGATTGCACAGCCTGCAAACCACTCGTGTCTTGTCATCAGCACATTGTGTGAAGAACTGCCACGCTAGGGAACTCCTTGGACCTGGCTTTGGTGTGCTCGGTCCCTTGCTGCGTTGGGCAGTAGCAGACATACTGTCTAGGGGACAGACGCTCCGCTTTTGCACCCTGCTCCCTCTTCTGCTGTGCTGGTGGCTCTGTGCGACCACTGCCTCTTCCTCCAACCTACACTGGTCACCTGCATAATGTTCATTCCATGTGGGGTCGAGGACCTCATCGTCCTCCACATCATCTTCCACCCAGTCTTCACCCCTGCCCTCCTTGTCTGTCTGCACAATTGCGAAAGCAGCAGCAGTTGGCACCTGTGTTTCGTCATCATCCGAGACGTACTGCGATGGTCCTCCCATGTACTCATCATGAAACATAAGTGGTTGGGCATCGGTGCACTCAATCTTTTCCACTTCTGGGGCAGGGCTAGGTGGATGGCCCTGGGAAACCCTACTAACAAAGTCATTGAAAAGCAGAAGAGACTGCTGCATGATTTGGGGCTCAGACTGCTTGGCTGATTTGCAAGGGGGTGAGGTGAAAGACTGATGGACATGGGTTTCAGGTGCCAACTCTGATCTTTCATCAGAAGAGTGGGTGGGAGACAATGTGAAGGAACCCGAGGCACCGTCAGCAACCCAATCTACTATCGCCTGTACTTGTCCTGGCCTAAACATTCGTACAGCCTCATTAGGCGCGACAAAATACCGCCGCAGGCTCGGTCGCCTACTCGCACCTGAGGAAGGTGTTTCACTTGTGCGTGTATCTGGCACAGATCCACCACGTCCTCTCCCTGCAACAGGAGCTCCACCAGCAGCACCACGACCGGGGCCACCACGTCCCTTTGACCTTCTCCTCATATTTTCCAAATTTAGGATGTTGCCCTAAATGGGTGTTTTTGGAAGAGCAGAACACACCCACAGTACGTAACCGCTGAATCGCACAGCTACAGAACTGCAGAAAATGCTATTAAAAAAAAATGTTGTTTTTTTAGTATAGCACAGTAGGAGAAAACTATATAGAAATTGTTTATTTCACACACCTCCAAATATGTATAACACACTGCAAACTATTTTTTGTGCCCCTAAACGGTGTTTTTTGGAAGAGCAGAACACACCCACAGTACGTAACCGCTGAATCGCACAGCTACAGAACTGCAGAAAATGCTATTCAAAAAAAATTTAGTTTTTTTAGTATAGCACAGTAGGAGAAAACTATGTAGAAATTGTTTATTTCACACACCTCCAAATATGTATGACACACTGCAAACTATTTTTTGTGCCCCTAAATGGCGTTTTTTGGAAGAGCAGAACACACCCACAGTACGTAACCGCTGAAATCGCACAGCTACAGAACTGCAGAAAATGCTATTCAAAAAAAATGTTGTTTTTTTAGTATAGCACAGTAGGAGAAAACTATATAGAAATTGTTTATTTCACACACCTCCAAATATGTATAACACACTGCAAAACGGAAAATTTATATCAAATACTTACCGTAATTTTCCTTTCCTGATGGACTCCATGGCAGCCTACGTGTGGGTTAATCCCGCCCCTCATACCTCATAGGACCCTTCTCCCATAAATCTTTGCTCTGGGCCAGAGGCCGTGTTCCATAATTTAGCCTACTCCAGCCACTGGGAGGGAACTCCTGCTGCCATGGAGTCCATCAGGAAAGGAAAATTACGGTAAGTATTTGATATAAATTTTCCGTTTTCCTGACAGACTCCATGGCAGCCTACGTGTGGGAAATAACTAGCCATACACACACGGGTGGGCAGAGTGCTGGACAAAAGAAAAAAGGTTTAATTGGCACCATCAACAGACAAGATACGTAAACCACTACGCAGTAGTGTGCCATGAACGTGTTAATTGAAGACCACAAGGCCACCTTGCAAATAACTTCTGGAGGCACGTGACGTGATGCCGCCCATGATGAAGACACTTCTAGTTGAGTGAGCAGTCACCGCTTCTGGAGGCGCCAAGCCCTTGGCTTTATAGGCCCACTGAATGGCCTGAACAATCCATGCTCCGATAGATCTGGAAGAGGCACGCATTCCCTTATACTTCCTGTGAAAAGAACGAACGAGCAGGTGGTCGGTCTGACGGAAAGAAGCTGTAGCTTCAAGATACTGACTCAGAGCTTTTCCAACATCTAAGGGATAAACACTGGAATCCTCGGTAGATCTGATCGTTGGAAGAGCAATCTCCTGATTGTCATGAAACACAGATGCCACTTTGGGGTTTGAACCCAACATAGGAATTAAAAGGTTTAGAAATGGCTCCTTGCATCCCTGAGAGCTGATTTCAGAGACCCTCTTGGCCGATGTTATAGCCACCAAGAAGACAACTATTAGAGAGAGTCATTTGACAGAAGATTGATCTTCATGTTCCAACTCTCTACCTAAGAAAAAATCCAGGACAAGGGGAAGATCCCAATTAGAAAAACTTGGCTCTGAGGTCTGAGCCTTATTGCTCCTCTGAAAAACTACTGAGTAAGAGGGTGTCTAGCCCAGGAAACACCCATAAAAGGCAGAGATTACAGCGATTTGGACTCGCAGCGAGCTGACTGACAATGAGAGATCCAATCCTGATTGTAAGAAGCCCAGGATATCATGTATCTTTGGGTTATTGCAAGAACCTGCAGTGGAAGAGGTGTAGTCTGAAAACTTTTTCCAAATCCTCTGGTAGACCCTGTTGGTGCCTGTTCTTCTGGCATTTAATATTGTGGAGATGGCTCTACTTAGATAGCCTAGGGCCTCCAACCTTCCCCTCTCAAGAACCAGATCATCAGATGTAGATGGGCCGGGCATGGATGTAGAAATGCCCCTTGTGATAGGAGATCTGGTCTGGAGGGTAGAGGAACTGGGTCCCGGAAGCTGAGTTGCATCAGCAGTAGAAACCATGGCTTGTTTGGCCAGTACGGGACTATTGCCACTATCTCTGCTTCTTCCATCCTGAGCCTCGACAAAAAACGGAGAATGACAGGAACCGGGGGAAAGGCATAGGCCCTGTGGAATCGCCAATGGTCTGTCAGAGCATCTACCCAAAAGCCTGGGGATACCAAGACCTTGTGTAGTATCTCTCTAGTCTGAAGTTGCATGGGGAGGCAAACAAGTCTACTTCCGGTGTGACTCCCAGGGACAGGACCCACCTGAAGACTTCGGGGGGGAAGTCCACTCTTTGTCCAGAGAAACTCTCAACAGAAAATGTGCCTGAACGGTCGGGACTCCAGGGAGATAGACAGCTGTCAGGTTGGCCAGGTTTTTCTGGGCCCAGATCATGATGGGCTCTATTTCCTTTGACAGGGAGAGTCTGCGAGTACCCCCCTGTCTCTTGATGTATGCGACTGCCGTTGTGTTGTCCAGTCTTAGGAGGACTGAGTCTCCTGCTGTTAAGTGGTGAAAGGCCTGCAGAGCGCAGAACGCTGCCCGGAGTTCCAAAACATTGGAGACTATCCTGTGAGAGGGAAAATTCCATATGCCTTGGGCTACTTCTGTCAGCCCCTGTTGCTGGCATCTGTAGTGATGGTGACCCAAGACACAGGTGCGATGGAGTGACAATTGAGGAGGTTCCTCTGTTGTAGCCACCAAGGAAAGTTCTCCCGCATGGATGAGGTTATTTGGATAAAGTGATCCCGAAGCCCTGGATTATACTGCTGGAGGAAACCCTTCTGGAAGGGCCGCATTTTCCACTGAGCCCACTTTACCATGGGTGTTGTTGCCACCATGGTGCCAATGATCTTTAGGCATTGAGAGGCTTGGAGATGAGGACGACATTGCAAGCCAAACTCTGTCCCGGATCACTGGGATTTTTCCAGGGGTAACAAGATGGTGCTCTTGATAGCGTTGAAGTGTGCCCCGAGGAATACCAGGGACTGTGTAGGATCCAGATGGCTCTTTTCCAGATTCAGAAGCCAACCAAACTCGAGTAGAGTGGAGATGACCTGGGATCTGTGGATTAGCAACTGCTCCTTGTCCCGAGACAACAGCAGGTCGTCTAGATAGTGATACAGACGGATACCTCTGGTCCTGATCAGAGCCACGACAGCCAACAAGTTTTGAAAACACACGAGGCGATGTTGTAAGCCTGAAGGGGAGACAGGTGAACTGCAGACGGATTTGATCGACAGCAAAGCGAAGGTATTTCTGGAATTCTGACGCTATCGGAACATGGAAGTAGGCGTCCTTCAGGTCTATAGAGACAAGCCAATCGCCTGGTTGGATTGCTTGACTGATCATGAGTAGTGTCTCCATCTTGAACTTCTCCTTCTAGATAAAAGAATTCAAGTGGGTTAGGTCTATAACTGGCCTCCAGGAGACGTTTTTCTTCAACACCATGAAGAGGGGCGAGTAGACCCCTTAAAACCTTTTGTCATCTGGAACTGGAATTGCAGCGCCCTGAGCCACAAGAGAGACAGGAGAATTCGGTTTTTCTCTTCCGAGAGAGGCAAGGATGCCGACTCGCTCTGTTTTAGGCAGGTGCAATATCATAAAGACTTAGGGGATTCTTGTCCACCGGAAGATGCCCCTTTTGAAAACTTCTGGCCTGAAGGCTGTTTTTTTCTTCCAGATCTTCTTGAACTCACGGCCAGGCCTATAGTAACGAGCATTCCTTGCTCGATCTGAACTTTTCCTGGGCTGTGTTCTCTTCTGGTTTAGCAGACGGCGATCCTGGGGAAGGAACCCCGACTTGCCCCCTGTGGCACGGGTGATGGCACTGTCTGATATGTTCCCAAAGAGGGACGAACCCCCAAATAGAATCCTGCACCATGCCTGCTTGGAGGCAGGGTCAGCTACCCATGGGCGCAGCCACAAGGCACGCTTAGCCGTGACAGATGTCAGCATGATCCGAGCCACCAGGCAAATTATGTCTAGGGAAGCCCCACGAGAAAAGCCAACATCAACCTTAGCCCATGAATAGGTGAGCTCCTGGCCAGTTCTTCCGAGATGCTCCTCAGAGAAGCATCTACGTCATCTGCCCAGACTTCCATCGCTTTAGAAAGGGCTGCGAGAGCTAGAGCTGGTTTGCAGGTCATACCCGCTGTAATGTAGATCTGCTTGAGGTCGGTATAAATTTTCCACTCCAGGCAATCCCTAAAGGAAACAGTATCCTCCAATTGGAGTGTGACATGCCTCACCATCCTCATTAGGGCTGAGTCAATGAGAGGAGCCGACTCCAGGTGTTTTACATCCTTGCTTTTAAATGGGTACATTTTTGATACCTTCATTAACAGGCAATTCTTCCTTTCAACACCACCCCATTTGTCGGTAATTATTGCGCTGAGTTCACCCAAAAAGGAGAAATTAGGGTGTTCTTTTTTGAGGTGTTTAAAATATTTCCTCTGTTTGGAGGGTGCCTCCACTGGCTCTTCCATCTCAAAGCTTCTTTGACAGCTTTTGACCAGCTGTGGTACTAGGGCAAATTCAAAACCTGCACCAGGGTCATCTACCTCCACCTCACTGTCTGAGGCTTCAATTGAGGAATGGCTCGGCTGTGAAGGGCCTGGAGCCTTGAGATCATCCCTAATAGGGACTGACATAGTGTCGCCAGCAGGGTTGTGGGTATGACCAGAATCCCCTTTACTCAGGGACTCATGGACCACCTTTCTGACCAGTGCTTCCACTTGTTGGTCTCCACCCTCTCTTTCTTATGCGACTTTAGAAAAGCATCGCTTGCAGAGCGATTTGCCTTCAGGAACCTGGGCCCCGCATACCCAGCAGGCTTTCCTCACAGAGCGGCTGGAGTGGCGGTGAGAGTGACGCCCAGAGGTGGTTTTAGACTCCTATCTGTGGTACCTAGATCTAAAGGAAGATCTGACACCTGGACCTTGAAGAGGAGTGACAACGTTGAGACCTAGGACGGTCTTTGCCGTGCTTTGGTGTTCAGACCTAGAAGAGCTGAGTGAAAAAGAAAGGGTTAAGAGCTCCTGAATGAGTGAACCCAAGCATCACAGGTAGAAAATAAATAAATCCTACCTGCAGCGCAAGGGTTGGCCACAAGAGGGCGGTGACAGATCCATGGCAAGGCAGTTTGAAAGTGAAATGAATCATTAAAGCCTTATGAGAAACAGGAGTGACAACAGGCATGAGAGAGCACATAACAAAACATAGCCAGCACCCAGGGAGCCTGCAGCAAACAATTTACCTTGTAAACCAGAGCCCAGTGCTTGGGTAAATACCGCATAAGCCTGCAAGTCATCCCAAGTAATAGCTGCTTTGACAGCTATTTAAATCTGCCACCGTTAACGATGTCACCGCCCCATAGCGGTTGCCATCCGGTGGCAGCCAATCGCATTCGCGACCGCCGCCGCCATTTTGGCGAAACTGCGCCTGCACGAACCAAGCACAGAATCTTCGTTCGCGGCTTGCGGATGCGCAGCGACTTCCTGAAACGGCGAGCTGGAACGCAGCTGTGCTCCAGCCGCCGTGGCCACTCACTGTAGCTTGATAGAAAATAAGGAGACACACAAAACACAGAGATACGGCAAAAGGAATATCTTTGTACATTACCACCACCACGGCACGATCCGGACCAGAACCTGGGACTGGGGAGCTGTTCGCTCGACCCACCGCACGATCGGGCGTTTACAAAGCCTCCCGCTAATAGCTGGGACGTTTGGCCATATTGCCGCTTGCCTGCCAATGGCCAGGTTAGTAAGCTCTTCATGGTATCACATCATAACGCCCATGTCCACTTGCTAATAGCTAGGATTGCTGGACTGCAGAGAGGATCACCGTTAACCACCAATGTATCGCCTTGCACACCGCCAGGCCTGGATTACAGAAAAACTTCATGAAAAGGTAAGACTATATCTTGGTCCTAGGAGGAGGACAAAAAAAGGAACACGGCCTCTGGCCCAGAGCAAAGATTTATGGGAGAAGGGTCCTATGAGGTATGAGGGGCGGGATTAACCCACACGTAGGCTGCCATGGAGTCTGTCAGGAAACTATTTTTTGTGGCCCTGAATGGCTCTTTTTGCAAGCGTACATTAAAGTGCAATTTTTTTTTTTTTGCCCTAAACGGGTCTTTTTTTGCCCTATGGGTCTTTTGGAAAAGAGCACAATAAAGTGCCTTTTTTTTCCCATAAATGGATCTTTTTCAAAGAGCAGAATACACCCACAGTATGGAAACGGTGTATCTCTCAACCAGGGATGAGCCGAACACCCCCCGGTTCGGTTCGCACCAGAACCTGCGAACAGACAAAATGTTCGTGTAAACTTTAGAACCCTATTAAATACAATGGACTCGAACGTTCGAAATCTAAAGTGTTAATTATAAAGGCTAATATGCAAGTTATTGTCCTAAAAAGTGTTTGGGGACCCGGGTCCTGCCCCAGGGGACATGTATCAATGCAAAAAGAAGTTTTAAAAACGGCCATTTTTTCGGGAGCAGTGATTTTAATAATGCTTAAAATGAAAAAATAAAAGTGAAATATTCCTTTAAATTTCGTACTTGGGGGGTGTGTATGATATGCATGTGAAGTGGCGCATGTTTCCCGTGCTTAGAACTGTCCCTGCAAAAAATGTCATTTTTGAAAGAAAAAAAGTAATTTAAAACTGACTCGCGGCTATTAATGAATTGTCGGCTCCCGGCAATACATTCAAAAGTCATTGATAAAAAATAAAAAAAAAGCGTGGGGGTTCCCCAGAATTCAATTACCAGGCCCTTCAGGTCTGGAATAGATATTAAGGGGAACCCCGCCGCAAATTAAAAAAAATTGACGTGGGGTTCCCCCAAATATCCATTCCAGGCCCTTCAGATCTGGCATGGATTTTAAGGGGAACTCCACCCCAAATTAAAAAAAAAATGGCGTGGAGTCCCCCTAAAAATCCATACCAGACCCCTTATCCAAGCACGCAACCTGGCCGGCCGCAGGGGAAAAGGGGGGACGAGAGAGCGGCCCCCCCTCCCTCCTGAACCGTACCAGGCCACATGCCCTCAACATGGGGAGGATGTCCCCATGTTGATGGGGACAAGGGCCTCATCCCCACAACCCTTGCCCGGTGGTTGTGGGGGTCTGCGGGCGGGGGGCTTATCGGAATCTGGAAGACCCCTTTAACAAAGGGGACCCCCAGATCCCGCCCCCCCCTATGTGAATTGGTAAGGGGTACATTGTACCCCTACCATTTCACGAAGAAAGCGTAAAAAAATGTTTAAAAAAACACACAAACACCTTGAAAAAGTCCTTTATTTAAAAAAAAAACAAAAAAACATTCCAGCGGTGAAATCCAGTGTCCCGCGGCGATCCCGATGTCCAGCGCTGTCCTTCATTGGTTGTGCCTGAGCGGACCTGATGGGGAACTCCCTCTCAGTATTTTAAATGTATAGACCCGCCCCTTCTAAAGTTCCCCATCAGGTCCGCTCAGCGGACGAGATGCGGAACATGAGAAGGGGCGGGTCTATACATGTATTACCAAAGTGAGAGCAGTCCCCCATCAGGTCCGCCCCCTCAGTATGTCGGACCCGCCTACGTCATTGGCTTGAGCGGGGAACTTCCTTCACTATGTAAATTTAAATTACACAGTGAAGGAAGTTCCCCGCTCAAGCCAATGACGTAGGCGGGTCCGACATACCGAGGGGGCGGACCTGATGGGGAACTGCTCTCACTTTGGTAATACATGTATAGACCCGCCCCTTCTCATGTTCCGCATCTCGTCCGCTGAGCGGACCTGATGGGGAACTTTAGAAGGGGCGGGTCTATACATTTAAAATACTGAGAGGGAGTTCCCCATCAGGTCCGCTCAGGCACAACCAATGAAGGACAGCGCTGGACATCGGGATCGCCGCGGGACACTGGATTTCACCGCTGGAATGTTTTTTTTTTTTTTAATAAAGGACTTTTTCAAGGTGTTTGTGTGTTTTTTTAAACATTTTTTTACACTTTCTTCGTGAAATGGTAGGGGTACAATGTACCCCTTACCAATTCACATAGGGGGGGGCGGGATCTGGGGGTCCCCTTTGTTAAAGGGGTCTTCCAGATTCCGATAAGCCCCCCGCCCGCAGACCCCCACAACCACCGGGCAAGGGTTGTGGGGATGAGGCCCTTGTCCCCATCAACATGGGGACATCCTCCCCATGTTGAGGGCATGTGGCCTGGTACGGTTCAGGAGGGAGGGGGGGCCGCTCTCTCGTCCCCCCCTTTTCCCCTGCGGCCGGCCAGGTTGCGTGCTCGGATAAGGGGTCTGGTATGGATTTTTAGGGGGACTCCACGCCATTTTTTTTAAAATTTGGGGTGGAGTTCCCCTTAAAATCCATGCCAGATCTGAAGGGCCTGGAATGGATATTTGGGGGAACCCCACGTCAATTTTTTTTTTAATTTGCGGCGGGGTTCCCCTTAATATCCATTCCAGACCTGAACGGCCTGGTAATTGAATTCTGGGGAACCCCCACGCTTTTTTTTTTTTTTTTTATCAATGACTTTTGTATGTATTGCCGGGAGCCGACAATTCATTAATAGCCGCGAGTCAGTTTTAAATGCATTTTTTTCTTTCAAAAATGACATTTTTTGCAGGGACAGTTCTAAGCACGGGAAACATGCGCCACTTTACATGCATATCATACACAGCCCCCAGGTACGAAATTTAAAGGAATATTTCACTTTTATTTTTTCATTTTAAGCATTATTAAAATCACTGCTCCCGAAAAAACGGCCGTTTTTAAAACTTCTTTTTGCATTGATACATGTCCCCTGGGGCAGGACCCGGGTCCCCAAACACTTTTTAGGACAATAACTTGCATATAAGCCTTTATAATTAGCACTTTAGATTTCTCCCATAGATTTTTCAAATTTGCCGCGAACACCCCAATTTGTTCGCTGTTCGGCGAACGGGCGAACAGGCAATATTCGAGTCGAACATGAGTTCGACTCGAACTCGAAGCTCATCCCTACTCTCAACGTAATATGCAGTGCTGGTGCACTGAGCTTGCAGATAAAAGTTAGATTTTCTCTGACACTGGGCTCATGGCAGTGTAAAAAGACTGTGCACTGCAACACAAACAGGTAAACCTATGCAGATCGCTGATTTTAATCTCTGAATCTGGACTCCTATATAATATATCTCTCTCTCCCTGAAAGCACCAACAGGAACCTGGCCCTACACTACACTATCTCTCTATCTTTTCCCTCAGATTGCAGAATCAGGACTACCTCATGTATTTTACAATCTCTCCCTATTAGCAACAGCAGCAGCCAAGATCCTCTCCCTATCTATTCTGAAGCAGAGTGACGTGTGTGCTGTGTGCCTCTAGCTTATATAGAAGCTGGGTCACATGTTGCACTGACCAATCACAGCCATGCCATTAGTAGGCATGGCTATGATGGCCTCTAAGGGCACACCAGCTAATCAAAAGGTGATTGGCTGGCCCCTGAAGCATTTCTAAATGCGTAATTAGATTGCCAAACCCAAACCCGGACTTTTGCGCAGGCGTCCGGCGTGAGATTTCACTTGAGGACGGCCCGGGAATGGATGCCTCAGCCATTTGCTCCTGAGTAGGAGATGCCAGATGTTGCGGCGGCATTGTGGCTACCAATTCCACAAGGGAATTATTTACTGCTTTCTTAAGTAGGTCCGCCACTTGCAGGCTTTCGGACTTTCTGTCCGCTGGGCAAGTTCGAAAGATCACTTTGTCTGGAAGTGGGGTGTCTCCACAGGACTGACATCCTGGCGATCTTGGCTTCAGGAGCGTTGGGCCACTTTCACACTGAGGCGCTTGAAAAACTGCCAGTAAAACACTGAGCGCTTTTTAGGCGCTTTTGAAGCGCTTTCAATTCATTTCAATGGAGATGGGCGGTTTTTTTCAGTGTACTGCTCCAGTTTGAAAGCATTCATTGATTTTAGTGGAAATAAGTTTTCAGGCGCTTTTTTTTTTTTTTTGCATGAAAGCGCCTGAAAAGCGCCTCAGCGATGACTTCCTGCCACTTCTATGATCCCGATTCCTGGACAACCTGTCTCTACTGGGACTAGAATCATCATAGTCCTCATTTCGCCTTGAGGTCTTTTTAGACGTCTTCTGGCGTATAGGGCTGAAATACATAAAAGTACCAGCTTCGGTGCACTCTTTTTTTTTTTTTTTTTTTTAAGATGTGTAAGCTTACCTGGATGTAGGTCCTTACCTCAGAAGTAGAGTAGGATCTTTGTATGGGCGGCGAATGGCTCATGCTGAGTGGCTTAGCAAAGGTAGCAGCTAAGAAAGGAACAGGGAAGGGTTAACGACCATGTCCTAATCTGGCTAGGAGAAACAAAATCTCCGTGTTTTTTTTTTTTTTTAAATATAAATTATATAAAAGAAACTTTTTTATTTTTTTTGGGGGGGGGGGGGGGGGTTGAGCTGGTTCTCGCACACATGCATATAAAAAAAATTATTTATTTATTTTTAACAATTTTTCACCTTTTTTTTTTTAAATAATTAAAAACATTTTTTTTTTTTTTTTTTTAGTTTTACTTGCACACCTGCATATACTATAATTAATTTTAAAAACTATTTCCCCCCCTTTTTAAAAAAAATTATTATGCATATATACATATATATTTTTACTTACCTGAAACGACAGGTATTCTTCCCTGGAGCTTTCTGTTAAGTAGATCTCAGGCAGCCAGGGAGATAAATGGGACCAGGTGGATAGAGGAAAACGCCTCTGCCCTGTAATTTAGGGTTAAGGGCAAGAAAACATTTTTCCCTAACCTAAGATGGCCGCAGAGGCTTCCGCGCTTACCGCACATGCGCGAACCGGCGGCTCTAGGAGCCGGGCGTCGGCGTATGCGCAGAACGCGGCAAAAGACGCCATAAATAAAAAGGCTGGGGGTGAGCGCGCGCGATCCCTAAGGGGGACGAGGAGGTGATAGAGGGCAAGGGGGAGACAGGGGGCATAAAGGAAATGGGAAACACTAAGAAAACAGCCAGAAAGAAAAAGCTAAAAGGAAGGAAAAAAAGGAAGAAAAAAAAAGAAATGCAGAAATAGCTGCTGTCTCTGTTGCCATGTGTGAGCTAATGCCTGGAAGATGTGCTGCAGGTAGAGCTCTTAGTTAAGAGACAAACTGCTTGTCCCAAAAGATCCTACAGAAGGGACTCCCAACCTTATAAGCGCGTTTAGCTGCCCAAGAGAAGGGACCGCGTCCGGGAGAGGCTTAAACCCGGACGGAAGCTGCCGAATGCAGAAGGTAAGGACGTTCGACCAGAATTCACTGCCATGAGGTATGAGGAAAAAAAGGAGAATGCTGGGGCTGTGCTAATCAACTCTTTTATAATATTCACTTGTCCTGAGGGAGGAGCCAAGGCGGAGCTTGTCACAGGTATGCTGCCATGGAGGCACCAGGAAAAGGGTTTGGGGACCCGGGTCCTGCCCCAGGGGACATGTATCAATACAAAAAAAAGTTTTAAAAACTGCAGTTTTTTCGGGAGGAGTGATTTTAATAATGCATAAAGTGAAAAATAAAAAGTGAAATATTCCTTTTAAATTTCGTACCTGGGGGGGGGGGTTGTAAAATATACCTGTAAAGCAGCGCTTGTTTCCCTTGCTTAGAACTGTCCCTGCACAATAGGGATGAGCTCGGTGTTCGAGTCGAACATACGTTCGACTCGAACATCGGCTGTTCGGCGAACATCGAACGATTTGGGCCGTTCGCGCCAAATTCGAGTGACGCGAACGGCCCACAATACACTGAGCCATCGCAGTGCAATCCCGGCGCTGTGATTGGCCAAGCATGCACTGTGACCCCGCATGCTTGGCCAATCACAGCGCCGGCAGCTAGGAGAGCCATAATTGGCCACAGGCAGGTTATAGCTAAGGGGGTTTAGCACCTGCCCCACACTATAAAAGGCCTTGTGTAGTGTGTTCCGGCGCAGGGAAAGAGAAGGATAGGCAGGGACAGTGTTGATATTCTTTGTGCTATTCTTGTGTGCAGGGAGAGAGAAGGATAGGCAGGGAGAGTTTCAGTGTCTTATTCTTTGATAAACCTTGTGTGCAGGGAGAGAGAAGGATAGGCAGGGGACAGTGTCAGTGTCATATTCTTTGCTAAACCTTGTGTGCAGGGAGAGAGAAGGATAGGCAGGGGACAGTGTCAGTGTCATATTCTTTACTAAACCTTGTGTGCAGGGAGAGAGAAGGATAGGCAGGGAGAGTGTCAGTGTCATATACTTTGATAAACCTTGTGTGCAGGGAGAGAGAAGGATAGGCAGGGGACAGTGTCAGTGTCATTGTTGCTAAGCCTCCTGTACAGTATACACCTGAAGCTAGCCCTTATTGCTGTGTTTTCCTGCTGTGTTACACCAACAGGCATTTGCAGCACTTACAGCGGGCGGAGTGTGATTCCTGCAAAATATACTCCTGAAGCTAGGCCTTATTGCTGTGTTTTCCTAGTGTGTTACACCAACAGGCATTTGCAGCACTTACAGCAGGCGTAGTGTGATTCCTGCAAAATATACTCCTGAAGCTAGGCCTTATTGCTGTGTTTTCCTAGTGTGTTACACCAACAGGCATTTGCAGCACTTACAGCAGGCGTAGTGTGATTCCTGCAAAATATACTCCTGAAGCTAGGCCTTATTGCTGGTTTTCCCATCTCCCTGCAGGCCATTAGAATGTCTGGAGGGCAAACAAGGAGAGGCAGACAGTCAGGAGCCAATAAAAGAGGGCAAGCAGGCTCTGTGTCTAGAGACAACAGTGCTGGTCGTGGACGCGGTGCATCGCCATCAGCACGTGGCCATGGGACACGCTTGTCCTTCTTTTCGGCAGCTGGACGTGTTGAGCCGCATCATGCCGAAGACTTGGTAGAGTGGATGACCAAGCCCTCCTCATCCTCTCTCACCCAGGCTCAGCGTACTGGCAAAGCAGCTGCCAAAGCGTCCTCTTCCCTGGTATCAATGTCATCATCAGTCACTCCTTCCCTAGACCAACCATGTTCTCCTGAGGAGTCCCCCGAACTGTTTGAGCACAGTGTTGGGTACATGCTCCAGGAGGATGCCCAGCGTTTCGGAGGGTCTGATGATGATACCCAGCTAGAGGAAGGCAGTAGCGTGAGAGCAGAGAGAGGGGATGCTCAAGAAGGACACCAATCTGGCAGTCATGTTCCAGCAGCTGCAGCATACTGCCAGATTGGCTCCAGTGATGAGGAGATAGGGGATGATGAGGTCACTGACTCCACGTGGGTGCCTAATAGGAGAGAGGAGGAGGAGGATGAGGAGGAGGCACATCTCCAACGAGGCAGGATGCCCTCGGGGGGCCAGCGTAAGGGCAGCACACCGACGGAATCACACCGCAGAGCTCCGCCTGTGCAGGGCGCTGCCTCTGCCCGTTATTCAAAAAGTTCTTTGGTGTGGGCCTTTTTTGAGTCGAGTGCATCAGATCGCACAGCTGCTGTTTGCAACATATGTCTCAAGCGTATATCGCGTGGCCAAAACATCACCCGCTTGGGCACCACATGCTTGACCAGACATATGTTGACCTGCCATGCAGCTCGTTGGCAAGCCTACCTTAAAGACCCACACCAAAGAACAAAGCGGACCTCTCCTTGCACCGCATCTGCTGGGATCTCCAACCCCACTATACCTTCAGTCCTCTCTGAAACCTGCACTGAGAGGAATGAAGGTGTAGAATTAGGTGTGTCGCAGCCAAGTACTTGCGGGCACTCTGCTAGCAGTACACCGACGTCCGATTCTATCAGGCAAATTTCCCTGCCCCAGCTGCTGGACCGTCGAAAGAAGTTCACTCCCAGCCATTCACATGCCCAGCGGTTGAATGCTAGCTTGGCTAAATTGCTAGCGCTTCAACTGCTGCCTTTTCAGTTGGTAGACTCGGCCCCCTTCCGTGAGTTTGTGCAATGTGCGGTTCCTCATTGGCAGGATCCCAAACGCCACTTTTTCTCACGGAAGGCGATTTCGGCTCTCTACAGGCATGTGGAAGGCAATGTCTTGGCCTCGCTGGACAGGGCGGTCAGCGGTAAGGTGCATATTACCGCTGACTCAGGGTCCAGCAGGCATGGACAGGGACGTTACCTTTCTTTCACGGCCCATTGGGTCACTGTCACGTACCTGACAGTGACGAGCCTGGATCTGCAGAGGGAGGCCTCTCTTACGGCTTCCACCAGCGGCCCCTGGTAGTGAAAACAGGAGGCACGAGTGCCTGGCAGGATGAATCAAGGTAGAGTAGATTCTGAAGACTGGGACGGATCCAGGCACCCAGGGAGTATAGCAGGCTGAACTGGAATCAAGAACACAGCAACTGGGACTGGAACCAATGAAGCAGACTGGACTGGAACCAGGAACACAGCAACTGGACTGGGACTGATGAAGCAGACTGGACTGGAACCAGGAACACAGCAACTGGACTGGAACCGATGAAGCAGACTGGACTGGAACCAGGAACACAGCAACTGGACTGGAACCGATGAAGCAGACTGAACTGGAACCAGGAACACAGTAACGGAGAGATTGGTCAGACAAGCCGGGTCGGTAGAACTGGCTGGCGACAAGGCACTGGAGGATCAGGCAGAAGAGTGGTCAAAACAAGCCGGTGGTCAGATGCAGGCAGGAAACTGGAAGGGTCAAGGTAAGCCGGGTCAGATGCAGGTAAATCTACGAATCAGGTCTCTTGAGTACTACACGCTGTAGAGCAGACAGCAGGGACTGTCTGTCACAGACACGTTTAAATAGCCCTTCTGGCGCGCTTTGTGGAGCGTGCGCACGCCCGCGCCATCGCGCACGCGGACGTACCCGCGGTTGGAAACCAGGAAGTCCAGGACTCCTGTAGCCGGAAGGATTTCTATGACATTGCCCCCCCCCCAAGGGGCAGCCTCCGGATGCCCAGCCGGGTGAACCTTCTAGGGTGAGTCCTCTCGAAAGCCTGTGTCAGGGTCACCTGTGGCCAGGTGACAGATGCACACCGTAGGGGGACAGGAGTGCACCGCGAGGTAGTGAACCCTATGGCTGGCTTCTGTGGATAGGAAACTGGGTGGTTGTGGAAAGCGGGACCAGAGGAGCACAACCGGGATCCCAACGGAAGCGAGAGCCAAGATTCCCCAGGGCGCGGAGTCTAAGACCCAGCTGGTCTTCTCCAGGGCCTCTAGTGGTGAGGATGTTACGCTGCAGGCTGGGACCAGGTCGCGGCCCCTGGAGTTTCCTAGCTCACGCCCCGTAGGATAAGGGGAAGCAGCAGCACACGATAGAGAGAACCGAATAACAAGCCGAAGGTCAGGGGCCACAAGCAGACAAGGATAACGAAGAACGAGCCGAAGGTCAAGGGTCACGAGCAGACAGGGATGGTCGGGGACAAGCCAATAACGTAACAGAGAGACAGACGTAGCACACGGCAGGCAGGAACCCAAACACACAATGCCTAACAAACACGTTGATCAGCAAAGCAGGCTTGCAGTGCACAGGTTAATATAGTGTTCAGTGATAGGGCCTGGGGTGGAGTCAGGCTGGGAGGAGATTATAAAGGAAGCCAGGTGAAGGAGGTCTGGTCTCTAGATGAACACATGAGGAGGAAGGTAAGATGGCAGACAGACATTAATGCATATCCATGACAGTACCCTCCCTCTTACGAGGCCTCCCCCTTCCCCGCCTGGGCCCAGGTTTAGAGGGAAACTTCAGATGAAACTCCTTTAACAGACGAGGTGCAAAGACCTCAGATGCAGTGATCCAAGACCTCTCCTCAGGACCAAACCCTTTCCAATGAACGAGGTACTGAAGAACGCCTTTACAGAGTCGGGAGTCCAGAATTTGACTGATCTCGTACTCCTGATTATCCTCAGAGACAGGCGCCACGGTAGGAAGAGGACGAGAGAATTTATTGAGGACTAAAGGCTTTAGAAGAGCAACATGAAAGGAGTTAGTGATTTTAAGGCTCTTAGGAATCTGGAGTTTGAAACAAACCGGATTCAGTTTAGCAGTTACCGTGTATGGACCGATGAATCGTGGAGCAAACTTCAGAGAAGGAACTCGGAGCTTGATGTTCCTGGTAGAGAGCCAGACTTTGTCCCCTGGCTGAAGAGAAGGCGGTTTACGCCTGCGGCGGTCGGCAAAGCCTTTGAATTTTTCAGCAGCTGCCCGGAGGGAATCATGAACGTGACCCCAAACGGAATTGAGAGACTCCTGAACCGAAGCCAAAGCTGGAATGTCTGGAGAACAGATCATAGGAAGAGGAAGTTGAGGGTGTTTTCCATAAACTGTGAAAAAGGGTGTCTTCTGCGAACTGGTATTCACATGATTGTTATGGGAGAATTCTGCCCACGGGAGTAGAGAGGACCAATCGTCATGGTGAGAAGACACAAAGGTGCGAAGAAAGACCTCTAACTCCTGATTAACCCTCTCAGTCTGTCCATTGGATTGGGGATGGTAAGAAGAAGAAAAATCCAAGACAATATTGAGGGATTTGCAAAAGGCTCTCCAAAAACGAGACGTGAATTGGACTCCCCTGTCGGAAACAATATGAGAAGGGACCCCATGTAGGCGGAGAATTTCTCGAATGAAAATGGGAACCAAGGCAGGGGCAGAAGGAAGACCAGGAAGAGGAACAAAATGAGCCATCTTGGAGAATCGATCGATTACCACCCAAATGACTGTATTATTCTCAGACAGTGGGAGATCGGTGATAAAATCCATGGCAATATGGGCCCAGGGTTCCTTAGGAATAGGCAAGGGCATGAGGAGACCAGCAGGAGCTTGTGTGGAGGATTTGGACTGAGCACAGACATGACAAGCTTTAACGTAGTCTTTGACGTCTGAGCGGAGATTAGGCCACCAGTAGTGACGACTGATGAGTAGGAAGGATCGGAGGAATCCAGAATGCCCTGCCACCTTGGAATCATGTCCCCAACGAAGGATCTTAGCTCTTAGCTCAGTGGGGACAAAGGTCTTACCAGGCGGAATTTTAGACTTCAGGGTGGTAGAGTGGGCAACAATGCATGAGGTGGGAATGATCGGCTCAGGTTCAGGGGCGGACTCCTCGTCCAAAGTGTCAAATGACCTAGAGAGCGCATCAGCCCGACCGTTGCAGGAACCAGGTTTGTAGGTAATCGTGAAATTAAAACGGGCAAAGAAGAGACTCCACCTGGCCTGTCTAGGATTCAGACGTTTAGCATTCTGTAGATACTGTAAATTCTTGTGATCGGTAAAGATCGTTATGGAGTGAGGGGAACCCTCCAAGAGATGACGCCACTCCTCTAACGCCAATTTAATTGCGAGAAGTTCCCGATCACCGATGGCATAATTCCTCTCTGCCTGAGAAAATTTTTTGGAGAAGAACGCACATGGTTGGCGTCTCTTCTCAAAGATTTGAAGAAGCACAGCTCCCACCCCCATTGAGGAAGCGTCCACTTCAATAAAAAATGCATTCCCAGGATTTGGTCTCCTCAAGAGGGGGCCAGAAACAAAGGCCTGTTTCAGGTTGTGAAATGCAGAGACAGCTTCGGGAGGCCAGTCTCTGGCATTCACACCCTTCTTGGTCAAAGCGATAATAGGCGCGGCAATGGAAGAGTAATTCCTTATGAACTGCCTATAATAATTAGTGAAGCCAAGAAAGCGCTGTGTGGCCTTGAGGCTAGCAGGAAGAGGCCAGTTGGTGATAGCCAAGACCTTCCCAGGGTCCATACGAAGCCCCGAACATGAGACAAAGCACCCCAAAAACAGGACCTCAGAACATTCAAAGGAACATTTCTCCAGCTTGGCATAGAGATTGTTCTCTCTAAGACGTTGAAGTACAGTGCGGACATGGTTTCTGTGGACGAGCAGATTTTCAGAAAAGATCAGAATGTCATCCAGATAGATGACAACAAACTGGTACAGCAGATCTCTGAAGATTTCATTGACAAAGTTTTGAAACACGGCTGGAGCATTACACAGACCAAAAGGCATCACCAGATATTCGTAATGCCCGTCTCTAGTGTTAAATGCAGTCTTCCATTCGTCACCCTCCCGTATTCGAATGAGATTGTACGCGCCTCTGAGATCCAACTTGGTGAAAATGGAGGCACCCTTCAACCTATCGAATAGCTCAGATATTAAGGGTAAGGGGTATCGATTTTTAATAGTAACCACATTTAAACCCCGATAATCGATGCAGGGTCTTAAGGTACCATCCTTTTTGGCAACAAAAAAGAACCCTGCCCCTGCAGGCGATGAGGATTTCCGGATGAACCCTCTCTCCAGATTCTCTGCTACATACTCCGACATGGCCTGGGTCTCTGGGATGGACAGAGGGTAGGTACGACCCCTGGGTAGAGTTGCTCCGGGGACAAGATCAATAGCACAGTCAAAAGACCTGTGGGGAGGAAGCACCTCAGCTGATTTTTTACAGAACACATCCCGGTAATCGCTGTATGCGGCGGGAAGATCAGAAGAAACAGAAGTGGCAGCAACCGGAAGACTCTCCTTGGGGGTCACCTTGAGAAGACACGACGAGAAACATGAGGAACCCCAGGCCAGGATCTGCCCAGAGACCCAGTCCACATGTGGAGAGTGGAGCTGTAGCCAAGGGAGGCCCAATACAACTGGGGTAGAGGCCTTGGGTAGAATAAGAAAGGATATCCACTCCTGGTGGAGAATCCCTACCGACATCCTAATGGGTAGCGTCTGGAAGCGAATAGGGCCCCCTGGGAGAACAGTGCCATCAATTGCCGAGACTACCAATGGGGTAGTGAGAGGTGAAAGGGTAAGCTTCATAGAAGAAGCAGTTCTCCAATCCATGAAATTGCCGGCAGCCCCGGAATCCAGGTATGCAAGGGTTGACTGAGGAGAAGTGCCTACATGAAGGGACACCGGCAAGAGCAGGCGAGAAGGTGATGTTTCTGGGTCCAATACTCCACCTTCCAAATGTATTAGACCCGAGCGTTTCCCGGACGAAGCGAGCAGGAGTCACGAAAATGACCCTTGCCCCCACAATAGAGGCACAAGCCCAGAGTTCTGCGCCTAGCACGTTCTTCGGGGGTTAGTCTGGTCCGGCCCAGCTGCATAGGTTCTTCAGCAGGTAGAGGATGCTCCACGGAATGAAGGGAGGGGAGCTCAGACTGGCTAGGACCCAGAGAGTGCTGGCGTCTTTTTTCTAAGGACCTCTCTTGAAAACGAATGTCGATCTGGTTGCATAATGAAATTACATCGTCCAGACCGACGGGAATGGCTCTTCCCGCTAATTCGTCTTTCACTCGGTCAGAGAGGCCATGTAAAAAGGTAGCGACCAGGGCCTCATTATTCCAGCTCAATTCAGCTGTGTGGATACGGAACTGAAGAGCATATTGCCCCACTGAACTAGATTCTTGGCGAAGACGTAAGACAGCACTAGCCGCTGAAGAAGCCCGAGCCGGCTCTTCGAAGATATTACGAAAGAGCTTCAAGAATTCGGACAGACTGGAAACCACCGGATCGTTCCTCTCCCACAGGGGGGCAGCCCAGGCCAAAGCTTCACCGGAGAGGAGGGAAATGATATAGGCTACCTTAGCCCGGTCAGATAGGAAGCTTTGAGGCTGAAGCTCAAAATGAATAGTGCATTGGCTGAGAAACCCCCTGCAGGCCTTGGAGTCCCCAGAGAAACGGAACGGAGCTGGCAATCTTAGTGAGTGTGAGGCTGCGACTGGTGCGATAGGTACAGCCGCTGGTTGTACTTGGGGTTGCGGATTCGGGGTTCCCAAGGAGACCTGAAGCTGCTCGAATCGAGAAGCCAGATCCTGGAGGAATCGCATCACCTGGGTCTGATTTGATTCCTGGGTCTCAAGTCTGCGAACTATGCCCTGCAATGGATCATCCGCGGGAAGCGGGATGTCAGCCGGGTTCATGGCTGATCAAACTGTCAGGGTCACCTGTGGCCAGGTGACAGATGCACACCGTAGGGGGACAGGAGTGCACCGCGAGGTAGTGAACCCTATGGCTGGCTTCTGTGGATAGGAAACTGGGTGGTTGTGGAAAGCGGGACCAGAGGAGCACAACCGGGATCCCAACGGAAGCGAGAGCCAAGATTCCCCAGGGCGCGGAGTCTAAGACCCAGCTGGTCTTCTCCAGGGCCTCTAGTGGTGAGGATGTTACGCTGCAGGCTGGGACCAGGTCGCGGCCCCTGGAGTTTCCTAGCTCACGCCCCGTAGGATAAGGGGAAGCAGCAGCACACGATAGAGAGAACCGAATAACAAGCCGAAGGTCAGGGGCCACAAGCAGACAAGGATAACGAAGAACGAGCCGAAGGTCAAGGGTCACGAGCAGACAGGGATGGTCGGGGACAAGCCAATAACGTAACAGAGAGACAGACGTAGCACACGGCAGGCAGGAACCCAAACACACAATGCCTAACAAACACGTTGATCAGCAAAGCAGGCTTGCAGTGCACAGGTTAATATAGTGTTCAGTGATAGGGCCTGGGGTGGAGTCAGGCTGGGAGGAGATTATAAAGGAAGCCAGGTGAAGGAGGTCTGGTCTCTAGATGAACACATGAGGAGGAAGGTAAGATGGCAGACAGACATTAATGCATATCCATGACAGCCTGTACCAAGCTCCTGGCATGGATATTCTCCTCGGGTTCCCATGAGTTTTCCTCGGGTCCGTAGCCCTTCCATTTAATTAGGAATTGGTTCTGGTTATTTCTTCTCCTGAAGTCCATGGTAGCGTCTACTTCGAATTCCTGCTCACCGTCAATAATGATCGGATCAGGGTGATCCGGCTTCCGATCTGGGAACGGATTGGAGACTGTGGGTTTCAGGAGAGAGACATGAAAGACTGGATGGATTCTAAGAGAGTCAGGAAGTTCCAACTCATAAGCTACTTCATTAATCTTCCTCTTAACAGGGAATGGACCTAAAAATTTGGGGCCCAGTTTCTTAGAAGGGCATGCCATTCTTAGGTTTGTGGTAGATAGCCATACTTGGTCGCCGGGTACCAACACTAATTCACCCCGTCTCTTCTTGTCATAGATTGTCTTGTTGCGTTCTTGAGTCTTGGTCATGGTCTCTTGTAGAAGCTGGTTATTGACCGAGAAAAAATTAAACTTTTCCTGGACTGCAGGCACAGGACACTCAGGAAGGGAATTAGGCAGAAATGTAGGGTGAAAACCATAG
The DNA here is from genome assembly GCA_029206835.1 of Rana muscosa. Classification (NCBI taxonomy): domain Eukaryota; kingdom Metazoa; phylum Chordata; class Amphibia; order Anura; family Ranidae; genus Rana; species Rana muscosa. The sequence goes on from CM055117.1 coordinate 377,208,514, forward strand.
TTTGCAAAGAAAGGAGTCTGACTGGTAGCGGAGTGAATGGAATTGTTATAAGCAAACTCGGCCAACGGAAGTAGGGAAATCCAGTTGTCCGGAGCAAAAGAGGAGAAGCATCGCAGGTACTGCTCAAAAGTCTGATTCGTCCTCTCCGTCTGTCCGTTGGTCTGTGGGTGGTAAGCAGAGGAAAACGATAATTCGATCTTCAAGGTTTTGCAAAGGGATCTCCAGAATCGAGAGGTAAATTGAACCCCGCGATCGGAAACAATATTGGCTGGTACCCCGTGGAGTCTGACGATTTCTCTGATGAACACCTGTGCGGTTTCAGGAGCTGAGGGAGTCCCTTTCATAGGGATATAGTGTGCCATCTTGGACAGATGGTCCACTATAACGAAGATGGTGGTATGGTTCTCAGCTGGGGGCAACTCGACAATGAAGTCGATGGACAACATTCTCCAGGGTCTATCTGGAACGGGTAAGGGTTTTAGTAGTCCCCGCGGTTGGAAACCAGGAAGTCCAGGACTCCTGTAGCTGGCAGGATTTCTATGACAGTCACTCTTTTGGCAGCTGGGAAGGATGCAGGACAAGGTGCAGTAGTGTTGGAGGTTGTTCCGCCGCCACGCCTCCATAATGCTACTACTGGTTGTGACACGCCTCTCTCCTCCACCCCCTCCTCTTATTCTTCCTCCATGGCCTCTTCCTGTGCTTTGTCCTCGGAACCAGCGGAGCTCCGTAGGCGTTCAAGGGGCTAAGCGAGTATGCAGGCAAAAAGATGCCATGCCGTGCTTGCGCTGGTGTGTTTGGGGGACAGGAGCCACACTGGGGCAGAGGTTCTGTCTGCTCTGCAGGGGCAGGCCGAGAGGTGGTTGACGCCACGCCAGCTTAAGCCAGGAATGGTGGTTTGCGACAATGGCACCAACCTCCTCTCCGCCCTCCGACAGGGACAACTGACCCATGTGCCCTGTGTGGCTCACGTCCTTAACCTGGTGGTGCAGCGGTTCTTGGGCAGGTACCCGGGCTTACAGGATGTCCTGAGGCAGGCCAGGAAAGTCTGTGTGCATTTCCGCAGATCCTATAATGCCAGTGCTCGCCTGGCTGAGCTGCAAAAGGAGTCGAACCTGCCCAAGAACCGCCTTATCTGTGACATGCCCACCAGGTGGAACTCAACGTTGGCCATGCTGCAGCGGCTGCACACGCAGCAGAGGGCCATCAATGAGTACCTGTGCGACTACGGCACCAGGACAGGGTCAGGGGAGCTCGGGTTTTTTTCACCACCAGTGGGGCATGATCAGGGATGCATGCACTGTCCTGGCACCATTTGAGGAGGCCACGAGGATGGTGAGCAGTGACAGTGCATGCATCAGTGACACTGTACCTCTTGTCCACCTGTTGGAACATACGCTGCATGGAATAATGGACAGAGCACTTGAGGCAGAACAGAGGCAGGAAGAGGAGGACTTCCTTGCCTCTCAAGATCCCCTTTACCCAGACAGTGCTCCTTCTGTCCCACCCATCGCACAGGAAGAGGAGGAGGAGGATTGTGTCAGCATGGAGGTGGAGCCTGGCACTCAGCATCATCAACAGCAGTCTTTTAGGGATGATTTACAGTCCCAAGAAACCCGGGGACTTGTACGTGGCTGGGAGGAGGTGGCTGTGGATCATGTCGTCCTTAGTGACCCAGAGGACTCCGGACCGAATGCCTCAGCTAACCTACGCTGCATGGCCTCCCTGATCCTGCAAAGTCTGCGGAAGGATCCTCGTATTCTTCGGATCAAGGAGAGGGATCATTACTGGCTGGCACTCTCCTTGATCCACGGTACAAGGGTAAGGTTGCGGACCTTATCTTACCGTCGCAGAGGGAGCAGAGGATGAGACAACTCCGGGAGGCCTTGCAGAAAGGTCTGTGCAGCGCGTTCCCAGAGACTGGGAGGTTATAAACTCCTGGTCCTGGACAACGAGTTGCTGAGGCTTCGGTCAGTCAAAGAAGGAGCGGTGGGGAAGGTGGCCGTCTGACCGATGCGTTCAGACAATTCTTTAGTCCGCAGCCCCAAGGTATGATCGGTTCCAGCAACCATCGCCAGCGTCTGATATATATGGTGCAGGAATACCTAGGGGCAAAGTCAGACTTGGACACCTTCCCCACCGAAAATCCTCTGGCTTACTGGGTCTTGAGGATGGATCACTGGCCAGAGCTTGCACAGTATGCAATTGAGCTACTGGCCTGTCCTGCATCCAGCGTTCTTTCAGAACGCACATTCAGTGCTGCTGGAGGATTTGTCACGGATCACAGGATGTGCCTGTCCACCGACTCAGTTGATCGACTGACCTTCATAAAGATGAACCAGTCTTGGATCACCACCAGCTACCAAACACCTGAAGCTGATATAACAGACTAATTTATTTTCAAATGTCACATCCCTTCAAGACTGATGCTGATGCTGAGAGACTGTCCTGTTATGTTGACTGACTATCCTCCTCCTCCTCAATGATCCGATTGATGATGATAGCTTGGAAGAACATTTTTGTTTCTGGATGCCGCCACCAGTGGCTAAGGCCCAATTTTTCAGCCCCTGTTTAACAGGGGCATGTAATTACAATTTTTTATGCAATGCTTTGCAGCAAGGCTCATTCCTGCACTCCAACTAGAGTATCTGGGAGAGGTTGCAGTGTTGTGGCACCAGAACCAGTGCCTAAGGCCCCTTTCACACTGAGGCGCTTTGCAGGCGCTATTGCGCTCTAAATAGCGCCTGCAATGCGCCCCAAAAAAGCCTCTCAATACTATCCAATGTGAAAGCCCGAGGGCTTTCACACTGGAGCGTTGCGCTTGCAGGAGGCTCAAAAAACTCCTGCAAGCCGCATCTTTGAGGCGCAATAGGAGCGCTAAAAATAGCGCTCCTGTAGCGCCCCTGCCCATTGAAATCAATGGGGTAGCGCCTCTAATACGCCCGCAAAACGCCTCAAAGAGGCGTTATTGCGGGCGTTTTTAACCCTTTTTCGGCCGCTAGCGGGGGTTAAAATACCCCCGCTAGCGCCCGCAAATCGCGGCAAAAAAAACGGTATAGCGGCGCTAAAAATAGCGCCGCTATACCGCCAGCGCATCCAGCGCCTCAGTGTGAAAGTAGCCTAAGGCCCAATTTTTCAGCCCCTGTTTAACAGGGGCGTGTAATTACAATTTTTGATGCAATACTTTGCAACAGGGCTCATTGCTGTGCTCCAAGTACAGTATCTGTGAGGGGTTGCAGTGTTGTGGCACCAGTGCCTAAGGCCCAATTTTTCTGCCCCTGTTTAACAGGGGCATGTAATTACAATTCTTGATCTAATAATTCACAGCAGGGCCCATTCCTGCGCCCACCAAGAGTAACTGTGAGGCCTTACAGTGTTGTGTCAACACCACCACCACCACCAAAGGCCCAATTTTTCAGCCCCTGTTCAACAGGCGCATGTAATTACAATTCTTGATCTAATAATTCACAGCAGGGCCCATTCATGCGCCCACCAAGAGTAACTGTGAGGGCTCACAGTGTTGTGGCAACACCAACATGTAAGGGGCAAATTTCAGCAGAGTATATACGGCAGGCCCCTACTTTCAAACATCCAACTTACAAACGACTCCTCCTTGCAAACGGAAGAATACAACAGGAAGTGAGAGGAAATCTACCACTAGGAAGGGAAATTCTCTCCTGTAGGAGTTAATATGGGAAAAAAAGTGTCTCCTCTCCACTGATGCTTTATCACCAATTCTTGTTTCAATAAAAACCCCAAATTTTCTAAAAACATTTGTCATTAGGACGGAAAGTGAGGTGAACTGTTCTGAACAGGTGCACACTGCACAGACAGCAAAACAAATGTTACAGGGGTGATAATCCTTCCCTATGTTTTCCAAAAAGCTTAAAAATAGATTTTTTGGCTGGAGCTACACTTAAACAATGTACCTGTTCAAAATTACAAACAGATTCTACATAAGAACAAACCTACAGTCCCTGTCTTGTATGCACCGCCTGTATACTGCTGTTCAGAGTATATAGAGCCTTTTTTATTTTGTGTGCAGGGTTCCCCTTAATATCCATACAAGACCCAAAGGGGCTGGTAATGGGCTGGGGTAGGGGGGGGGGGTGTGATGGGGTAGCTATGCCATTTTTCTTAAAGATTTTCATCCAAATTACCTGGACCAGACATTACATTAAAGCCGCAAACAGTTTTAAATGGCTTTTTTTCCCTTTAGAAATGTAATTTTGTGCAGGGACAGTTCTACACACGGGAAACACATGGCACTTCACAGGCATACTTTAGACACCCCCCAGGTACGATATTTAAAGGAATATTTGACTCTTTTATTTTTTTTCACTTTATGCATCATTAAAATGACTGCTCCCAAAAAAAGGCAGTTTTTAAAACTTCTTTTTGCATTGATACATGTCCCCTGGTGCAGAACCCGGGTTCCCAAACCCAGTTTAGGACAATAACATGCATAATAGTCGTTATAATTAGCACTTTAGATTTCGAACGTTCGCATCCATGGTATTTAATAGGATTCTAACTTTCGTGCGAACTTTCGGTCCGTTCGCGGGTTCTGGTGAGAACCGATCACGGGGGTGTTCGGCTCATCACTACTGCACAAAATGTCATTTCTGAAGGAAAAAAAGCTATTTAAAACCACTTGCGGCTATAATGAATTGTCAGCTCCCGGCAATACAGAGAAAAGTCATTGATGAAAAAATAAAATAAATGCGTGGGGGTCCCCCCAAATTCAATTACCAGGCCCTTCAGGTCTGGTATGGATATTAAGGGGAACCCTACATCAAATAAAAAAAAAGACGTGGGGTTCCCCCCAAATATCCATACTAGACCCTTCAGGTCTGGTATGGATTTTAAGGGGAACTCCACCCCAAATTTTTTAAAAAAAATGGCGTGGAGTTCCCCCAAAAATCCATACCAGATTCTTATCTGAGCACGCAACCTGGCAGGCTGCAGGAAAAGAGGGGGGGCCGAGAGAGCGCCCCCCTCCTGAACCGTACCAGGCCACATGCCCTCAACATGGGGAGGATGTCCCCATGTTGATGGGGACAAGGGCCTCATCCCCACAACCCTTGCCCGGTGGTTGTGGGGGTCTGCGGGCAGGAGACTTATCGGAATCTGGAAGCCCCCTTTAACAAAGGGGACCCCCAGATCCCGGGCCCCCCCTATGTGGACTGGTAAGGGGTACATTGTACCCCTACCATTTCACGAAGAAAGTGTAAAAAAAATGTAAAAAAACACAGACACCTTGGAAAAGTCCTTTATTAAAAATAAAAAATAAAAAACACATTCCAGCGATGAAATCCAATGTCCCGCTGCAGTCTGATGTCCAGCGCTGCAGTCTCCACTCGAAACGTCATTAGCTGAGCGGTCCTACACTGCGGAGGAAGTTCCCCATCAGGTCCGCTTAGCCAATGACGTAGGCAGGGTCTGAGGTACGAGGGGGCGGGGGCGCCCTCGTATCTCAGACCCCGCCTACGTCTTGGCTGAGCGGACCTGATGGGGAACTTCCTATTCAGTGTAAAAAAATGAATAGACCCGCCCCTTCTCACGTTCCTCATCAGGTCCGCTCCTGATGGGGAACGTGAGAAGGGGCGGGTCTATTAATTTTTTTACACTGAAGAGGAAGTTACCCATCAGGTCCACTTAGCCAATGACGTAGGCGGGGTCTGAGATACGAGGGCGCCCCGCCCCCTCGTACCTCAGACCCCGCCTACGTCATTGGCTGAGCGGACCTGATGGGGAACTTCCTCCGCAGTGTAGGTCCGCTCAGCCAATGACGTTTCGAGTGGAGACTGGAGAGCTGGACATCGGATCACCGCGGGACATTGGATTACATCGCTGGAATGTGTTATTATTTTTTTATTTTTAATAAAGGACTTTTCCAAGGTGTCTGTGTGTTTTTTTTTTACATTTTTTTTACACGTTCTTCGTGAAATGGTAGGGGTACAATGTACCCCTTACCAATTCACATAGGGGGGGGCAGGATCTGGGTGTCCCCTTTGTGAAAGGGGTCTTCCAGACTCCGATAAACCCCATGCCCACAGACTCCCACAACCACCGGGCAAGGGTTGTGGGGATGAAGCTCTTGACATCCTCCCCATGTTGAGGGCATGTGGCCTGGTACGGTTCAGGAGGGGGGGGCGCTCTCTCGTCCCCCCTCTTTTCCTGCAGCTTGCCAGGTTGCGTGCTCGGACAAAGGGTCTGGTATGGATTTTTGGGGGAACTCCACGCCATTTTTTTTTTACATTTGGAGTGGAGTTCCCCTTAAAATCTATACCAGACCTGAAGGGTCTAGTATGGATATTTGGGGGGAACCCCACGTCATTTTTTTTTAAATTTGATGCAGGGTTCCTTTTAATATCCATACCAGACCTGAAGGGCCTGGTAATTGAATTTGGGGGGACCCCCACGCATTTATTTTTATTTTTTATCAATGACTTTTCTCTGTATTGCTGGGAGCCGACAATTCATTATAGCCGCGAGTGGTTTTAAATTACTTTTTTTCCTTCAGAAATTACATTTTGTGCAGGGACAGTTCTAAGCAAGGGAAACAAGCGCTGCTTTACAGGCATGCTATACACCCCCCCAGGTACGAAATTTAAAGGAATATTTCACTTTTATTGTTTCACTTTAAGCATTATTAAAATCACTGCTCCCGAAAAAAACTGCAGTTTTTAAAACTTTTTTTTGCATTGATACATGTCCCCTGGGGCAGGACCCGGGTCCCCAAACACTTTTTATGACAATAACTTGCATATAAGCCTTTAAAATTAGCACTTTAGATTTCTCCCACAGACTTTTACAGGGTGTTCCACAGCTTTTCGAATTTGCCGCGAACACCCCAAATTGTTCGCTGTTCGGCGAACATGCAATGTTCAAGTCGAACATGAGTTCGACTCGAACTCAAAGCTCGTCCCTAGTTGTCAGCATGGATTCATGAAGGATTGTTCTTGCCAGACCAATTTATTAACATTCCACAAGGAAGTGAGCTGCCGTCTAGTTAAAGGAAGGCATGTGGATGTGGTGTATCTGGATTTTGCAAAGGCATTTGATACAGTTCTCCACAAACGTTTACTTTACAAACTGAGGTCTGTTGGCACTGACCATAGGGTATGTACCTGGATTGAAAACTGGCTACAGGGGTGGGTCCAAAGGGTGGTGATAAATAGCGAGTACTCAGAATTGTCCAGTGTGGTAAGTGGAGTCCCCCAACGATCTGTCATGGAATCAATTCTGTTTAATTTATTCATAAATGATATAGAGGATGGGATAAATAGCTTAATCTCAGTATACAAAGCTAAGCAGGGCAATAACTTCAGCGCAGGATGTGGAAACCTTACAAGAAGGCCTAAATAAAATAATGGGGTGGGCAACTACATGGTAAATGAGGTTTAAAGTTGAAAAATGTAAGGTAGTGCTAAAAACATGAACGCAAGTTACTCGCTAGGGGGAGAACCTCCAGCCGAATCCAGGATGGAAAACGACTTGGGAGTCCTACTAGATGACAGGCTCAGCAATGGCATGCAATGCCAAGCTGCTGCAAGCAAAGCCAACAGAATATTAGCATACATTAAAAATAATAATAAATAAGATAATTCTCCCACTCTACAAGACTCTGGTCTGGCCGAATCTTGTGTATGCCATACAGTTGTGGGCACCAGTCCTCAGGAAGGATGTCCTGGAACTGGAAAGAGCTCAGAGAACGGCAACCAAACTAATAAAGGGACTAGAGGATCTCAAGTATGGAGAAAGACTGCAAGCATTGAACTTTTTTTCTGTGGAGAAGAGACGATCAAGAGGGGATATGATAGTGATATACAAATACCTTACTTGTGACCCTTTGATAGAAAAAAAACTTTTCAGTGAAAGGGAGTTTAAAAAGACACGTGGCCATTCGCTGAAATTGGAAGAGAAGCAGTTTAACCTTAATCTGCGTACAGTGTTCTTTACTGTCAGAGCAGTAAGGATGTGAAATTCTCTTCCACAACCAGTGGTATCAGCAGGGAGCATCCATAGTTTAATAAGACTATTAGATGAGCATCTTAACGATCAAAACATACAGGGATTAACGATTTACTATATATATATATATATATAAACACATGCACACACACACCACAGATTGAACTGGGTGGACTGGTGTCATTTTTCAACCTTAACAACTATGTAACTATGAATCCAAGGAAGCAACTGGCAACGTTGTGGAGCATCGCCAACCTGAAAGGGAGTTTGGGCTGTACCCATCAGGTGCAGGCAGGTGCTAGTATAGAGGAGGGTGGAGATATTCAGGTGCAGGCACCATAGGAAGGTAATTGGTTGACAGAAGATGGGATAGAGGTAAAAGCGTTATAGAAGCCAGTCCTCAGCCGACACATCCCATTAAATATGTCCAGTTAATTGATGTTACCGATATTTGGAGAGGCATTGCTGGAGAAGAGTGACTCCCATAACTGCCAGGGGAACAACTCCTCCAGTTTCAGAGAAGGATAGACAGATACTAGAGGTAGGAAAGTCAATAATTGGAAGGACAGATAGGGCAATCCGTGACAAACATCGTAAACGCTGAACAGTACAGGCATACCCCGCTTTAAGTACACTCACTTTACATACACTCGCGAGTAAGGACATACCGGCGAGTGTATGTAAAGTGTCTCACAAGTACTGTACAGACATTTTGCAGCCGCAGTAGAAAGAGGTGAACCCCTGAGAGCATAGCCCGCCCTGTTCCAGTGTGCCCCTGACACCCCCACTACAGCCCCTGAGACCTCAACTACAGCTCCTGACACCCCCCACTACAGCCTCTGACCCCCCACTACACCTTAGAAGTGAAAAAAGGTATTGTTTCACTTTAAGTACATTATCGTTTTACATACATGCTCTGGTCCCATTGTGTACTTAAAAGTGGGGTATGCCTGTATGTTGTTTACCAGATGCTCAGGTTCGGCACATCGCAAATCAGATGAATAGATTGTTAGGCGAGGCTGGGGTGGACCCAGCTGTCATGGTACATATGTACCAATGACAAAGTTGGAGAAAGCTGGAGTGTCTTAAAAAATGATTTCAAGGACTATTTAAGAAAAAGGACCTGAAGGCAGTGTTTTTAGAAATACTGCCTATACCTTGAGCCACACCAGAAAGGCAGCAGGAGCTTAGAGAACATAAAAGAGAGGCTTTTTTTTTAAATCATACTTACCTAGGTGGATGCATCATCTGTCCCCTGCCAGCTCTATGACTGAGAACCGAGCGATCAAGGATCGCTCATTGCTCGGTTCTCATTGCTCCGTGAGCAGAGAGCTGATGACTGTCAGTCAGCGCTTCCTGCTCTGCAACCCCCCATCTCACTGGAGTGTGGGCTGTGGTAGGGGTGGGAGTGGCTGGCTCAGGCTCTCAGAGGCTTAATGTGAGGCTGAGCCAGGTGCCAATCCAGGCTTCTGGGTGGATCCCGACCCTAGGGTCGGGATCTTTCCCCAGCCTGGACCGGCTCTGTGACTCTTGTGATCCACAGGAAAAGTACAGCCAAGCAAGCCTTGACTGTACTCCTTTAACAAATGGCTTGGGAGCTGGTGCAGGAAAAAGGGCTTTGGGTTCATGGAGAACTGGGCTGATTTTTTTGGGTCGACTACCGACTGTATATCAGAGATAGACTGCACCTAAATGGGGAGGGTGCAGCCCTGCTGGGGAAGAAGATGGCTAAAAGGTTGGAGAAACTTTTTAACTAGGTGGTGCAGAGGAGGAATCAGAGTAAGCTATAGCTGGCCATAAGCAAAGGTCAGAGGATGCTACCAGAAGCAACATTGGTAGTGTAACCAGAGTACCTAAAACTGAGGCGCATATGTTGTGAAAATCCTAATGCAGCTTCAGAACAAACAAGAAAAAAATATGTGGTTTTACAAAATTAACAGGCATGGTCCCAAATGGTTAATTAACTGGAATTGCTGATACATGAGGAGAATTTTGACTTTATGGGAGTATCAGAAACCTGGTTCGACAGCTCCCATGACTGGCTTGCAACTGTCCAGGGGTATTCTCTGTATCGGAGGGCCAGAAAAGGTAGACGAGGGGGAGGAATGTGTCTGCATATCATGAATGATTTACTAGTAAATACGAGGAATGACATTGCTAATGGGGCAAGAGAGGAGGTTAAATCTTTCAGGCTGGTGCTTCAAACAGAGGTAACAAAAAGGTAAATTAATAGTGGGTGTATGCTACCTTACCTAAAGGATGAAGAGGAGATCTCCTTTCACAGTCTGTTGGCATTGAAGATAGTGTATGTGCCTGGATAGAAAACTGGTTACAGACATACCATCTTAAGAGAACGGATGTTAATATCTGTAGCAAATTACTGAACACCGAGAATATGGTTTGGATCACTTCAAATGTGACAGTAAACATTCATACACAATAGCTCTCACAAAATATAAAGATCTAATCCCTGTTACACTGTGAAGTGATAAACAGGGACTATAACTAAAATGGTCCCCCCCCCCCCCAGTAAAGGTAGAGACAGAATGTCTACTGAGGTCTGAATAAGTAAATTGGGTTAATTGGGGTCTGAGGCAGCTTTCCATTCATCTATTGTTAAGTGTATTAAAGAACCCACCTATTATCTGTCACTGGATGTAATTACACTCCTAGTAATGTGTAGGGCACGGTTTTATTGTTATGGGTAAATAGGTGGAGCCCTGACTATGTGGTGAAAAACTTCTCATGCATACCAAGTCTGTTAGAAATAGCTCCAGGTAATTAAATTACAGTCATCTGTTAGTTGCGGAGGGGACTGCCCCTGGAAAATGAGTTAAGAACCCCCTTGCATGGGGAAGGAAAGCCAGCTGTGGCTAAATAAAGTTGTTGATTAACTCCCAGAACTGTGTGTCGTCCAGTTACTGGGGGAGTAAAAGGTCGCCTGGGATGAGTTAGCACTTCCTCAGCTTCAAGGATTTCCCAGTGGACTTTGGAGATTCGCTACCGTGCGGCAGCAGTGGGGTTAAAGCCTTGCAGCAGGAGGAAGCAGCGTTCATGCAAATTCGGTTACACGAATGGAAGTGTGAATGGAGACGAACTATGCTGGATTAAAACAAGCAACGTTAAAGGATTTGCTGGAAGCAAGAGAGAAGATCGCCAGCAATAAAACCAAAGCCAAACTGATTTCAGAACTGACCGAGGGAGATCGGGCACGCAGTATGGCTACAGAAGCCATGGAGACCGAGTTTAAACCAAGAAGTGAAACGCAGGCTAGTGTTTTATGGAGAAAACCCCTCCACTGAGCTGGTACAGGCAACGTTAGCCCAAGTGGATGCCTTTATCACGGCGAGAGAAGAACGGGAGACCCAACTCCGGCTGGTGGAACAGGGTGCCTCTGAGAGACTAACGACTACACCGGCACCAGAGACAAAACTAAAAGTACCCCATGATGCCTTTGAAAAGTTTGTGGAAGCAGAGGAAGAGATCGATAGCTTCCTGCAAGATTTTGAACGACAATGCAAGCTGTACCAAGTACCCCAGACAGACTGGGTACGGATCTTAGCTGGGAAGCTGTCAGGCCGTGCAGCAGAAGCCTACAGAGCTGTGCCAGAGGAGGAAATCGCAAGCTATAGCCGGGTAAAGGAAGTTATTTTGGCAAGATATGAAATCACCCCAGAAGCATACTGGAGACGCTTCCGGGACACACAGAAACAGGAGAAGGACTCCCACACCGAATGAGCTAGCCGAATGCTGAGGGCAGCCCTAGCTTGGCTACAAGCCAGTCAGGCAACCACAACAGACGCGATCACCCAGCTGATTTTACTGGAGCAATTCTTTAATGGACTAAACCCAGAGGTACAGGAGTGGGTAAGGGACCGCAAACCTACCACTCTCTCGGAAGCGGTCAGGCAAGCTGATGAATATCAAGATGCCCGCCGGCCATCAGACTAGCTTCCGACTAAGCACCAGACCGCTGAACCATAACCCAGGGCCACCAGCTACACAACGACCCGGGCTAATCCCTAACCCCCCTACAAATCAAAACCTCGGGCGCAAGGGAGTGCAGTGCCATTCATGCCAGCAATTTGGGCACTATCAGAGAGACTGCACTCAGAACCAGGACCAAGCTGCATGGATTCGACCAGGGCCACCCCCTCCAGCACGGACTGTCGCTCATTGCTATCACACGGAAGCGGCCCCAGTCAACCGCGGAGCGGAAGAATTGGAGGAACACTGGAGTATCCTACACGAGGCTGACCCTGTACAGGCAGCTACAGACAATAGGCAACACCATCGCCAGTCAGTACAGCTGAACGGGAAGACTGCTCAAGGTCTACGAGATTCCGGCGCCACCCTCACACTGGTCAAACGTCACCTGGTTCCAGAGGCCGACCCCATCGGGAGTTCCATAGCCGTGCGGGTTGCAGAGGGGAGCAGTACACAGGCTACCCACGGCAAGAGTACACCTGAACTGGGGTGCCGGCTCCAGATTAATTAAGGTGGGGTTGATCCAGGAACTTCCCGCTGATGTCCTGCTGGGGAACGATCTCGGCCAGTTGACTTCTGCTTTTTTTTATCAGCCCCAGTTACCAACGAGATCTACCCCGTTACCACCCGGTCCCAGGCCCACACCACGGAAAACAGCCCACCCTCTGAGGCTCTGGTAAGAACACTTCCCCAAACTGTTAACCCCCTTCCCTGGGATACCCCGGCAGCATTTGGGCAGGAAACCCGTAGCGACCCCACGTTACAGATCTATAGGGACAAAGTAACCCAGTCACAAGCTGGATTAGAGGTTGAGAAATATTCCTGGCACCAGGGGTTATTGTACCGCAACTCCGAGAGTCGCAGCCGGATCCTTACCGGTCCACACCCGACAATTAGTGGTCCCCCAGAAATACAGGAGAGAATTATTGCAGATAGCCCATGATATTCCCCTGTCCGGACACTTAGGGGTCAGCCACACTAGATACCGGCTTACCCACACCTTCTTTTGGCCTGGCATCTCCAAAGATGTTAGACAGTACTGTCAAATGTGTTACACCTGTCAACGGGTAGGGAAACGGGGGGATCGCCACAAGGCCAAATTACAACCCCTACCCATTATAGAGGAGCCATTCGGACGGGTAGCCGTAGATATTGTAGGACCCCTCGCCAAACCCAGCCCCTCCGGCAAAAAGTACATCCTGACAATAGTGGACTATGCAACACGGTATCCCGAGGCGGTGGCTCTGACCAATATACACGCGGAGACAGTGGCTGAGGCGCTGATGCGGGTCTTCTCCCGGATGGGCTTTCCCAGAGAGATAGACTCGGACCAGGGCACTCAGTTCAGTCAATTATGAGTTCTATGAGTTCTATCTATCACCCCCAGACAAATGGCCTATGTGAAAGGTTCAATGTCACGTTAAAACAAATGCTCCGGACTTTCACGGACACGAGTCGGGACTGGGAAAGATTCCTGCCCCACCTTCTGTTTGCTTACAGGGAGGTGCCGCAGGAATCTACAGTATTCTCCCCCTTCAAACTACTTTTCGGACGAAGAGTACGGAGGCCCCTAGATTTAATCCGGGAACACTGGGAAGGAGCAGAAGGGGAGGATGGTACCCCTGTTATACCCTATGTGTTGGAGTTCCGTGACCGCTTGGAGGAACAGACTCAGAAGGTGCGTACTAACCTCCAGGCGGCGCAGACTCGCCGGCGCCAATGGTATGACAGGGGCGCCAGAGGACGTAGCTTTCAGATTGGCCAAAAGGTTTTGATTTTAAAACCTGTTCGCCACGACAGGCTACAGACCGCCTGGCAGGGCCCATACCAAGTGGTAGAGAAGAGATGCGATACCACTTACGTGATAGGTCCTTGCTCTGGAAATGGGGGTAGACGCATGCTACACGTGAACATGCTCAAACCGTACTATGAGAGAATAGAGGAGGTTGCTGCCATATGTGTGCACGCCTTCGACGAGTTAGAGAATCTTCCTTTACCAGACCTTCTGGGGAGGATGAGACACTGGGCACTTTAGATGAGGTTCAGCTGGGGGAAAGGTTAAGCCCCCAAGAGCGCATCCAGGCTTGGCAATTGCTAGTCACGAAGGGAGCAACTGTCTCAAACATCCCTGGATGCACTTGGCTGGCAATGCACCGAGTAGACACCTCGGAACAACCACCCCTCAGACAGACTCCCTATAGAATACCTGAGGCGGTCAGGGAGCACATGAGACAGTAGATGCAAGAGATGCTCCGTCTCGGAGTCATAGAGCCGTCGGATAGTCCTTGGGCTTCTCCGGTGGTCTTGGTACCGAAGCGGGATGAAACTACCCGCTTCTGTGTAGACTGCCGGCGACTCAATGACAAAACAGTTTCGGACGCTTACCCAATGACCAGGATAGATGAGCTCTTAGATCGAATGGCCAGAGGGCAATACCTCACGACCATCGACCTATATAAGGGCTATTGGCAAATTCCCCTTGCCACAGATGCCATTCTCAAGTCGGCCTTTGTCACCCCATTTGGCCTGTACCAGTTTAAGGTCATGCCATTTGGGATGAAAAACGCCCCAGCCACTTTCCAACGGATGGTAGACCGGCTGCTTGATGGCTTCCAGGATTATGCATGTGCATACTTGGATGACATCGCGATTTTTAGTGAGACCTGGGAGGAGCATCTGGGGCATGTAGGAGCGGTGCTAGACTGAATCAAAGAGGCCGGCCTAACCCTCAAACCGAGTAAATGTCATATTGGGATGGCGGAAGTACAGTACTTGGGGTGTGGGAAACAAAAGCCCGAACCCGCCAAAGTCGAGGCAGTGGCCCAGTGGCCAACCCCCCGTACCAAAACTCAGGTTTTAGCATTCCTCGGAACGGCTGGCTACTACTGCAAATTTGTCCCGAACTACAGCACCCTGGCCAAACCCCTCACTGACCTTACTAGAAAAAACCTACCCCGCCAAGTAGTATGGACCCCAGAGTGTGAACAGGCATTCCAACAGCTCAAACAGGCCCTGGTTAATAGTCCGGTACTAGCTGCTCCCAATACATCTAAACGATTTCTTGTTCACACAGATGCTTCAATGTTTGGATCTGGAGCGGTATTGAGCCAGGTTGGAGCAGATGGCGGAGAACACCCCGTAGTTTACTTGAGCAGGAAGCTTCTCCCCAGGGAAGTAAGCTACGCCGCCATAGAAAAAGAATGCCTGGCTGTGGTGTGGGCCCTAAAGAAGCTTCAGCCCTACTTGTACGGACAGCAATTCACCCTACTAACAGACCACAACCTGTTGGTATGGCTACATCGAGTGGCAGGGGGCAAAGCCCGGTTGTTGCGCTGGAGTCTGGCGTTACAACCGTATGACTATACTATCCACTACCGCCCCGGGAAACAGAACGGCAATGCTGACGGATTATCGCGGCAAACTGAACTGGAAAAGTGATCTGTGAGTACTCCCCGGACATCCCCAAGCCAATCCGTTAAGGATCAGACTGTGTATGCCGGCTTGTGGGTAAGGGGGAGCAGTGTAGCAAACTACTGAACACAGAGAATATGGTTTGGATCACTTCAAATGTGACAGTAAACATTCATGCACAATAGCTCTCACGAAATATAAAGATCTAATCCCTGTTACACTGTGAAGGGATAAACAGGGACTATAACTCCTAAAATGCCCCCCCCCCCAGGAAAGGTAGAGACAGAATGTCTACTGAGGTCTGAATAAGTAAATTGGGTTAATTGGGGTCTGAGGCAGCTTTCCATTCATCTATTGTTCAGTGTGTTAAAGAACCCACCTATTATCTGCCACGGGATGTAATTACACTCCTAGTACTGTGTAGGGCACAGTTTTATTGTTATGGGTAAACAGGTGGAGCCCTGTCTATGTGGTGACAAACTTCTCATGCATACCAAGTCTGTTAGAAATAGCTCTAGGTAATTAAATTACTGTCATCTGTTAGTTGCGGAGGGGACTGCCCCTGGAAAATGAGATAAGAACCCCCTTGCATGGGGAAGGATATAAAAAGCCAGCTGTGGCTAAATAAAGTTGTTGATTAACTCCCAGAACTATGTGTTACTGGGGGGTAAAGGGTCGCCTGGGATGAGTTAGCACGTCCTCAGCTTCATGGATTTCCCAGCGGACTTTGGACAATATCCTTGTTTGTTTGTTTTTTATTTTTCTGTGTTTTTAAAAAAAAAATCCTTATGATATTTGGATAAAGATGCAACTCCACTGTTTGATACTATAGCGGTTTTACTTGGTCAACCACTTAGATGTAGTTTCTCACACCTACTTATGGACTGTCCATGGGTTCATAGCAAAACCCTTGTCTTACATCTTTTGTTATTGTCTCCATTTTCTTTATTGTATACTACAAGAAGGCCTTGATAAAACTAAAGAGATGGGCAAAGACATAGCAAATGAGATTTAATATTGAAAAATGGAAAGTAATGCATTTGGGGGCTAAAAATACACACATGGGTTACTCGCTAGGGGGAGAACCTCTAGTGGAATCGAGGATGGAAAAGGATCTGGGGGCTCTAGTAGATCACAGGCTCAGCGATGGCATACAACACCACACTGCAGCAAGCAAGGCCAAAAGACTATTACCATGCATTAAAAATAGTATTTACTCAAGAGATATACAGTATGCAGTAGTACACCCCTCACTTTTTTGTAAATGTTTTATTATATCTTTCCATGTGACAACACTGAAGAAATTACACTTTGCTACAATGTAAAGTAGTGAGTGTACAGCTTGTGTGAGGGGGTTAACTCGGTAGCGGGTGTGTGTGACCCCCTGGTTGGGCTCCCCACACAAAAACAGGGCCAGCAGACGGAGGTTGTGGTTTTCAAAATCAAAAGGTGCGGTTTATTTCTCTATGTACAGTGACAAAAACACAGCAAAGCCAAAAAGAAACATAAACAAAATAAATCCTGGTCAGTTTGACCTCTGACTAAACATGCAGGTTTCCTAAACTAACAACTGGGATCAGCCTGGTGCTGTCCTAGTCCCTAAGTCCCTGGTTTAGTAAAAGTCCAAACAAATAGCCACACAGGCTTTGCCTCACCGCACAGGGGTTCACTCTCCCTAGACAGTCCACACAGGTCTGGTTCCAGGCATGAGCTAACATCTAATGAAGCTGGGAGTTTTTATAGAGGCCTTTAAATGAGCTGACAAGCTTCAGCTGGTCTCATCAACTCCCTGCCTGCACGACGCCCAGCCCTCTCCCTAGAGGTATGAGTCATCCATGAGCCCACTAGCCTCAGCTGGGCTTCATCAACTCCCTAGTTGTATAAGTCGGCGTAAAGCCTGAATCTGGGCGAAATATATCTACCCCCCTGGATGCAACCAGGTGACTTTACCTTCCTGCTGTCACACTTGTATAACAGTGTAAATTTGCTGTCCCCTTAACCACTTTGCCATTATGAAAAGACGGCCGCATTGCGAGCGCTCAATTGCCGGGAGGGCGTCCATGGACGTCCTCCTGTTTACTTCCGCGATGCGCGCCCCCGGCGACGCACATCGCGGAACAGCTGTGCCCGCCGTGTCACGCGGGTGCCGATGCGCGTGCCTGGTGGCCGCAATATCCGCCAAGTACCTGCGATCGGCTGTCACAGAGCCAGGGATGTGGATCTCTGTGTGTAAACACAGAGATCCACGTCCTGTCAGGAAGAGGAGACGGATGGTGTGTCCCTTGTACATAGGGACAACCATCGGTCACCTCCCCCAGTCAGTCCCCTCCCCCCACAGTAAGAATCACCTAGCAGGGAACATATTAACCCCTTGATCACCCCCTAGTGTTAACCCCTTCCCTGCCAGTCACATTTATACAGTAATCAGTGCATATTTATAGCACTGTTCGCTGTATAAATGTGAATGGTGTCAAAAGTGTCCGATGTGTCCGCCATAATGTCACAGTCACAATAAAAATGGCAGATCGCCACCATTACTAGTAAAAAAAAATATTTTTTTTAAAATGTCATAATTCTATCCCCTATTTTGTAGGCGCTATAACTTTTGCGTAAACCAATCACTATACGCTTATTGCGGTTTTTTTTTGTTTTTTTTTACCTAAAATATGTAGAAGAATACATATCGGCCTAAATTGAGAAAAAAAAATGTTATTTTTAAAAAAAATGGGATATTTATTATAGCAAAAAGTTAAAAATATTGTGTTTTTTTTCAAAATTGTCGCTCTTTTTTTGTTTATAGCGCAAAAAATAAAAACCGCAGAAATGATCAAATACCACCAAAAGAAAGCTCTATTTGTGGGGAAAAAAGGACTTAAATTTTGTTTTGGGAGCCACGTCACACGACCACGCAATTGTCATTCAAAGCGTGACAGTGCCGAAAGCTGAAATTTCGCCTGGGCAGGAAGGGGGTTATGTGCCCAGTAAGCAAGTGGTTAAAATGGCTCAACACGCACCCACTAAGTCTATGTCTAAACCGCTAGCAACAAAAGTGAGAACACCCCCAAGTAAAAATGTCCAAATTGGGCCCAATAAGCCATTTCCCTCCCCGGAGTCATGTTACTAGTCAGTGTTACAGGGTCTCAGGTGTGAATGGGGAGCAGATGTGTTAAATTTGGTGTTATCGCTCTCACTCTCTCATACTGGTCACTGGAAGTTCAACATGGCACCTCATGGCAAAGAACTCTCTGAAGATTTGACAAAAAGAATTGTTGCTCTACATAAAGATGGCCTAGGCCACCGGTGTCAGACACAAGGTTCGCGGTCCGAATCCGGCCCTCCAGGCTATTTCATGTGGCCCTCGCACCTCTCCTGCAACTGCAGGAGAGCTCCAGCCCTCCTCTGGTCCTATTGCAGACCCTTACTTTCTGCTTTCAAGCAACACATCCAGCTTCTTCCTAGCAGCAGCAAAAGGAAAGGGGGTGCACTGTGATGTAAGGGAGAGTGGGGGGACTCAACTTCTGATAGTGGGGTGGCTCTTGACATCTAATGTAAAGGGAAGGGGATGCGCTGGACATCTAATCTTACAGATACAACCGGCCCTTTTGAGGACAGTCATAATGCT
Source organism: Rana muscosa (assembly GCA_029206835.1). NCBI lineage: Eukaryota > Metazoa > Chordata > Amphibia > Anura > Ranidae > Rana > Rana muscosa. Next base: position 377,227,508 of record CM055117.1, read on the forward strand.
AATGCGGCCCACAATGAAATTGAGTTTGACACCCCTGGCCAAGCTATAGGAAGATTGCCAGGACCCTGAAACTGAGCTGCAGCACGGTGGCCAAGACCATACAGTGGTTTAACACAGGGCTCGACAATCCCCGGGCGCCAGGTCGCAAATGCGACTAGAATTAGCGACCTGGCGCCTGGGGCAGCACAGCTGAGGTTACCTGCATCTCCGTGCACCCCCCCCCCGCGATCACGTGATCTCGTCGGGCCGCGCCGGCCGGTAATTTAGGCCGCGGCTTTGCGGCCTTCTGCAGGCCTAGGCTTCATTCTGTAATCTGGCGCCATCTTGTGGTGGCCGTTGGTATGACAACCAGCAATGCTTGCCTGTTTCACTGCCCGCCCATCTCCTTCCCTTTACTTAGAAGTTAACCCCCAAACAATATATATATATTTTTTATTCTAACACCCTAGAGAATAAAATGGCGGTCGTTGCAATACTTTCTGTCACACCGTATTTGCGCAGCGGTCTTACAAGCGCACTTTTTTGAGGGAAAAAATACTTTTTTAAATTAAAAAATAAAACAGTAGAGTTAGCCAAATTTTCTTTTTATATTGTGAAAGATAATGTTACGCTGAGTAAATCTGATACCCAACATGTCACGCTTCAAAATTGCGTCCGCTCGTGGAATGGCGTCAAACTTTTACCCTTTAAAATCTCCATAGGCGACATTTAAAAAATTCTACAGGTTGCATGTTTTGAGTTAGAGGATGTCTAGGGCTAGAATTATTGTTCTCGCTCTACCGATCGCGGCGATACCTCAGATGTGTGGTTCAAACACTGCTTTCATATGCAAACGCTACTCACGTATGCGTTCACTTCCGCATGCATTGGTCGTTAAAAAAAAAACCTGGCTCCTAACTTTTTTAGCTGGCTCCTAGATTCCAAGCAAATTTGTCAAGCCCTGGTTTAACAGCAAAGGTTCCACTCAGAACAGGTCTTGCCATGGTTGACCAAAGAAGTTGCAACCTCTGGATATGACGCTGAGCACGTGTACGAAGTTCTCTTCCTTCATCTCCACTGAGTTCAGAAGCCTCTCCATCTTCAGCCCGAGAGGTCTGTGACCAAGTGTTTGGCCTGGGGGTATCCAGAATGGAGACTGGTTCAGGGGAGTCCCTCACTGGAGGTATCCTGACCGCTTCAGCAAGTGGGAGCAGGTGGTTTCGATGCCACGTCTTCAGCGGTTCTACCTTTCCTTCTGGCTTCAACTTGTAGACAGGTAGGCCCGGCAGCTTCCTACAGATGACATAGGGTTCAGATCTCCATCTGTCTGCAAGTTTGTGTTTTCTAGGGACCCCCAGATTGCGTAGCAGTACTCGGTTCCTGGGCTGTAGGTCCTGCACCCGGACCTTCAAGTCGAAGTTTCTTTTGTTTAGAGCTCCCCTTTGATCTGAGGCCGCTTGAGCTTTTTCATAGGCTACTTTCAGGCTGTGTCTGAGCCTGTCCACATATCCTTTGTGGGTTGTGGCTGAGGAATGGTCTAAAGAGGTGCCAAAGGCCAGGTCCACAGGTAACCTTGCTTCTCTCCCAAACATGAGTCGATATGGGGAGTAGCCTGTAGCGTCACTGGTGGTGCAGTTGTAAGCGTGTACTATAGCTGCTATGTGTTTGCTCCAATGTTGTTTCTTCTCACTATCTAGAGTTCCCAACATGTTGAGCAGGGTTTGGTTAAACCTTTCCGGCTGAGCATCTCCTTGTGGGTGGTAAGGTGTGGTTCGAGTTTTCTTGATTCCTAACGAATCCAGGAGCTTCCGGATCAGCCGACTCTCAAAGTCCCTTCCTTGATCTGAATGAAGTCGCTGGGGCAGCCCATAATGGACAAAATACTTCTCCATAAGTACCTTGGCTACAGTGGAAGCCTTCTGGTCTTTGGTTGGGAAAGCTTGGGCATACCGGGTGAAATGATCGGTTATCACTAGAACATTTCCTAGTCCACTCAGGTCGGGTTCGAGGCAGAGGAAATCAATGCATACCAGATCCATTGGGTCTTGACTTTGTAGATGGCCCATTGGGGCAGCTTGATGGAGGCAAAGTCTTCCTCTGGATGCAACGTGCACATGAATGGCAGTACTCTTCTACTTCTACCCTCATGCAGGGCCAATAGAACCGACTTCTGACAAGTTGAAAGGTCCTCTCCGCCCCTAGATCGCAGTGATTGTCATGCAGGGCAATCAGAACAGTCTCTCGATGTTTTTCTGGAAGAAACAATTGCCATTTATCTTCCAGGTCATCAGAGGGGCCCCTTCGGTAGACCACTCCCTGATGTACCTGTAACCTGTCCCAATCTTTCCTCAACAGGCGAGCTTCCTTTGAGGAGTGACTCAGGAGTCTGTTTGGATCCTGATTCTCCAGGGCTTCCAGAACCAATTTCCCCATGGGATCTTCTAATTGGTCGCATCTTAGTTCCTTCTTGGACAACTTTGGCAGATGGTCTTCCTCCAGTTGAGTTACTCCACAGTATTGTTTGGGGACTCCTACCATGGTAACTCCTATCTCTTCCGCCCTTGAGCCCCCTCTGGCTTGTAATACAGCCCCTTGACAAAGGGCCCGCACCCCGTCAGGTGCCACTTGAGTCCAGTCTTCCATGTCACGGGTGGGACCATGAGATCTCCTGGACAAAGCGTCTGCATCTCGATTCCCAATCCCTGGCCTGTACTTTAGGCTGAAATTGAATCCAGACAATGCGGCCAGCCACCTGTGTTCAGTGGCGTCCAGCTTTGCTGTAGTGAAAAGGTAGGTAAGGGGGTTGTTGTCGGTCTTCACAGTGAACTCCGCCCCATACAGGTAGTCTTTGAGCTTGTCTACTACCGCCCACTTAAGGGCCAGGAACTCCAGCTTGTGAGTGGCGTAGTTTTTCTCAGAGGGGGTCAGGCTCCTGCTCACGTAGGCAACAGGCCGTAGTTGTCCTTCGTGTTCTTGGTAAAGTACTCCTCCCAGACCGTCATGACTAGCATCTACTTGTAGTTCATAGGGTTTGGTTGGGTCTGCATAGGTCAAGACTGGGGCAGTGGTTAGGCTCTTCTTCAACGCCTGGAAGGCCTCTTCACACTTCTGGTTCCACTGATCTCTGACTGACTCTCCCGGCTTCCTGGGCCCTGAGTCGTCCTCTTCCCCCTCAGTCTTGAGCAGTTCATTCAATGGTCTAGCAATTCGGGCGAATCCTTCCACAAACCTCCTGTAATAGGAGCAGAACCCTAAGAAGGATCTGAGTTCTCTTACTGTGGTGGGCCGTGGCCAGGAGGTAACTGCCTCCAATTTCTCAGGGTCTGTGGCCACCCCTTCTTCAGACACTATGTGCCCCAGATAGTTCACAGAAGACTGGTAGAACCGACACTTCTCAGGCGAAAGCTCGAGTCCTTCCTCACTGAGTCTCCTCAACACTTTTTCCAGCCTCTCTTCGTGTTCTTCCAGGGTTCTCCCAAAGACAATGACATCGTCCAGGTATACAAGGACTTCAATAAGGTTTATGTCTCCTACAGTCTTCTCCATGAGACGTTGGAAGGTAGCAGGAGCTCCAGACAGTCCCTGAGGCATTCGATCAAACTCAAAGAACCCCACTGGGGTTATGAAGGCTGTCTTCTCCTTGTCTTCTGGATGCATAGGGATCTGGTAGTATCCACTCTTGAGATCCATAACGCTGAACCACTTGGCTCCAGACAAACTCTGTAAAGCGTCCTCTATCCTCTGAGTGGTGTACTGGTCGGGGATAGTTCTCCTGTTGAGAGTCCTGTAGTCTATACAGAGCCTCAACGACCCATTCTTCCTGACCACAACTATCGGGGAGGCATAGGGGCTTCTAGATTCCCGGATCACACAAGTCCTCTTAAGTTCTGCGAGTTGTTCCCTTAGATCCTCCAGATCTGCTAGTGGGACCCGCCTGACTCTCTCTCTGAAGGGCTTGTCTTCTTGGAGGCGGATTCGATGGGTGGCACTCCTTGCACACCCCACATCGAACTCATCTTTTGAGAAGATCTTCTCCCATCTGGTCAACTGGGCCTTGGCTCTCTCTTTCCAAGCCCTGGGCAGATTCGGGTTTTCCATGGACAGCTTCTCCCAAACGTCTCCTCCCTCACCCGTCCCCTTGACTTCTGACAGGGTAACCGGGGCAGCAGGGCTCACCTGGCCCAACAGCATCCTGGCTGGGATTTCCATGGGGCCACCTGTAGTGTTCCTAACGCTCCCTGGAACTCTACAATGGGCCTTCTTTAGGGCCTTCAGTGGAATCACTTCTGGTATCACCTCCAGACCGGAGGACTCTTCCCTTGGGTCGGACTCCAGCATGACAAAAGGGCCAGGTTGCTCCCAAGTAAGCTTCACAGTGGCTCTGAGACAGGTTACTTCTCCGGGCTGCAACACTACCCCTTCTCTTCCAAGTCTCCACACCTTCCCTATCCCCTCCCCAGGGGTCTTCTGCTCTAAGACCAGCCGTTGATAGGCCGTCTTCAACATGGGGTGGATCTTGGTGGCCGCTGGCCCCTTCTCTTTCATTAGAGGGGTTAGGAGTCTTCGGACCAGGTCCGTGTTTGTCCCTATTATAAGGGAACTTTTGTTGGCTCCTAGCGGCCGAGGGCACACAACTGCCAGGGTGTCAAACACTTCGGCCTTCCCAGCCACGGATGGGTCAAAAGTCATCTTGACGGGCAGATAGCCATCATAGGGGAAATTCTGGGTTCCAATCCCACATATTTCCAGCTCCTCTATCTTCTGGATGGGTAGGTGACTCAAGTGCTTATCGTAGAAATCCCGATATAATAGGGTCACTTGTGCCCCAGTATCCTAGATGGCTCTGGTGTAGACTCCCTCCACTTGGATGGGCACTATAGGAGATGGGCCTACCAGCTTCTCCGGATATGGCCTGACAGTGGTCGCCTTCTTCTGGTCCTTTCCCCTCGGACTCTCTCTCGTCCAACTCCTTTTTGATTTTAATCTTTCTTGAGCCTGGTATGCATTGACCTCCCTCCTTTCAATGGGTGTACAGACCCGCTGAGGGATACTATTATTTTTCTTAGGTGTGCACCCCCTCTGGGGAGTGCTGTGCCTCTTCTGAGGGGTCTTGCCCCCTTTTTCTGGGGTGTATCTCTGTTGAGGAATGTTATGTTTCCTCTGAGGTATTTTATCTCCTCTTTTCTTCTGCTTCGCATTCTGCTTGGAGCTCACTGAAGGTGATGGGCACCCGGTTGACTCCTTCACCGGGGCCCTCTGGAGTTTCCCGCCGGCTTGCGGTTGTCCGTTTTCTTCTTCTTGGGACTGGAACATGTAGCTGCAATATGGCCAATTCCTCCACAGTTAAAGCAGACTATATCTCCCCATTCTTGTAAAGATGCGGGTGCCGAGGCAATTGGGAATAGTTCCTTCCGTGGTACTTCTCTCCTGGGACCCTCTGGGTCTTTTGCCATCAGAGAGGTCAACATTTCTAACACCTTGGACATCTGTGATTTTAAAGTGTCTACCTCTGAGTCTCTTTCAGGGGTCATCACTGGATTGACTAGCACCTGTGCGGGGACAACATTTGTCTTAATCATTTGCTGGTCCTGTTGTAGCGCCTCCTCATCTCTGATGATTTTTATCAAGTCAGCATAAGTCAGTAACGTTCCTCCTCCCGAGGTTTTCAGGTGCAGCCAGACTGGATCCGAGCGTAACGCTCCCTTTATAGACTTGCTTCATTCTTGCCGCATCTGTATCTTGGGGCTTCATTCCCTTTTTCAACACAATCTTGCACAGCAACCTGTTCAGTCACCTAACATACTCTGAAAGTTTCTCCCTTGGTTGTTGGAAAGTATATTCAAATTGGTAGACCATCTCTGTCACCTTTTCCAATTGACCAAACTCTTCCTGTAGCATGGCTAGACAGTCTTGAGCCGTGCAATCTGTATTCCCAAACCGAAAACTTTTCACTGCTTCTGCGCCTTTGAGGCTTTTTATCACTCATTGCCTCTTCTGCGCTTCAGGCACCTCCCATGCCTCTACTGCTTGTAATGCCTGCTCCACCCAAGTATCAAAATCTTCTTCTCCTGCAGGGACATGGAGCTTCCCTGAGAATGTCTTCAGTCTCCGGTAGCTAGTCTCTACAGGCACCGTGTTTGTCTTCTGACATTTGATTAGCAGATCCCCCATTGCCTTTATCAATTCTGGTGATATAGCAGTGGCAGGTGCGGGTCCGTCTCCTCTTTCTGGTGAGGTACGGGCCGCAGCCTGCGGTGATCCCATCGGTGATGGTTCCTTCTTCACAGTTAAAGCGGGCGCCAACCTATAGGTTCTATTGTCTGGCGTCTTTACACACTTGCGCTTGCAAGCCTCTGGTATCCCGTCTCCGTATTCCACCAGTGCATACTGATATGAAGTGTCTGGGTCTGACTTTATATCTATCACACATGGTGTGTGATCTGGGGACACTAACTTCATTAACTCCTCTACCATCTCAGTCTTCCATTCCTCCCCTGGGAGGCTGATGACTATCGAGTTGTTTGGCTCTGCCCTAACGGCTTTGCACCACTCTTCTACTGCTTGTGGGTCCATGCCGGCACCTCTGGCGTTCAACTGCTGTATCAGGATCCCGGACGAGAACCCCCACGTGTAGCGATACCTTCACTTAAGAGGGCCGCAGATTAGTTTGGGCCCTGAAGACAGCTCCGCCAACCCCCGGCAATTTACTCGACCCCGTTCTCGCACAGTTAGTTTATGGCAACAATATAATTCTTATGCTCTATGATCAAACTCAGACACCAAGGCAATAATAAAAGGGGTATCTGATTTACTTTGGATTGTGGTAAAAAGGGTCAACAGTAGTAACAGTTTACATGAAAATAGGTTGCAGAGCCCTGCAGCAATAAACACACTATGCATTAATAAAACAGTAAAGGCGCGCCGCGTGGGCGACCGTTAACTAGGCGCCATGTGGCGCAGCAACTAAATGAACTATCTAGCTGGTCAGGCCTGGCTCAGATACTAAGACTCAGTCTCTAGGGGATGATGTTTTCTTCACCGGCAAGTCTTTAAAGGTGGTGCACATAACAGAACAACATTTGTAATCCAATGGGGAAATGGTAATAGAAACAAACACTTTACCGAAGATCTTCTGAGTAAGTTCTGCTATGGATCTCCAGTGAGAGTATCAAATATGAACCGGTGGGCCACGGCAGTCTGTAGGCACATCAACAATAAACAGTATATGGTCTGAGCATACGCTCGCTCACCCCTCCGGACGCGATCCCAGTCCGGGAACTTCCACCGACTGTGTCTTCACACACAGCTCTACAGAAGTCTCGTCTCCGGCTCAGCAGCGGTTGAGGAACCCGAGTCAGATGCCACCCAGGCTCGAGATGGGGTGGAAGGCTCTTTAGGTAGCAGCGCAAGGCCCCAGGCTTCAGGCCTTGCACCACAGTGGATCCGCACATGAAGATCTCTTCCTTGAAGTCTCGTGTCCCAAGGAGGCTGAGCCCAGCCTCGCCTCCTCCTTTTATAACCCCTCCCATGAGTCTCTGGGGTGGAAACATTGCCGAAAGGGGTTCTGGGTAAGGTAGTCCTGGGAGTCTTAAAGGGGACCCCGCTACATAAGTATACCCATATTGCAGGGCTCTGCATGTGACATTGCATACTGTTTATCATTTGAACCTTTACCAAAAATAAAATATCAGAGTTAAGTATATTGGTTGTCAGTGTCATTTACTGTGCTATACCATACTGTGGGATTGTGTCATAGAGAATATTAGAGTGATTGCAATTCTATCATCCCCTTTACTAACTGTGCCACGAGAGGTTAGAGCCGATTGCCAGGGGTTGACAGCGGTGCACTACAAGGCCGAAAACAAACAAGGCAGCCCTCTTAACTGGGGGTATCGTTACACACATAAAACATCAAATTAGTAATCATACCTAATAACTAGTGGATATGACCAAGAAGTACCGTTATTCTGCGGAGAGCCCATTTTCCCACAAAAATTTTGTAAATAATTCAAAGACAATTCATGCATGTATATTTATATTGTTACAAAAAGATTCATAGTTGTAGCCATCTATTCCCACCTCACTGTCAAATTCCCTTAGTCAATCCTACCATCTCTACACATTACTCCTGTCCATATCTATACCTATATTGTTCTTTAAACTGATCCTATAAGTTCTAATACCCACATGGCAGCATGGTCGACCGCCATGGGTAAATGTGGTTAGATACTTGGGCCCAGCCCCCAGGAGGTGGTATCTATATCTCAATAGGAGGGGCCCATGTACTCAGACCAAAAGGAATGAAATTAGTAAAAACAAAAAGACATGGATCGCCATACCTACAGCACATACTATTGGAACCTTCATAAACACTGCAGGAGTCATACTATATTATGCAGTTAGATTTCCTCGTTTAGGCCTTGCGGGGCTAAAGTCCCCAAAGTGAAAATCCAAAGTGCCTCTCTTTTACATAAAATCTGCTACTTCTTACCACTGTCCAGATCATTTGATATGGCCTCTATTTTTGTTTTTACCAATTTCATTCCTTTTGGTATGAGTACATGGGCCGCTCCTCTTGAAATATAGATACCACCTCCTAGGGGCTGGGCCCTAGTATCAAACCACATTTACCCATGGCGGTCGACCATGCTGCTGTGTGGGTATTAGGACTTATAGGATCAGTTTAACCACTTAAGGACCGGACCAATACGCAGCATAATGACCAGGCCCCTTTTTGCGATTCGGCACTGCATCGCTTTAACTGACAATTGCGCGGTCGTGCGACGTGGCTCCCAAACAAAATTGGTGTCCTTTTTTTCCCCACAAATAGACCTTTCTTTTGGTGGTATTTGATCACCTCTGCGGTTTTTATTTTTTGCTCTATAAACAAAAATAGAGCGACAATTTTGAAAAAAATTACATTTTTTACTTTTTGCTATAATAAATATTCCCCAAAAATATATAAAAAAACTTTTTTTTTCCTCAGTTTAGGCCGATACGTATTCTTCTACATATTTTTGGTAAAAAAAATCGCAATCGCCATTGATTGGTTTGCGCAAAAATTATACCGTTTACAAAATAGGGGATAGTTTTAAGGCATTTTTATAAAAAAATTTTTTTTACTAGTAATGACGGCGATCAGCGTTTTTTTTTTGTGACTGCGACATTATGGCGGACACATCGGACACTTTTGACACATTTTTGGGACCATTGTCATTTTTACAGCGATCAGTGCAATAAAAATGCACTGGTTTACTGTAAAAATTACACTGGCAGTGAAGGGGTTAACCACTAGGGGCGCTGGAGGGGTTAAGTGTGCCTAGGGGCGTGTTTCTAACTGAGGGGGGCGTGGCTACGAGTGATACATCACAGATCTCCGCTCTGATTACACAGGGCGGAGATCACTGACGTTGTCAGTAGGAGAGTGGGGAGATGTTGTGTTTTACACTAACATCTCCCCGCTCCATGCCTCCGTGAGACGATCGCAGGGATCCCCACGGTGATAGAGTCCGCGGGACCCGCAGTCCGACTCACGGGGAAGGCAGGGGGGTCACGAGCGCGTGCAACCCCAACGTCGGCAGTTAAAGGGCCACGTACAGGTACGTGATTGTGCCTGTACAAGCCATTCTGCCGACGTATATATATAGTGAGGGGTCCTTGAGTGGTTAAAGAATATAGGTATAGATATGGACAGGAGTAATGTGTAGAGATGGTAGGATTGACTAAGGGAATTTGACAGTGAGGTGGGAATAGACGGCTACAACTATGAATCTTTTTGTAATAATATAAATATACATGTGCAGCGGGGTATCGTTTTTCACCCAAAGACTACAGTTCCCAGCACGCTTTGAGGCAACCAAGGTGCATTGCCCCGCGCAAGGACTGCTGGGGTGGACTTTAAAAGGGAGAGGCGGGAACTGTCTCTCTCTCTCTTTGGACACCGCCCTCCCAGCAAGGGAATCCCTGTGCTGACCTGCTGTGCGTGCAAGGCCTTAAGCCTGGGCCTTGCATTTTCTTCCAAAGAGCCTTCTGCTCCACCGAGGAGCCTGCGGCGCATCTGATCCTGTTGTGAAGCGTTGTCATCAGGAGGACCGAAGACCCGGGCGTCGTGGACACTGTGCAGCGAGTCACAGTAGCGGAGGTACCGGACAAGGACTGGTCCGGTCGGGTGAGAGAGAGCGCCTGCTCAGAGCCACATATTAACTTTGTGCCTATTTAACTTTATCCAGGCCCATCAGTGGTTACAGTTACACTCTGGGGAGACTGTCTGCTGAACTGAGTTTACTAGTCTCTCCAGCTTTACAAAGTTAGCGATCATCGTTACCCCATTGGATTACAATTTGTTCTTTAAGTGCACCACCGTATCTTGCTAGCGAAGATTTCTTCATCAAACTATACCCCAAGTTATAGTCAGGCCTGACTGGGTAGTATAGGACATTGCTGGGCGCCATCTTGCTCACGAGGGAGGATAGCTGCAGCGGGGTCTGTTAAACTGTCATTACATTACTGAATGTTTTATCTGTTGATAAGTGTACTTATATTGCAGGGATCTGCATGTGACATTACATACTGTTTTACCCTTTTAACCTTCACTAATAGTAAAGAACCTATAGTTAAGTATATTGGTTGTCAGTGTCAATTACTGTGCTATATTATAAAGGGGACTGTGTCATTTAGAATACTAGAGAGAGAGAGAGAGAGAGAGTGCAACTCAATCATCCCATTTCCTAACTGTGTCATGAGAGGTTAGAGCCAATTGCCAGGGGTTGACAGCGGTGCACTACAAGGCCCAAAAACAAACAAGGCAGCCCTCTTAACTGGGGGTATCGCTACACGTGGGGGCTCGGTTCTAGGATCCTTGTGGGTTGCACGCTGCAATCAAGCCGGTCGGAAGTACCAGAATGGACCGGTAGGCAGTGACACAACGGTGCGCAGAGTGGGCTGTTGATCCAATCTGGGCGGTAGCTGTTGAACTCCTGGAAGGGATTCAGGAAAAAGAACAGGTAAAAGCAGCTAATAATGTCAATATCTTCAAGATGGAAAGCATGGGCGGTGGATGTAAAGTCAGATACCTCGGGGGCATATGCACTAGTAGAATGGACAAGAGGAATTCCAGTAGAGTTCAAAGGGCAGAGTGTAAAGGACATAGATGACAAAACGTATCGCTTAGTGCATAGTGAGGCTGTGAAGAGAGAGAGTCCCCACGAACCTCTCCATCATTATCTCCGTTACTCTTCTCCAAAATGGGAGGCAGTAGTGAGACGAAAGCTCCGGAATCACCCCTGGCCGCCATAGGGCCGGAACTGCTGATTGCTTTGAGAGACTTTGTTACTAAGTGCCAGAAAACCAGCATGGTACATGTGGAAGCCAGGTACCGGAAGCTCCGGGTGTTTTCAGGAACACAACCTGTGCCACCTGGGGAAGAAGACTTCGACACCTGGATTGAGCAGGCAATGCAGGCAGCAGAAGGTTGGGAAGTTCCAGAAGCGCAGAAAAAGCAGCGCATCAACGAAAGCTTGAAGGGTACTGCTGCTGAGGCTGTGAAGAATCTTAGGTGCAGCAATACTGTGTGTACAGCAATGTAATATCTGTCTATGTTGCAGGAGGAATTTGGCCAGCTGGAGAAGGTGTCCGAGTTGGTGTATCAATTTTAACATACCCTCCAACAGCCGGGGGAGAAGTTGTCTGAATATGTCTGGAGACTGAACAGGATGCTGTGCCAAATTGTACTGAGAAAGGGAATTTTGCCACAAGTCATAGACACTACCAGGAAGAAGCAGATCCTGAGGGGAGCCTTACGTTCAGGTCCAGTTTGGCTTCACTTGAAGACCTCTGACGGAGTCATGGCTTTGAGTTACCCAGACCTTGTGCGGATCATAAGGGACGAAGAGGCCTTGCTGAATGATCAGCAGGGGTTGAGAAGACCTGCTTCCGTGGGAGTCAGAACAGCAGTAGCTGCCGAACGTGACTCGGAAGTAGAAACCTTGAAGTCTCAGATGGCCCAAGTACTGGACCTATTGACCGCTTTATTGGCCAAGGACTCAGGAACCAAGGAGAAAGGAGAGATCAAGAGTGAACCGGACCGGAATGTTCCCATTCCAACATCCCCAAAAATAAGGAAGGAAATCGTCTGCTTCAACTGTGGAGGAGCCGGCCACACTGGGAAGGTGTGCCGCAGTCCAAGGAAGAACCGAGGCACTCAATACCAGCCAGCGGAAAACTTCAGAGGGCCCCGGTGAAGGAGTCAGCCGGGCGCCCGCTACTTACAGAAAGCTCCAAAAAGATGCAAAAACAAGCAGAGCAAAAAGAGAAGGGAAACAATGCCCCTCCTAAAACCCCCCATACCGCCTGTCGGGAGTTGAAATTTGACAACCGGAGAAAGATCAATGCATACCAGGTCCAAAAAGGGTTGAGGTCCAGAGAAAAATGGAAGAAGAAGAAAACACCATTAGGAAAATTAAGGAGTCCAAAGGAGGAAGCACCTCAGAAGAAGTTCCCAGACAAGTTAATAGGACCCTCCCCTCTAGTCTCCATTCAAGTGGAGGGAGTCTACACCAAGGCTCTCCTAGATACAGGGGCCCAAGTGACTCTTTTATACAGAGACTTTTATCTGAAGTATTTGAGTCATGTGCCTTTACAGAAGCTGGAAGACCTACAGATAGGGGGGCTTGGCACTCATAGCTTTCCCTACGACGGTTATGTCTCAATCAGGCTGGCCTTTGATCCATCAGTGACAGGAAAGGCCTCGCCCATCAGGGGCCAACACCAGCTCCATGTTGATAGGGACCAACACTGACCTGGTCAGGAGACTACTGACCCCTTTGGTGCAGGAGCGGAGTCCTCCCAAACAGAAGATTAACCCCATGCTGCAACAGGTCTACCAGAAATTGATCCTGGAGCAAAAGGCTCCGGAAGAGGGGGTGGGAAGAGTCTGGAGACTGTCGAGAAAGGAGAAGATACTACAGCCTGGTGAGGTGACCTGTCTTCAGGCTACGGTAAAACTCTCCTGGGAGCAGCCTGGCCCCTTTGTGGTCTTGGACCTGGACCCCTTCAACACTCACCCAGGATTGGAAGTGATCCCTGAAGTGGTCCCTTTGAGGGCATTGAAGAAGACGAAGGGCCAGATTCCAGTGAGCATCAGAAATGTCTCTAGTTCTCCAGTGAAGATCCCAGCTCGGGTACTACTGGGCAAAGTAAATCCTGCCACCCCAGTGACCCTGTCTGAGTTGAAGGGGACGGAGGGAGAAGTCACTCTGGAGGGACTCTGTTTGGAAGATACCACCTTACCATTGAAGTGGAAGGAGAGAGCCAAGGCCCAGCTGACCAGATGGAGGAAGATATTCTCAGAAGATGAGTTCGACGTGGGGTGTGCGAGGAGTGCCACCCATAAAATCCGTCTGCAGGAAGACAAACCCTTCCGGGAGAGGGTCCGACGAGTCCCCCTGGCTGACTTGGAAGATTTGCGTGAGCAGTTAACAGAGCTCAAGAGGACAGGGGTTATTCGAGAGTCAAGGAGTCCATATGCTTCCCCCATCATGGTGGTAAGGAAGAAAAACGGGTCGCTGAAGCTCTGCATAGACTTCAGGACTCTCAACAGGAGGACCATACCTGACCAGTACACTACCCCCAGGATAGAAGATGCTTTGCAGAGTCTGTCTGGGGCCAAGTGGTTCAGTGTCATGGACCTGAAGAGTGGGTATTATCAAATCCCAATGCACTCTGAAGACAGAGAGAAGACGGCCTTCATCACCCCGGTGGGATTCTATGAGTTTAATAGGATGCCTCAAGGCCTATCGGGGGCCCCCACCACTTTCCAGAGGTTGATGGAGAAGACAGTGGGGGACATGAATCTTATCGAAGTCTTGGTGTACCTAGATGACATCATTGTCTTCGGGAAGACTCTGGAGGAGCATGAAGAGAGATTGGAGAAAGTCCTGAAGAGACTCAGTGAAGAGGGACTAAAACTCTCCTAGAGAAAAATGCCAGTTTTACCAGTCTTCGGTCCACTATTTGGGACACATAGTATCTGCAGAAGGAGTGTCTACAGATCCCGACAAATTGCACGCCGTTACGTCCTGGCCCAGGCCAACTACAGTGACTGAGATCAGATCCTTCCTGGAGTTCCACAAATCTACGGTAGTAAGAGCAGAAGGGTTTGCGAAAATTGCAAAACCCTTGAATGAGCTGCTGAAGACAGAAGGAGAGGAGGATAATACTGGGCCCAGGAAACCTGGAGAGTCTGTGGAAGGCCAGTGGACAGAGGAGTGTGAGGAAGCCTTCCAAATGTTGAAGAAGAGTCTGACCACTGCCCCAGTCTTGGCCTATGCTGATCCAAGGAAACCATATAAACTGCATGTAGATGCCAGCCATGATGGTCTAGGAGGGGTGCTGTACCAAGAATATTAAGGACAGTTGCGCCCAGTTGCCTACGTTAGTAGAAGTCTGACACCAGCCGAAAAGAACTACCCCACCCACAAGTTGGAATTCCTGGCCCTAAAGTGGGCAGTCATGGATAAGCTCAGAGATTATCTGTATGGAGCTGACTTTACAGTAAAGACTGACAATAATCCACTCACCTACCTCTTCACCACGGCCAAGCTGGATGCCACTGGCCACCGTTGGTTGGCAGCCCTGGCCGGATTCAACTTTAGTCTCAAGTATAGGCCTGGAGCTGGGAATCGTGATGCAGATGCGTTGTCCAGAAGGGCTCATGCATCCACCCACCAAACAGAAAACTGGACCCAGGTGACCCCGGATGGGGTGCGGGCCTTGTGTCAGGGAGCACAACTTCAAGCTAGTGGTGGGTCAAGGGCTGAAGAGATCGGAGTTTCGGTAGTAGGGGTGCCCAAGTGTTATTGCAACGTGACCCAGATTGGAGAGGACGATCTGCCAAAGCTGTCAAAAAAGGACATAAGAAAAGACCAGTTGGAAGATCCCTGGGGAAGATTGGCTTTGAAGGCACTGGAAGATCAGGATCCAGGCAGGCTTCTGAAGGATCCCTCAAAGGTGGCTCGACTGGTCCACAAAGAATGGGACAAGTTGCAGGTGCATCAAGGGGTGGTCTACCGAAGGGGCCCCTTTGATGACATAGAAGAGAAGTGGCAAATGTTCTTGCCGGAGAAACACAGAAGAACTGTTTTGGCTGCCCTACATGATAACCATGGCCATTTGGGGGCTAAACGAACATTTCAGCTTGTAAGGGATAGGTTCTATTGGCCTTGCATGCGGGCTGAAGTGGAGGAGTACTGTCACTCATGTGCTCGCTGCATTCAAAGGAAGACATTACCACGTCAGGCTGCCCCAATGGGTCATCTGCAGAGTCAAGGACCCTTGGACTTGGTATGCATTGATTTCCTCTGTCTAGAACCTGACTTAAGTGGACATGGAAATGTTCTGGTGATAACTGACCATTTCACCCGTTATGCCCAAGCTTTTCCAGCTAAAGACCAGAAGGCCTCAACCGTAGCCAAAATCTTGGTGGAGAAATACTTTGTGCATTATGGGCTACCACAGCGCCTACACTCAGACCAAGGGAGAGACTTTGAGAGTCGATTAATCAAGAAATTGCTGGACTCTTTGGGTATCAAGAAAACCCGTACTACCCCTTATCACCCTCAGGTTGATGCTCAACCGGAGAGATTCAACAGGACTCTGTTAAATATGTAAGCACATAGCAGCAATAGTGCATGCTTATAACAGTACAACTAGTGATGCTACAGGGTACTCTCCATACAGACTAATGTTTGGCAGGGAAGCAAGACTGCCTGTGGATCTGGCCTTCGGCATATCAATAGATCACACTTCAGCCACCTCACATAAGGGATATGTGGAAAGACTGAGGAAGAGTTTGAAGCTAGATTTTGAACAGGCTCAAGGGGCATCAGAGCAAAGAGGAGCTCGGAATAAGAGGAACTTTGATCTCAAAGTTCGAATCCAGGACTTGCAACCTGGAGACAGAGTGCTGTTGAGGAACTTGGGAGTCCCTGGGAAGCACAAATTGGCAGACAGATGGAGACCCGAACCTTATGTGATCTGCAAAAAGTTACCAGGCTTGCCGGTGAACCAGCTGAAGCCAGAAGGGAAGATAGGGCCGCTGAAGACCTGGCACAGAAACCACTTACTTCCACTTTCAGAAGCAGTACGGATACCTCCTGTAGAGGATTCACCTGGACCATCCTCAAGCATGTATACACCTAGGCCCAACACTCGGTCTCAGGTATCTCAGTCTGGAGGAATGGATGTCTCCGATCAAAGCAAAGAAGAAGAACTTGGATGGTTGTGGCCGTCCCCGACCCCTGAGCCTCTGTCCATAGATCTTCCACCCTCTGAAGGAACCCTGGATAGTACATTGAATGTGGAAGCCACTGAGTTTGTTCCGTCCAGCCCTCTGTTTGAGGAGAGGGAAGATGCCATAGGGTCGCCTTCTGCTGAAGATCAAAGGGACCCTCATTATCTTGTTGCACCTGATCTGGACGTCCCCAAAATAGTGGAACCCAATACAATCACCCCAAGAGAACCATTCGTCCTCCTCGGAAGTTAACCTATGCCCAAATGGGGGAAAGTTCTGAGGATAGTCACTACTGCTAGAAGGACAATACCTGATCCCTCCACTGTGCATTTGGTGGAGGGCAACTCCAGCTCGCTCTCTGACAGTTAGGCAGGTCACCCCCATTTATGTGACCTGTGGGTAGGACAAGCTCCGCTCGCCGTTTTGGTGGGAGTTTCCCCTGCAGCCCTCAATGAGTTTGTGTTTTCTTATTGTTAATGCTGTCTTTGGGGACCAAAGATTCTAAGTGGGGGGAGTTGTCACGGGCCGGGCAGGCGACTATAGAGGCGGCAGGAGGTGGATCCACTGTACCAGAGAGGGGATGGTACGAATCGCACCGAGGGACCGGTTCTAAGCGGCTACCGGTTTTCACCAGAGCCCGCCGCAAGGCAGGATGGACTTGCTGCGGCGGTAGCAACCAGGTCGTGTCCCCCAGTAGCGACTCCACCTCTCTGGCGGCTGAGGCCGGTGCGGTACAAAAGGACTAGGCAGAGGCAAGGTCAGACGTAGCAAAAGGTCAGGGCAGGCAGCAATGGTTCGTGGTCAGAGACAAAGGCAGAAGGTCAGGTACACAGGCAGGGTAACTCAAATTACTTCCACAAGGTACTAGGACAACAAGATCCGGCAAGGACAGGAAGGGGAAGTGGGTTTAAATAGGTTTTGGGTAGAGGAACCGTAATTGGACCGGGCACCAATCAATGGTGCACTGGCCCTTTAAATTTTAGAAGGCCGGCGCGCGCGCGCCCTAGAACACAGCGGGGCCGCGCGCGCCGGGAGGCAGCAGGAAGAGGAAGGTAAGTGGGGAGGAGAGCGGAGCAGTGCTCACGGCCAGGGGGGCTGGCCGGAGCGCCGCAGAGGGGACGACGCCGTGAGTGCTCCGGGCTGGATGGGACACCCGGAGCACTCAGCGTTACAGTACCCCCCCCTTAGGTCTCCCCCTTTTCTTGGAACCCAAGAATCTACGGATGAGCTCTTTGTCTAAAATGTTGGTCTCAGGCTCCCAGGATCTCTCTTCAGGACCACAGTTCTCCCAATCAATTAAAAATAATTTTTTACCTCGGGCGACCTTGGAGGCGAGGATATCTTTCACCGAAAAGATATCGGAGGAACCAGAGACAGGAGCAGGAGCGGTGACCTTGGGGGAAAATCGGTTAAGAATGAGGGGTTTAAGAAGAGACACGTGAAAAGAGTTGGGGATGCGAAGAGAAGGAGGAAGATGGAGTTTGTAAGAGACAGAATTGATTTGGTTTTTGATTTTATAAGGTCCGAGGTAACGAGGGCCCAGCTTGTAGCTAGGTACCCGAAACCGAACATATTTGGAGGAGAGCCACACTTTGTCACCAGGGACATAGACAGGGGGAATTCTTCTCTTTTTATCTGCATGTCTCTTCATGCGGGCAGAGGCCAGTGATAGCGAGTTTTGAGTCTCTTTCCAGATAGAGGTAAAGTCCCGGGTTAATTCATCCACGGCAGAAACTCCAGAAGAAGTGGGAATGGGGAGGGGGGGCAAAGGGTGGCGGCCGTAGACCACAAAGAAAGGAGATTTGGAGGACGATTCAGAGTTCTTGAAATTGTATGAGAATTCCGCCCAGGGCAATAGGTCGACCCAATCGTCTTGACGGGCGGAGACAAAATGTCGTAAGTAGTCACCAAGGACCTGGTTAACTCTTTCCACCTGTCCATTGGATTGCGGGTGATAAGCGGAAGAAAAATTCAATTTAATCTTTAGTTGAGTACAGAGAGCTCTCCAAAATTTTGAGATAAATTGGACGCCTCTATCCGAGACGATATGTGAGGGAAGGCCACCGCAGAGAAGGGGGAGCCGGCAGAAGGAGAGATCCGCACGGGAATAGTCAGACGTGGAGAGGAAGAATTCACACCTAGTAACGCCTCTCCCACGCTCACTAGGTGCGGGCGTTTCCCAGACGTGGAGGACGAATAGGGCAGTCCTTTAGGAAATGTTCAGAGCTCGCACAATAGAGGCATAAGTTCTCATTCCTACGGCGAGATCTTTCTTGCAGGGTCAGACGAGATCGGTCGACTTGCATGGCCTCCTCGACAGGAGGCATGGTATCAGGATGCGTAGGATTCAGGAAGAGAGGAGCCAGGCGCGGATAACGCCTGGTACGAACAAGATCTTTCTCCAGGCGAAGCTCTTGGCGTCTTTCCACGTAGCGGATGTCAATGCGGGTAGCTAAGTGGATAAGCTCTGTCAGGGTGGAGGGTATGTCTCGTGCGGCCAGAGAGTCCTTGATGTGGCTGGATAAGCCTTTCTTGAAGGTTGCGCAGAGAGCCTCATTATTCCAGGCTAGCTCTGAGGCCAGTGTGCGGAACTGTATGGCATATTCGCCCACAGAGGAGTTTCCTTGGACCAGGTTAAGCAGGGCGGTTTCCGCGGATGATGCTCGGGCTGGTTCCTCAAAAACGCTACGAACCTCAGCAAAGAAGGACTGAACGGTGGCCGTAGCAGGGTCATTGCGGTCCCACAGTGGCGTGGCCCAGGCCAAGGCCTTCCCAGACAAAAGACAGACCACAAATGCCACCTTAGAGCGTTCTGTGGAAAACTGGTCCGACATCATTTCAAGATGCAGGGCACATTGAGACAAGAATCCCTGGCACATCTTAGAATCCCCGTCAAATTTCTCCGGAAGAGACAAGCGGATCTTTGAACTAGACGCGGCTGCTTGGAGAGGAGGAGATGCTGGAGCTTGTCGCGGCAGACGCTGCTGGACCATGGCGGTCAACTGCGCCAGCTGCTGTCCTTGTTGGGCAATCAATTGCGACTGCTGGGCAACCACGGTAGTGAGATCAGCGAGATTGGGCAGCGGCACCTCAGCGGCATCCATGGCCGGATCTACTGTCACGGGCCGGGCAGGCGACTATAGAGGAGGCAGGAGGTGGATCCACTGTACCAGAGAGGGGATGGTACGAATCGCACCGAGGGACCGGTTCTAAGCGGCTACCGGTTTTCACCAGAGCCCGCCGCAAGGCAGGATGGACTTGCTGCGGCGGTAGCAACCAGGTCGTGTCCCCCAGTAGCGACTCCACCTCTCTGGCGGCTGAGGCCTGTGCGGTACAAAAGGACTAGGCAGAGGCAAGGTCAGACGTAGCAAAAGGTCAGGGCAGGCGGCAATGGTTCGTGGTCAGAGACAAAGGCAGAAGGTCAGGTACACAGGCAAGGTAACTCAAAATACTTCCACAAGGTACTAGGACAACAAGATCCGGCAAGGACAGGAAGGGGAAGTGGGTTTAAATAGGTTTTGGGTAGAGGAACCGTAATTGGACCGGGCACCAATCAACAGTGCACTGGCCCTTTAAATTTTAGAAGGCCGGCGCGCGCGCGCCCTAGAACACAGCGGGGCCGCGTGCGCCGGGAGGCAGCAGGAAGAGGAAGGTAAGTGGGGAGGAGAGCGGAGCAGTGCTCACGGCCAGGGGGGCTGGCCGGAGCGCCGCAGAGGGGACGACGCCATGAGTGCTCGGGGCTGGATGGGACACCCGGAGCACTCGGCGTTACAGGAGTGTGTAGCGGGTTATCGTTTTTCACCCAAAGACTACAGTTCCCAGCACGCTTTGAGGCACCCAAGGTGCATTGCCCCGCGCAAGGACTGCTGGGGTGGACTTTAAAAGGGAGAGGCGGGAACGGTCTCTCTCTCTTTGGACACCGCCCTCCCAGCAAGGGGATCCCTGTGCTGACCTGCTGTGCGTGCAAGGCCTGAAGCCTGGGCCTTGCATTTTCTTCCAAAGAGCCTTCCACTCCACCGAGGAGCCTGCGGAGCATCTGATCCTGTTGTGAAGAGTTGTCATCAGGAGGACCGAAGACCCAGGCGTCGTGGACACTGTGAAGCGAGTCACAGTAGCGGAGGTACCGGACAAGGACTGGTCCGGTCGGGTGAGAGCGCCTGCTCAGAGCCACACATTATTAACTTTGTGCCTATTTAACTTTATCCAGGCCCATCAGTGGTTACAGTTACACTCTGGGGAGACTGTCTGCTGAAATGAGTTTACTAGTCTCTCCAGCTTTACAAAGTTAGCGATCATCGTTACCCCATTGGATTATAATTTGTTCTTTAAGTGCACCACCGTGTCTTGCTAGCGACGATTTCTTCATCAAACTATACCCCAAGTTATAGTCAGGCCTGACTGGGTAGTATAGGACATTGCTGGGCGCCATCTTGCTCACGAGGGAGGATAGCTGCAGCAGGGTCTGTTAAAACATTCAGTAATGTAATGACAGTTTATCTGTTGATAAGTGTACTTATATTGCAGGGATCTGCATGTGACATTACATACTTTTTTACCATTTTAATTTTCACTAATAGTAAAGAACCTATAGTTAAGTATATTGGTTGTCAGTGTTAATTACTGTGCTATATTATAAACGGGACTGTGTCATATAGAATACTAGAGAGAGTGCAACTCTATCATCCCTTTTCCTAACTGTGTCACGAGAGGTTAGAGCCAATTGCCAGGGGTTGACAGCGGTGCACTACAAGGCCCAAAAACAAGCACGGCAGCCCTCTTAACTGGGGGTATCGCTACACATGCATGAATTGTCTTGTCTTTGATTTACTAAAGTTTAGCGGGAAAATGGGCTCTTTGCAGAATAACGGTACTTCTTGGTGATATCTACTAGTTATTAGGTATGATTACTAATTTGATGTTTTATGTGTATATAGAAGTTCCTTTATGGTTTCTTTTGAGCATTGCTTAGCTCTATTAATCTAATGCACAGTGGGTTGGTGATATTGTGTCTTGGAAGCATTACTGCTGTTTTTATATGTTTATGTATTGTGGATTTCTGTTTTGTATTAGTTACATATACGGGATCCCTTTGAACAATTTTAATC
This sequence comes from Rana muscosa, assembly GCA_029206835.1. Lineage (NCBI taxonomy): Eukaryota > Metazoa > Chordata > Amphibia > Anura > Ranidae > Rana > Rana muscosa. The sequence continues at coordinate 377,248,880 of CM055117.1, forward strand.
TGGGGGCCCCACCCACTGTGCTTTTTGTAGGCCCCTTGTGTGTATCCATGTGTCAGGAACCCAGGGAGGGACCACCAGTCTAATTCCTCAGTAAAAATATGTATGGATCTGCTCCACAGAGGTCCCTCATCGGGCAGCTAGAGAGAGGAGGTACTGAGGAAGTAGGAGTACATGTGTCTGCGTGCGCACGCATCACCATGGGCCAGGAAGCAACTGGAGCACATTGAGCTGTAGCGCGAAAGTGACGTTCTAAGGCAGCCGGAAGTGGCGGATGGAACGCAAACACACCCGCACTTCCTGGCCGTGTCCCCTACGTGAATAGCATCAGCCGGATGCGCGCGCGGGAGCGGAAGTGATGGGTGGAACGCAGCACCTGGAAAACCTGTGTTCCCTAAAGTATGCGGACTAGATGGCATCAATCGTCTGACCTCCCCCACTGAGTTACAGAGAGAGTGATATGGCGGTAAGATATGGCCTTCTATTTGGGGGCGACCTATATTTGCATCAATTCCAATACAAGTTTTGGCTCATTTTTTGGGGGGGGAGCTAGACCAATTCTAGTGCAATATACACTAATGTAATCTTGATGGCAGCTGCTATTTATTTATCTATACTTATCTGTTGATTGATCTGCTTATATCTATTGATTAATTTTCACTCTAATTATAATTTTAAATTGGATTCGCTGGGCAGGAGAGATGAGCCATTGACCGTCTAGGCTCTGAGAAAAAGGGTATGCCCTTGAAAACGCGTCAGCCATTTGGGGTACCATCTGATCCCATCGATATCAGGTCCTGTCTGCAGGTGTCAAGGGATGCAGTCCGACTAATTGACAAGCCTTTTTATATGCTCGTTTGCGAGTACAAATATTGCTTTTATACTTTTAATAAAACACTTTACCATTGGTAATGCACTAGGTCAGTACATACTGAAGCAGAGCATGATCCCCTCCCTTCGGGAACTGGGCCGCAGGGCAGTAATTCAACATAACGATGCCAAACACACCTCCAAGACGACCACTGCCTTGCTAAAGAAGCTGAGGGTAAAGGTGATGGATTGGCCAAGCATGTCTCCAGACCTAAACCCTATTGAGCATCTGAGGGGCATCCTCAAACCGAAGGTGGAGGAGTGAAAGGTCTCTAACATCCGCCAGCTCAGTTATGTCATGGAGGAGTGGAACAGGACTCCAGTGGCAACCTGTGAAGCTCTGGTAAACTAGATGCCCAAGAGGGTTAAGGCTAAGGTGATCAGATTTAAAAAAAAATAATCCGGGGACATTTTTTTTATTGGCAAATGGTAAACTATTTTATAAGTATATTTTCCTCAAATTATATATTCACTGCATGTGATATGTGTTTATCGAATGATTGTATCATATATATGTTATTTCTAACATTTCGTCCATAAAGATTGAAAACAAAAAAGATATGCTTAGAAGAGTGCTTTACATAAGCAATGCAGGGCTCAGCTGTGCCCATTTATGCAGCCTGACCAGTGCCCATCTATGCAGCCTCACCAGTGCCCATCTAAGCAGCCTTCAGAGCTTGCATGCAGTCCAGACCTATTTGCTGCATCTTGAAACAAAAAATACAAGGACGACTCAGGACTGTTATGCAGTTAGAATCCTGTTTTAGGCAAGAACGGGACAATATTCCTCCTCCAAAACTCCAGCAACTGGTCTCCTCAGTCCCCAGATTTTTACAGAGTGTTGTTACCCACTTCAATACAGGACACGTTTGCCCCTTTCCTTCCCAGGCCAATTTTCAGCTTTCAGCGCTCTCGTACTTTCAATGAGAATTGCGCGGTCATGCAATACTGTACTCAAATGAAATTTTTATAATTTTGTTCACACAAATAGAGCTTTCTTTTGGTGATATTTATTCACAAATCAGTTTTTTTATTTTTGGGGATATAAGCAAAAAAAAGAGTGGAAATTTTGAAAAAAAAAAACTATATTTTCTACTTTCTGTTGTAAAATAAATCAAATAAAATCTAATTTTGTCATAAATTTAAGCCAAAATGTATTCTGCTACATGTCTTTGGTAAAAAAAAATCCTGTTAAGTGTATAATGGTTTGTGTGATCACGGACAGATGTACGCAGATGATCATGTACAGATGTGCGCAGGTGTTCATGGACATACATGTGCAGATGATCATTGGGACATGTGATTTTTCTGTAACATGTGGGGGACAGGTGTTTTTACTGTGTGGGGACATGTGTGGTGACAGTGTTTTAGGGACACTATTTTGGGGACATTGTGTGGGGACAAATGTGTGGACACTGGGCCGGTGATCAGTGTGTAAAAACTGTAAAAAACAGCTCATACTCACTGGCTGGTTGTAGTGATCTGCTCTCCTCTCCTCACTGAAATCTTCCGTGTGAGGAGAGCCAATCGCCTAGCAACTGGCTATCTATTTACTTCACATGATGGCTGTGATTGGACACATGTCATCATGTGATCAGGAGGGCCATTTACAGAGCCCTCCTGCCGATCGGAGATGCGCTGTGTCCGGATGACACAAGTGCATCAGGATCACGCTGCTGCGGAAGCGCCCACCTGGCCGTATATGTGCAGGGTGGGAGGTGGTTATTTTCTATTGTGAATAATATATGGGTTTATGAAATTTGCAAATCATTGCATTCTGTTTTTGTAGATTTTACAGTGTCCCACTTTTTTAGGATTTGGGGTTGTAAATTGTGATTCTAGTATAGGGAGAAAACTATCCAGTTTGCGTAAGGGGTTCTTTGCTGTTAGAGTGGTAAGGATGTGGAACTCCTTTCCACAGTTGGTGGTGTAAGCAAGGAGTGTTGACAAAAAAATGTTTAGATGGGCATCGTACCAAACACCATATACACGAATATGGGAAATGGTAATGGCTAACACAGGTTGAGCTGCAAGGACTGGCTTCTTTATTCAACCTTACCAATATGTAACAATGTAACTACCTGGTAGAACTTCATAAATGTTTGAAGAGAAGACCACATAGCAGCCTAACAAAATGGAACAAAAGAAACTTAAAGTGATTTAAAAAAAAAAAAAAAAAAGAAACAAACATGTTATAATTACTGTATATACTCGAGTATAAGCTGAGTTTTTCAGCACATTTGTGCTGAAAATCCCCCACGGCTTATACTTGAGTCTGTGTCCATCTTCACATTTGTGCACCTAATACCGGCCAGCCGTAGGTCCCCTGGATTCCAAACTTGGCACACATGTAGCCCCACTCTTCCTCTACAAGTGTTTATAGTTTGTTGTTCGGGGGACCTAAAGCTGGGGAGCACCGATTTTTCAAACCCGGGCACCCTTTCCATAGACTTCCATGTTAAACGGTTATTTCTCTGGTGATTTTGGGGACCCGGTGCACATAAGTGTGCAAAGTTTGTGGTCCAGGGGGCCTACGGCCGGGGAGCATTGATTTTTCAAAGCCGGGCACCCTTCCATAGACTCCCATGTTAAACGCCAGTCTAGTCACACAGCGCCGGAGATCAGGTAGGGAGATTGGGCACAGTGAGGCATGGGCACAGTGACAGTGAGGCATGGACACAGTGAGGCATGCAGATGGACACCCTAGGCTTATACTCGAGTCAATAAGTTTTCGGTGGTAAAATTAGGTGCCTTGGCTTATATTCGGGTCGGCTTATACTCAAGTATATATGGTACTCTGTTGCAGTGGATTTGCACAGGGCAGCCCAGATCCTCCTCTTCTCAGGTTCATCTTCCGCACTCGTATCCTCTCCCTCCTTTTGAGTGCCCCCAAAGCAAGCAGCCTGCTATGGGGGCCCCCGAGCCGAGCTGCAGCTCCGTGTGTCCATTCAGACACGGAGCTGTGGTTCGGCCCTACCCCCTCTCTCTCCTGATTGGCTAAGTGACTTTGACTGACAGCAGCGGGAGCCAATTGTACTGCTGCCAATCAGGAGGGAGAGTCCCAGATGGCAGAGATGGGGCTCAGGTAAGTATTAGAGGGGTCGAGGGGGGCTGCTGCACACGGAAGGTTTTTTATCTGGATTTGCCTGCTATTCATGGCATATTCCAGAGCCAACCCACTCTTGGGAGTGAGATGCATTGGTAGATTCAAAGACTTCTGATATTTGTCTCACACAAACAGGATACCAGGATATTGAGCTGTTGAGCTCTGGAGTGAAACTCAGCAGAGAGGACCACATCACTGTTTACCATCTTTCCCAGTACCTTCATGCATACTTCAATTGAGGAACCTTCCAATGCCCTTAGGGACTCTCCATGAGCTTGAAGAGATGGACATTTCTCATGCGGAAGCAGTATCTTCATCTCTGCTGGGCTAAGCCTAAGTACTCCAGATGCTGTGTTGGAACCAAGGCCTACTTTTGCAGGTTCAACACTCAGCTGAACCTCTCCAGGACATGTAGGGGGAGCTTTACTAAAACTGGTGCACACAGAAACTGTTGCAGCTGTACATGATAACCAATAGGCTCCTAGGTTTTATTGTAAATGCGTAATTGAAACAGTTCTAGTAAATCTCCCCCCCCCCCCCCCGTACTGTCTTGTTGAACACTAGTTGTCAGTTTCTGAGCCAATTGCTTTCTGAAAAGCAGGTCATCCAGGTTCTTACCAAACCAGAACCAAAGCCAACACCTTGGTAAACACTCACATGCGGCCAGACTAAAGGACAACCCACTGCAAATCAAAAGAAACCACTAGAAACCCCCCCAAAACTTGGGATGTGTAGGTAAGCATCCTTGATATTCACTGATGCCAGGAAGCCCCCCTGATTGAGCAAAGCAATCACTGACCAGGTAAACTCCAGGTCAAATTTTTGAATTTTAGGAGCTCGTGAGACTCTTTAAAGTCCAAAAATTGTCAAATGTCTGCGTTTGGCATGGTAACCCTGAACCAGCTGAAATAGAAGCCATAGCACCTATCTTCTGCCATTACAGTTGACCTTTTGTAACTATTTAAGCCTGCAAAGAAAACTGCTCTATTTTGTGGATCTGAAGATACCCTTGAGCAGTTAAAGCGTTGTGGGGAAAAGCAGCAAAACTACAGCTGGTAGGCTCTGGACCTTTATACTGCAGACCCAGTCATCTATGACTTCCTGAGTTCAGACGTCTCCCCACCTGCGCAAGGTTCACTGTGAAGAAGGTTTGCCTCTGGAACCATAATCCCCCCTACGTAATTGTAATGTAGGCTTTGCTTGGAGCCTCAGGTTGTTTCCGCTTTAAAGAGGGCCCTAAACTCGTATCTGTGGCATCTTTAAAGACTTGGACCATATCCATGGGGACTGTCAAGGTCTTATTTAGGTAAGAAATAGCTGGGTTAACAGAACCCTGTTTCTTGTTGAATTCCTCTTCTGGTGAGCAAAACGTTTTATTGGTGAACTGGAAAGGACTTAGGCATTTTCAGTGGCTGCCAGGACCCAAAACCAGTGACTTCAGCGGAAGAGGATTCTGGCAGTGGTAACTTAAGGTTAGTACCACATCTGTCAGAAAACCCACACTGGCCTTCTGTGTCTGAGACAGCCCTGGACCATGAGATTCATTCTGGGAGAACTTATCCACAGAGGATAACAGATCCAAAAAGGATAATAGGCTTCCACCTTTTCTTCTTCCAGAGGAATGCCTATGACACTGCATCCTCCTTTAACCACTTAACGACCACTCACTGTATATATACGTCGGCAGAATGGCACCGACAGGCACAATCACGTACAGTGTACGTGATTGCCTTTGTATAGTTGGGGGGTCCCATCGGACCCCCCTTCTACACAGTGAGCGGTCGTTATCCATTGGGGAGCGATCCGGGATGAGGGGACGGCCGTTCGATTCCGGCCACCCCCCCACGATCGCTCCCGGCGAATGAGAAAGCTTCCTCTGCTGTGTAGTGTTTACACAGGCAGAGGAAGTGATGTCATCTCTCATGCGGCGCTCACATATACCGAGCGCCGTACAAGAGAAGACACACAGGTTAGTGCACAAACAGTACACTGACACCAGGACACATAGGAACATAAATCGCCCCCCCCAGATCACCCCCCAGATCACCCCCCAGCCCCCAGTCACAGTGTCACTGATTGCAGTGACCATTTATTTACTGATCACTGCAATCAGTGACATTTGTGACTGTAAAAGTGTCACTACAGTTAGTTTAGGTCCAGTGTAGCCCCCTAACTCCCCCCTAATAAAGGCTTAACCCCCTGATCACCCCCCAGATAACCCCTTCACCCCCTAGCACCTCCGTCACTAAGCAATCGTTTTTCTGATCGCTGTTTTAGTGTCGGTGATGCCGATCGGTAGCCAGTTATTTTTTTTAGGTTCGCCGCAGGTTTTTATAGCGTCAGGTACCCCCATATATTACGTAATAAAGGTTTAACCCCCTTGATCGCCCCCCAGGTAACCCTTTCACCCCCTATCACCACTGTCGCTGAGCGATCGTTTTTCTGATCGCTGTCTTCTTGTCGGTGATGCCGATAGGTAGCCAGTTATTTTTTTCTTAGGTTCGCCGCAGGTTTTTATAGCATCAGGTACCCCCATATATTACCTAATAAAGGTTTAACCCCTTGATCGCCCCCCAGGTAACCCTTTCACCCCCTTTTGCCAGTGTCACTAAGCGATCGTTTTTCTGATCGCTGTATTACTTATGCTGGTGCCAATAGATAGCCAGTTATTTTTTTTAGGTTCGCCGCAGGTTTTTATAGCGTCAGGTACCCCCATATATTATCTAATAAAGGTTTTAACCCCCTAATTGCCCCTAGTTAACCCTGCGTCACACCCCAGGCAGCGTCAGGTTAGTGCCAGTAACGCCAACACCCACGCGTGAAGCATACACCTTCCTTAGTGGTATAGTATCTGAACAGATCAATATCTGATCTGATCAGATCTATACTAGTGTCCCCAGCAGTTTAGGGTTCCCAAAAACGCAGTGTTAGCGGGATCAGCCCAGATACCTGCTAGCACCTGCGTTTTGCCCCTCCGTCCAGCCCAGGCCACCCAACTGCAGTATCGATCGATCACTGTCACTTACAAAACACAACACACATAACTGCAGCGTTCGCAGAGACAGGCCTGATCCCTGCGACTCCAGTGCTGTAGGAGGTGATTTCACCACCACAGTTAAAAAAAAAAAAAAGCATATATGCCGAAGCATTGGGGCAGCAGGGGCAGAGGAGCGGAGGAGCGATTTTGCTCCTAATTCCGCATACATACGGTCGAAATTCCGACGGAGGCTTGCCCGTGGAAAAGTCCGACCATGTGTGTGCAGCATAATTTTTGCGGGAGGATGCCACAATGCTTCGGCATATATAAATGGTGCATGTATGCCCATCATTAGAAGTGGGTGGATGAATGGCGGTATTCTAATGGTGGGCATACCCACCGATCAATCTCTTTTTTTTGTTCAGCCAACAGGCTGCATGAAAAAAAAGATTACAATACATGTCCAACAAGGACCAGCAATGTACTGGTATGTTGCTGGACTTTGAATGGTTATACCAGATTGATGCCTACGGGTTTAGGTATCATTCTTTTCAGCCAGCGGCCGTCTTTCATGTAAAAGCAATCCTAGTGGCTAATTAGCCTCTGGACTGCTTTTACAAGCAGTGGGAGGGAATGTCCCCCCCCGGATATAAAAAGCGCCATTGGGAAATTGGGAAAGCATTTTATCACACCGATCTTGGTGTGGTCAGATGCTTTGAGGGCAGAGGAAAGATCTAGGGTCTAATAGACCCCATTTTTTTTTAAAAAAAGAGTACCTGTCACTACCTATTGCTATCATAGGGGATATTTACATAACCTGAGATAACAATAAAAATGCTAAAAAAAAAATATGGAAGGAACAGTTTAAAAATAAAATAAAAAAGCAAAATTAATAATAATAAAAAAAATAAAAAATAAAAGCACCCCTGTCCTGCCCTGCTCTTGCGCAATGGCGAACGCAAGCGTCGGTCTGGCGTCATATGTAAACAGCAATTGCACCATGCATGTGAGGTATCACCGCGAAGGTCAGATCGAGGGCAGTCATTTTAGCAGTAGACCTCCTCTGTAAATCTAACATGGTAACCTGTAAAAGTTTTTAAAGGCTTTTAAAAATGTATGTAGTTTGTCGCCAATGCGCGTTTGTGCGAAATTTTAAAGCATGTCGAGTTTGGTATCTATGTACTCGGCCTAAGATCATCTTTTTTATTCCATCAAACATTTGGGCAATATACTGTGTTTTAGTGCATTAAAATTTAAAAAAGTGTATTTTTTCCCCAAAAAATGCATTTGAAAAATTGTTGCACAAATACTGTGTGGAAAAAAAATGCAACACCCACCATTTTAATCTGTAGGGCCTTTGCTTTTTTGGGGGTTCAACATAATTTTCTTGCAAAAAAAATAAATGTTTTCATGTAAACAAAAAGTGGCAGAAAGGGCTTTGTCTTCAAGTGGTTAGAAGAGTAGATGTAAGCTTCCTAATGTTGTGTATAAAATGCCAGAACAGTTCAAAACCCCCCCAAATGACCCCATTTTGGAAAGTAGACACCCCAAGCTATATACTGAGAGGCATGTCGAGTCCATGGAATATTTTATATGTTGACACAAGTTGCAGAAAAATGACAATTTATTTTTATTTTTTATTTTTTTTGCACAAAGTTGTTACTAAATGATATATTGCTCAAACATGCCATAAGCATATGTGGTAGGGTTGTCCCGATACCGATACTAGTATTGGTATCGGGACCGATACCGAGCATTTGCGCGAGTACTTGTACTCGCGCAAATGCTCCCGATGCCTTTGCCGATACCTGGGATGGGAGAAGTCAGCGGGCGGAGTCGGCAAGCGGAGGGCGGAGCGGAGAGCAGAGTGGGGCGGAAAGGTCAGTGGGCGGAGTCGGCAAGCGGAGGGCGGGAGGGGCGGAGCGGAGAGCAGAGTGGAGCGGAGAGTCCTCAGGCGGGTAAGCTTGCAGCTTCCATCGGCGACCGGAGCCGTCACATTCGGCGACCGGAGCCGTCACATTCGGTAAAGGAAGTGACGCTCCGTGTTACACTGTCTGTGTTTGAAAAAATGCGACGCCCATCTTGGTACACCCTGCACTCGGCCTCAATAAAGCAGCAGCGGACATCTTGTTACACCCAGCCCATGTAGTTTGGGCTGGGTGTAACAAGATGTCCGCTGCTGCTTTATTGAGGCCGAGTGCAGGGTGTACTAAGATGGGCGTCGCAGAGGCAGCATAGAAAAATAAATCCTCTCGTGCCTATAAGTGCCCACCACCTGTCAGTGCCCACTATCTGTCAGTGCTCATTAGTTGCTCATTAGTGCTGCTTACTCAGTGTCACCTATTAGTGCCAGCCACCTGTACCATCTATCACTACCACCTGTCAATGCCATCTATCACTGCCAGCCACCTGCCATCTATTAGTGCAGGTGCCAACCCCCTGTCAGTGCCAGCCATCAGTGCCCCCTTTCAGTGCCAGCCACCTATCAGTGCCCTCTGTCAGTGCCAGCCATCTGTCGGTGCCAGCCATCAGTGCCCTCTGTCAGTGCCAGCCATCTGTCGGTGCCAGCCATCAGTGCCCTCTGTCAGTGCCAGCCATCAGTGCCCCCTGTCAGTGCCAGTCATCATTGACCGCCACCTGTCAGTACTCATCACTGCTGCATATCCGTGCCACCTAATCATATCAGTGCTGCTTAATCAGTGCTGCATATCATTGCCACCTAATCTGTATTGTGCTTTAAAACTGTCAGCTGACATTAAAAAAAAAGTATCGGTAATCGGTATCGGCGAGTACTTGAAAAAAAGTATCGGTACTTGTACTCGGTCTTAAAAAAGTGGTATCGGGACAACCCCAATATGTGGAATTACACCCCAAAATACATTCTGTTGCTTCTCCTGAGTACGGGGATACCACATGTGTGAGACTTTTTGGGAGCCTAGCCGCGTACGGGACCCCAAAAACCAAGCACCGCCTTCAGGCTTTCTAAGGGTGTAAATTTTTGATTTCACTTCTCACTGCCTATCACAGTTTCGGAGGCCATGGAATGCCCAGATGGCACAAACCCCCCCAAATGACCCCATTTTGGAAAGTAGACACCCCAAGCTATTTGCTGAGAGGTATGGTGAGTATGTTGCAGATCTCGCTTTTTGTCACAAAGTTTTGAAAATTGAAAAAAAAAAAGAAAAAAAAAAAAAAATTATTTTCTTTCTTCATTTTCAAAACAGCTGTAAAATACTCAACATGCCTCTCAGCAAATAGCTTGGGGTGTCTACTTTCCAAAATGGGGTCATTTGGGGGGGTTTGTGCTATTTTGGCATTTTATGGCCTTCGAAACTGTGATAGGTAGTGAGGAGTGAAATCAAAAATTTGTGCCCTTAGAAATCCTGAAGGCGGTGCTTGGTTTTCGGGGCTCCGTACGCGGCTAGGCTCCTAAAAAGTCCCACACATGTGGTATCCCCGTACTCAGGAGAAGCAGCAAAATTTATTTTGGGGTGCAATTCCACATATAACCATGGCATGTGTGAGCAATATATCATTTAGTGACAACTTTTTGTAATTTTTTTTTTTTTGTCATTATTCAATCACTTGGGACAAGAAAAAAAAAATTCAATGGGCTCAACATGCCTCTCAGCAATTTCCTTGGGGTGTCTACTTTCTAAAATGTGGTCATTTGGGGGGGGTTTTGTGCTATTTTGGCATTTTATGGCCTTCGAAATTGTGATAGGTAGTGAGGAGTGAAATCAAAAATTTGCGCCCTTAGAAATCCTGAAGGCGGTGCTTGGTTTTTCGGGGGCCCGTACGCGGCTCGGCTCCTAAAAAGTCCCACACATGTGGTATCCCCGTACTCAGGAGAAGCAGCAAAATTTATTTTGGGGTGCAATTCCACATATAACCATGGCATGTGTGAGCAATATATCATTTAGTGACAACTTTTTGTAATTTTTTAATTTTTTTTTGTCATTATTCAATCACTTGAGACAAAAAAAAAAATATTCAATGGGCTCAACATGCCTCTCAGCCATTTCCTTGGGATGTCTACTTTCCAAAATGGGGTCATTTGGGGGGGGTTTTGTACTGCCCTGCCATTTTAGTACCTCAAGAAATGAGATAAGCAGTCATAAATTAAAAGCTGTGTAAATTCCAGAAAATGTACCCTAGTTTGTAGACGCTATAACTTTTGCGCAAACCAATAAATATACGCTTATTGACATTTTTTTTTACTAAAGACATGTGGCTGAATACATTTTGGCCTAAATGTATGACTAAAATTGAGTTTATTCGATTTTTCTTATAACAAAAAGTAGAAAATATCATTTTTTAAAAAAAATTTCAGTCTTTTTCCATTTATATCGCAAAAAATTAAAATCGCAGAGGCAATCAAATACCATTAAAAGAAAGCTCTATTTGTGGGAAGAAAAGGACGCAAATTTCATTTGGGTACAACATTGCATGTCCGCACAATTTACAGTTAAAGCAGCGCAGTGCAAAATTCTGAAAACACCTCTGGTCCTTTAGCTACAAAATGGTCCGGGGCTTAAGTGGTTAAAAAAGGGGGAGATAAACAAAAGCACGCACATTTCCATCCCAAGCATTCCAGAGATAAAGAGGTCTGTGAACCCTAGGGGGAAGCAGCCACCCCGGTGAGAAGTGTGTCAGACTAAGCTAGAACGCCTATTGTGTGAGTGTCGCTGAGCATAAAGTTTCAGTTCAGTGCAATCAGATAGTTACATATTTATATAGATAGTCTAGTTCAACCAATAAAAGGGGGAAAAAATATATATACAATCCTGTACCCACAGTTGATCCAGAGGAAGGCAAAAAAACAAACAAAAAAAAAACCCAGCAAAGCAAGGTTCAATTTGCTCCAGCAGGAGGAAAAAATCCTTCCTGATCCCCCAAGAGGCAATTGGAGATTAGGATATTCACTGGATCAACTTTACCTATAAATGTTAGTATCCAGTTATATTATGTACATTTAGAATATAATCCAGGCCTTTTTTAAAGCAATCTACTGAGCTAAACAGAACCAAACTTGAGGGAGTCTTTGTCAAATTTTTGCAGCTCTTACTGTAAAGAAACCTTTCAATATTTTGAGATTAAATTTTTTTTCCTCCACACATAAAGAGTGACCCCTGGTCATCTGTGTTGACCTTAGAGTGAATAACTCAACAGCAGGTTCACTATGTGGACCACTTATGCATTTATACATGTTGATAATATCATATCCCCCCTTAATCTCCTGTTCTCTTACTAATGATTTGTACGAAGGTAAATTAAATCTCTCTCTCTCTGGAGTCTATACCCCTTTTAATACAAGAAATTATTTTTCTCACTTGGAAATTGCAGCCTGCCATTTTTAAGCTTATGATCTACCAGAATACCTAGATATTTCTCCACCACTGATTCTCACAGTTGTAATCCCCCCCCCCCCCCCCCACCAGTATGTATGCTGCATGCATATTCTTAGCCCGCAAGTGCATAACTTTACATTTATTGACATTAAACCTCATTTGCCACATAGTTGCCCGATAACAACAGTGCAACAGGTAGGCTTGTAAATTAGAGATATCCTGTGAGGATGTTATTACACGGCATAGCTTGGTGTCATCTGCAAACACTGAAATGGTACTTTTAGCCCAGGTTCACACTGAGCTGCTGGAATGAAGCCATGCAAGTTCAGTTGAACTTTCACAATTTCACTCCCGCATGTCAGTCCCGATTTTGGCCGCGATTTCAGAGACATCTGTACAGGTTTCTGCACAGATGTCAATGTAAATCGCAGCTCGAAATCGCAAAAAGTAGTACAGAAACCACTTTTTGAAATCGGTGTAGCGCCGCAGATGCGGCGCTGCACCGATTAGAACAGTGCCATGGACGGCAATTGCCACTGATTTGACATGCGATTGACTTGTCAAGTCGCATGTCAAAACGCTCCAGTGTGAACCAGGGCTTAATCCCAGACTCTATATTATTTATAATGAGATTAAAGTAAGGGTCCCAACACTGAACCTTGGGGTACACCACTAACAACACTAAACTATTTAGAGAATGAATCATTAACCACTACTCTCTGAATGCAATCTTTTAGCTAGTTTTCCATCCATTTACAAAGTGATTTTTCCAAGCCTGTAGACTTTATGTTACATGTTAGCCGTGTGTGGGGAACTGTGTCAAATGCTTTTGCAAAATCCAAGTATACTATGTCCATAGCCACTCCTTTGTCTAAGGTTTTACCCACCTTCTCATAAAAAGAAATCGGATTTGTCTGACAACTTCTGTCTTTCATGTATCCATGGTGTCTGTTGCTTAAAATATTTGTTTCCAGCAAGAACTCATCTATGTGGTCTTTTATTAAACGTTCCAGTATCTTACCAACTATAGAAGTTATACTAACAGCTCTATAGTTACTTGGTGAAGACTTTGATCCCTTTTAAATAGAGACACCACATTGGCCTTACGCCAATCCAGTGGTACTATTCCAGTCATTAAAGAGTCCCTAAAAATAAGAAACAATGGCTCTGAAATGACAGAGCTCAATTCTTTTAGGATCCGTGGGTGTATGCCATATGGTCCAGGTGCTTTATTCACCTTTATTCTATCTAAATATTTCTGGACCATATACATTTTGAGCAATTGTGGATCATTTGGGGCTGTGTCAAAATCATCCCCATTATGGTCATGAGCTCCCCTGTGCTCCTTTGTATACACAGAGCTGAATAAGGTGTTTAATACTTTTGCTGTCTTTGTCCCCAGTCACCCACTCTAGATTGCCTATATACTCAGACCTGACCTTTTTACTATTACTATAGATGAAGAATTTTTGGGGCTTTGTCCTACTCTCGTTTGCAATCTGTCGTTGGTGTAGGAACTTTAACTGATGAAAATGGTGCCCGCACATCCGCACACTACCCCTTTTGCGCTCTGCTCAGCACTATATGTTAACACATGGGGAATAACAGCTCATGAACAGAGGAAAAACACTGCCTGGGGAAACTGCCACATTGTTTCACTACTAATTAGAGACTCCCACCAGTCCAAGCTGCATTTTACCTCATTACAGCGTGCACATAATGCAGGGCCTATAGAGACTTGACTGCCCTCCAGAGGAATTACTGTCCTAGACCTGTACTTTACCCTGCCAATGAAGTGTAGCCAAGGTTTTCTACTGTGCTCATGATTAAGGGACAGTTTTGTTGTTTGTTTATATGGGTTTGGCTCCCCCCAGTGCATGCTGGACTCTGTGTTTTTTTCCTCCTGTGAGAATTACCAAGAGCAATGCATCATGGAACATGTAGTCCGGGATGAGGGGCCTACACAGCGGGGAGCCTACACAGCGGGGAGCCGGATTGTCAGCCTCAGAGGGATCTCAGAGGACAGCATCGCTATTCCAATACAGCCGACCGGCCTGTGTTCCAGACCATCCGGAGGCACCTGCAACCCAGTCCACCGGGAGCTGCAGTGTAGCATCTATGAGGCCTATCCACTGTTAAATTAAGCTGTGTTTACTTATGCCATTCTTTGTGTCTATTTCATCCCAGCAAACATATCCGAGTTGTTCATTGATACTGTGTGAGTATCTAATTACTATCACCACTGTGGCAGGATGGAACCCAAGGTGTCAGAGGTAAGAGAGGATTTGCAGAGTCGAGGTAACCAATGGGGTATAGAGTCTACTAGCAGCCTTCACGTGGGTACCACTACAGAAGTAATCCGGTATACTGTACCCAGGATCCAGTGCCGACTGGAAGACATTACAGGTAATCTCTGCGCTTATATGCGAGATCTGAGTACAGGCCATTAGGCCATAACTATCGATCAGGATGAAGCCCTATTTTGCCAAACTCAGGGGTGATAGGAACAATCCACGAAATTAGGACAAAGCCCTTACAAATCTTTGGACAGACATCTGTAGGCACACCCAGGGCTGGTACAAGGGGAGGGTGGGGGGCGGATTCCCTGGGCAGTACAATTTGCTGGAGGGAGGGGAGCACAGGTAAAGTTTTAGTAGTGTGCTTTACAACTATGTGTCACTATACACACTTTGTCTCACTTCTCTGTCAGCGGTGGCATATCATCCATGTGTGCAGGGTGCTCACTGCACACAGGCCGCCAAAGGGGGGAGGCACTGTGGCCCATGCTGCACATATGGAAGATTGTCCCTTGACAGCCGGGGATGATCGGTGTGGCGGGGGGGGCAGTTTCAAGCACCGATCTCCCTGCATGGCTTTTCAGACAGCCGCTTCACCTCCTCTCCCTCCCGCGGCTGTCAGCTAAAATGGCATACAGTGAGATCGGGGCTTGCAACTTTCCCCCACCACACCGATCATCCCCCCAATGTCCACCGGGCTCGTGTCCTCTTCCTCCAACCCGCTGCATGGTCCTCCACCCCCCTCGTCCCCCGCAGCTGGCTCACTTCTCTCTTCTCCTGCGGGGGGGGGGGAGGGTGGGTAAGTGTAAGGATGGAGAGTGGAGGAAGGAGCTGATAAATGTCATTTACCGGCTCCTTCCTTTTCTGAATTGGACAAAGTGAGCGATGGCTCCTGTGTCTTTTGATAACTGAGCAGAGTAAGCTGTGGGTTAGTCTGCTTCAGTTTATGAATGAACAGGAGTAGGAATGAGCCGAACACCCTTCGGTTCGCACCAGAACCTGCGAACGGACCGAACGTTTGCGCGAACGTTAGAACCCTATTAAATACAATGGATGCGAACGTTCGAAATCTAAAGTGCTAATTATAACGGCTAATATGCATGTTATTGTCCTAAAAAGGGTTTGGGAACCCGGGTTCTGCCCCAGGGGACATGTATCAATGCAAAAAAGTTTTAAAAAACGTCCGTTTTTTCTGGAGCTGTCATTTTAATGATGCATAAAGTGAAAAAAAAAAAAAGTGAAATATTCCTTTAAATATCATACCTGGGGGGTGTCTAAAGTATGCCTGTGAAGTGGAATGTGTTTCCCGTGTTTAGAACTGTCCCTTCACAAACTGCTTGCGGCTTTAATATCATGTCTTGTCCTGGCAATATGGATGAAAATCTTTGAGAAAAATGGCATGGCTACCCCATCACCCCCCCCCCCACCCCAGCCCATTACCAGCCTTTTTGGGGCTTGTATGGATATTAAGGGGAACCCTGCACCCAAAATAAACCCTATACCTAAAACCCTATATACTCTGAACAGCAGTATACAGGCGGTGCAAACAAGACAGGGACTGTAGGTTTGTTCTTAAGTAGAATCTGTTTTTAATTTGGAACAGGTAAATTTTTAAGTGTAGCTGCAGCCAAAAAAAATCTATTTTTAAGCTTTTTGGAGAACATAGGGAAGGGTTAATACAGTGAATTGGATGTGACCTGACACACACTATAGCACAACATGGCGACCTCCATCCCTAAATTAATTTGTAGAAAAGGAGAGCTGTGGGACTTTAAGTGAGGCTACCACCATGTCAGATATTCAACAGAAACATAACATTTACAGTACATAATTTATTGTTGCATTGTAAAAAACATTGTATCAAATAAATAGGTAGTCGCATGACTTACACTAAATATGCTGCTATATAGCATGCAATACAAATAGGAATTCAACATAAAAACTGTACATAATGAGGTAAATGGGTTAAAAAACATTGTAGGGACAGATAACTTGGGGCGTCTAGGGGCACTCAATGCGTTTCCTGGCAATACAGCCATTCATCAGGAGTGTTGTAACATATTATACTGGAAAGGAAAGGGACAAGGATTAATAATGATACTCTTGGAATAAGGGAGAACAGAGAGAATGTGTCCCAACAAAGTGGGGACAATCTGGGATACTCACTGCACAGCCCCAAGGCCAGGCCCGGTGTCCGCCAGGGAAGATCGGGGTAACAGGCATGATGTCTCCCCCGGGGTTGAGACGGGGAACCCTCCAAGGATGTAAAACAGCGCCCAGAGCATGACACGGTGGTCACAGCCTGATCCAATAGACTATGTGTGCACAAAAAGTGCATAGTGTTCCTGGAAAAAATGTGTATCAAAAAAGGGGAAGATTAATTGAATGTGTTAAAATGTGAAATCATGGCAGATATCTATGTGTTCCCACAAGGGGACTACATGAGGGGGTGTATGTGAAATAAAACCAATTAAAGGGGGGAAAAAAGAAAACATACCAAAAAAAGGATTGCTGAGCTCCCAACGAAGGTAACCTATGTGTGGATTCAGTGTGTGCTGTCCTTGTGATTGAATCAGGCAAATGAACCACCGGCTGCTTCAAGGCTGCTATATACTCCCATTCCAAGGGAGGGGCCCCGTCAACGTCATGCCTGATTGGCCATACTGCACAAGAGAGGTGGGGAGGGGATTCCCAGCTGCATGTGGAGGAGCCATCAGCAGTGGGTCCCCACCCACCTAGTGCATGGTTAGAGATGGAAAAAAGACGTTTAAACAACGTCAATGACACCGCTGATGCGGCATTGAAGCAGGAGGCCAAGCCCCGCCCCCACCAAAAAGTGTGTGTGTGTGTGGGGGGGGGGGGACTGCTGCACATGGCAACCCCGGAGACAGAGAAAACACCCAACCCCCCTCAAACCCAAGCTGAACCGGACAAGGTATGGGGGGCGATTTAAAAGGGTTAATGGGTCAAAGATAATACATAGGAAGATATTAATCTCCTACACACTGAAAACAACAAAACAGAAAAATTCCCCAGCAAACCTCGAACTAAGCAAACAAAACACATGAACAAAACAAAAAAAAAAACTTTCCAATCGTCCAATTACCCCCCCCCCCCCCACCCCCTCTCTACTTCCGTTCCCTACTCTCCCATCCCTTCCCCTCCGCTTTCATCCCTAAATGTTTATGTGTACCTCTACATTTTATGTTCCCCCATGTATAATCTCTGTGCATATTATACATACAGTGAATGAGTGCAAAATTATAATAATATAATAATAGAATATAATAATGTAGGATAATCCAAACACTAGGCCTGGATCTCACCTTAGCGATTACCCCTTACCTGAGGGGGCTAATTCCCCCCAACCTCTACCCTCTACCGTTCCCCCACATTATTTATTCTGTCTCTTCATCATTAAAACATTCTTTACCCTCTCATTCACCCTTCCTCACTCAGTCTCTCCCTATCTCACCTTATTACTCTCTGCCCTCATCCATTCATCTATTCCTCCCTTTAACCACTGCAAAATAATTCTGCCTACTTCTTTCATTCTTCCATTCCTTCCCTTCCTCACTCACCTCCAATCACCTTCCCTTCTGCTTCATTC
The DNA here is from genome assembly GCA_029206835.1 of Rana muscosa. Classification (NCBI taxonomy): domain Eukaryota; kingdom Metazoa; phylum Chordata; class Amphibia; order Anura; family Ranidae; genus Rana; species Rana muscosa. The sequence goes on from CM055117.1 coordinate 377,267,088, forward strand.
TTCCATTCTACTTCATTCTACTCCCGTTCTCCTTATGTTACTATATTATTTGCTATTTTTATGTCCATATGTCCTTATGTCTTCCATACTCTCTTCCAGAATGGTCTTTGACTTAGTCTCTGGTTGTCTTTGTTGGTTCAGTCAACCAACGGCCCAAAAAAAAAAAGAACCAAAGATTTGGAAATCTAGTGCTTAAAAGCAGTATTGCTTCTGGGATCTCCGGGAGGCCGGAGTTAAACGACCGACCGACCCGAAGGCATTTAGTAGGAAGGAAACTATTTTAAGTCCTTTTTTTTTCTCTCCTCTCCCCCCCCCCTCTTCTCAGCGCCCCTCTGATCTCCCTTACTCTTGCTTACTTTTTTTTTTTGGGCCTAAGGCCAATAGGGTTCATTGAAGAAAGAGCCCATCTCATAGGTATACGCATTATAGAGAAGGGAGCCGAGTAAGGGAAAATGGAAAACCTTTCGTTAATGTCCTTCAATGTTAAGGGATTAAATATCCCAGAAAAACAACGTACATTACTTCAGGACTTAAAGAGATTGCGAATAGATATTGCTTTCATTCAAGAAACACACTTTAGAGAAAACAGTCTTCCTTTGTTAAGAAGTAAAAGCTATCCTTTGGTGTACCACGCATGCAATAATGAATCCAAAACTAAGGGAGTATCCATTATTATATTGAATACAGTTGCTTGGAATTATAGAGACTCCATGATAGACGTGAAAGGAAAGTAAAAGGAACTATTGGAGGAGAGGTAGTGACGTTGGCATCACACTACGCCCCAAATACTCAGCAAGATATTTTTGGAAAAAATATACTAGGGAAACTTATGAGGTTCAAAGAAGGACAGCTGATTATGGGTGGAGACCTAAATGTCCCCTTGATACCTAAAGAAGACACGTCATCAGAAGTCTCGTCAGTGACACCTAAAATAAGGAAGGGAATCTCCCAAGCATTTGCAGAGGCAAGAATGGTAGATATATGGCGATTACTCCATTCAGGGGAAAAAGACTACACCTTCTTCTCCAACCCACATAGAGTATATTCACAAATTGATTTCTTCTTTCTACCACATAAACAACTACATTCAGTAAGGGAGGCCTATATTGGCTTGAGTACATGGTCAGATTATGCACCTATTTTTTTTAAATATAATTTGACAGATAGACGCCACTTACCTCCAATGTTGTGGACTGGAAACTAAATGAAAGCCTCCTTCAGGATCCCATGGTAAGGGAGGATGTTCAGAGGGAAATTTAATGTTTTTTTTCAGACGAACGACAATCCAGACACCCCCCCGGGAGTAATCTGGGAAAGGCATAAAGCAGTAATAAGGGGAGTACTCATAAAACATGGAGCAAGAATCAAGGAGAGGGAAGCCAAGTTAACTAAGTTACTGTCCAAGATACAAAGTCTAGAGGCACGACATAAACACTCTCAGACCATAGAGGTAGAACAAGAATTACTAAATGCCCGTAGACAAGTGACTGACCTATTACAGTATAGACAAAACTGGCACTACAAATAGGACGTAAATGTAGCTACGAGTCGGGTAATAAATGCGGCAGACGACTCGCAAACGCATTACGTGAAATGGAGGCAAGGACGTTTATTCCTTCAGTGAGGAAAAGAGATGGGGAGGAGGTTGGGACCCCCGGACAGATAGCTGAGGTATTTGGCGAGTTCTACTCTTCACTATACAATTTGAATTTGGGGACACCCGACCGAAGGGTGATGGAGGAGTACTTAACAGCAAGTGGAATGCCGAGCTTGACAACTAGGGTGCTGGAGGAGCTGGACTCGCCAATCACATCAGAAGAGGTACAGAAGGGAATAAGATCAGCAAAAACGGGGAAGGCACCAGGCCCAGACGGGTTCTCGGCTCAGTATTACAAGTCATTCTCATCAGCGTTAGGGCCTTATCTTGTTTAAAACATTGAATAAGTTGGGGGAGGGAGTCTCTTTTCACCCATAGACATTGAAAGCTATGATAGCAGTGATCCCAAAGGAGGGTAAGGATCTAAAGCAGTGTGGAAGCTACAGGCCAATATCTTTACTGAACACGGATTTGAAGATATTCAGGAAGATTATAGCTTTAAGATTACAACAGCAACTACCCTCCCTGATCCATCAGGATCAGGTGGGATTTGTACCAACAAGAGAAGCTAGGAATAATACCATCAAAAGCCTGAACCTGATGCACATAGCAAACTCAACCAAGACTCTGTGTGTGTTCCTTGGAACAGATGCGGAGAAGGCTTTTGATCTGGTGGGATGGGGATTCATGTATGCAGTTCTCCACCATATAAGATTAGGAGGGAAAATGATTAGATGGATTGCAGGCATGTATAAAGAGCCTACAGCTCAAGTGAAGGTAAATGGAGTAGTCTCCCCCGCTTTTGGTATAATTAATGGGACAAGGCAGGGATGCCCACTGTCCCCTTTTTTGTTCGCATTGATATTGGAACCCCTCCTGTGTAGGATTCGGCTCAACAAGGACATTCGCGGAATAACAGTAGGAGGAACCCAACATAAAGTTGCAGCACATGCAGAAGATATGTTATTCCCAATGACCAATCCAATAATCTCGCTCCCGAACCTCTTTAGAGAAATAGAGATATATAGTACACCATCTTGTTTTAAGATAAATTTCTCTAAATCAGACGCAATGGTGGTAGCGGCCCCGAACGAAATGATGATGACATTAAAAGCAAACTATAAATTGAAATGGACAGATCAATCTGAAGTACTTAGGGACTCAAATAGCAGCGGATTCATCTAAAATATATGAGCTTAATTTTCTGCCAGTGCTTAATAAGGTACGAGGTCTATTGGAGAGATGGAATAAGGGATTACATTTCTGGTTCGGAAGAAGTAATATAATTAAGATGGACATCTTACCAAAGATCCTATACCTTTTACAAGCAGTCCCAATTGCAATCCCCAGGAAATTCTTTAGAAATATACAAACAAAATTTATCTGGGCCCATAAACACCCTAGGATAAGGAGGACTCTGTTGTCCTTACTAAAACAATATGGGGGGGGTTTGGCGGTTCAGGATATTTACAAATATTACCAGGCAGTTCACTTAGGCCGCCTGCTAGACTGGTGCCGACATGGAGAGCTTAAAATTTGGCCAAGCTTGGAGCAGGCACAGAGTGGGGAGTTATTGCATAGAGCCCCCTGGTGTTTTAAGGAGTTGGCAATCAAAACTAAGACACACCCAACAATAGGACCCACTCTTCGGGTCTGCTATAATCTTTTACTTAAGAGAAAGCCATCTACACAGGAACCACCTCTAGTACCGATATTAGGGAACACGCAATTCATACTGGGAATACAAAAAGGTCCTTTTGACGTACTGATTAAAAGGGGGTTGTATCAGGCGTTGCATTTTCTGAGATCCGGCAGATGGACACCAGTGCAGGAACTGGTAGATAGAAATGGACCCTTTCAACTGGATTTTTGGTCGGCGGCACTACTACGACATTATCTATGTACTAGGGTGCCGCCAGCCCCCCTGGACCGCAATATGTTGCCATTTGAGAAATATTACACGGAGACTGGACCAGTAATGCATACCGTATCCAGAATGTATGCATTATTGATCAAACCATCGAAGAAATTCCACATACCCTTTCTCTGGAAATGGGGGATAGACCTGGGGAGGACCTTTGCGGAGGATCAAAAAAACAATATTATACAATCGATATTTAAGACAGCGATATGCACTAAAATACAGGAAACTAATTAAAAGATCACTTCACAATGGTATAGAACCCCAGATAAACTGCAAAAATGTTTCCCAAATGTATCAGATAGCTGCTAGCGATGCCAGACAGAACAGGGGAATTTGTTACATGTCTTTTGGTCTTGTATCAGAATAAGGCCATTCTGGAGGGAGGTCCGGGAGAGAATTAAAAAATTCAGTGAAGTGGATAAACAGGAAGATCCAGCTTTTTTTCTCCTGCATCTGTCATAAGCTAAAGCATGCATCCCGCTTAAGTGGAAACAAACAACCCCCGACAGTGAGTATGTGGCTTAAGAAAGTAGAGGAAGTAAATAGGATGGAAGACTTAGTCTGGACAACAAGGAAAAAAATAGAAATGTACTTAAAAACATGGTCACCATGGAACTGTTTTATTTCTTCAGAGGAAGGGAAAAAACAAATTGATATAAATTAAAAAGAGGGGTCTAACAGGGGGGAGAGGAGAATATTCCTTATGGTTTAATATGGAGGGGGGGGTCAGACTGTCCCCCCTTTTTTTTTCGGGGAGGACAGGGGGGGTAAAGAAAAGCGGGGGGAAATGGATTATAAACAGAAGCTGCTGCCGGAATACTGAGAGGTAGTGGTAGTACCTAGGCCGGGTCCGAAGGAAGCGTCTCCCTCCTGACGCGGCATGGAGCAACAATAGGGAATATCGAAATTAGAGGGGAAGGTCACTGTATAGATTATTCTACCTGTCCTTTTTCTTTTCGGTTTCCCTGCCTCCATCTAAGGTTATTCTCCTATCCATCCGTATATGAGAGTAGTGATGAGCCGAACACCCCCGGGTTCGGTTCGCACCAGAACCCGCGAACGGACCGAAAGTTCGCACGAACATTAGAACCCTATTAAATACAATGGATGCGAACGTTCGGATTCTAAAGTGCTAATTATAACGACTATTATCCATGTTATTGTCCTAAACAGAGTTTGGGAACCCGGGTTCTGCACCAGGGGACATTTATCAATGCAAAAAGAAGTTTTAAAAACTGACGTTTTTCGGGAGCAGTCATTTTAATGATGCATAAAGTGAAAAAAAAAGTCAAATATTCCTTTAATTATCATACCTGGGGGGTGTCTAAAGTATGCCTGCGAAGTGCCACGTGTTTCCCGTGTTTAGAACTGTCCCTGCACAAAATGACATTTCTAAAGGAAAAAAAAGCCATTTAAAACTGCTTGCGGCTTTAATGTAATGTCTGCTCCCGGTCATATGGATGAAAATCTTTAAGAAAAATGGCATAGCTACCCCATCACCCCCCCCCCCCCACCCCAGCCCATTACCAGCCCCTTTGGGTCTTCTTTGGATATTAAGGGGAACCCCGCAACACAAAATAAAAAAGGCCCTATATACTCTGAACAGCAGTATACAGGCGGTGTAAACAAGACCGGTGTAAACAAGACAGGGACTGTAGGTTTGTTCTTAAGTAGAATCTGTTTGTAATTTTGAACACGTACATTGTTAAAGTGTAGCTCCAGCCAAAAAATCTATTTTTAAGCTTTTTGGAAAACATAGGGAAGGGTTATCACCCCTGTAACATTTGTTTTGCTGTCTGTGCCCCTGTTCAGAACATTTCACCTCACTTTGCGTCCCAATGACAACTGTTTTTGAAATGTGGTGTTTTTATTGAAACAAGGATTGGTGATAAAGCATCAGTAGAGAGGAGACACCTTTCTCCCATATTAATTCTTACAGGAGAGAATTTTCCTTCCTAGGGGTAGATTTCCTCTCACTTCCTGTTGTCTTCTTCCGTTTGCAAGTAGGAGTCGTTTGTAAGTTGGATGTTTGAAAGTAGGGACCTGCCGTATATACTCTGCAGAAATTGGCCCCTTAGGTGTTGGTGTTGGCACAACACTGTAAGCACTCACAGTTACTCTTGGTGGGTGCTGGAACGCCCTGCTGTCAACTATTATATCAGGAATTGTAATAACATATAATTGTTGAACAGTGGTAGTAAAAATTGGGCCTTTGATGGTGGTGCTGGTGCCACAACACTGTAAGGCCTGACAGTTACTCTTGGTGGGCGCAGCAATGGGCCCTGCTGTGAATTATTAGATCAATAATTATAATTGCATGCCCTGTTGAACAGGGGTGGAAAAATTGGGCCTTTGGTGGTGGTGGTGGTGGTGGTGGTGGTGGTGTTGACACAACACTGTAAGGCCTTACAGTTACTCTTGGTGGGCGCAGCAATGGGCCCTGCTGTGAATTATTAGATCAATAATTATAATTGCATGCCCCTGTTGAACAGGGGCTGAAAAATTGGGCCTTAGGCACTGGTGGCACAACACTGCAACCCCTCCCAGATACTGTACTTGGAGCACAGCAATGAGCCCTGTTGCAAAGTATTGCATCAAAAATTGTAATTACACGCACCTGTTAAACAGGGGCTGAAAAATTGGGCCTTAGCCACTGGTGGCGGCACCCATAAACCAAAATGATCTTCCAAGCTATCATCATTAATCGGATCATTGAGGAGGAGGAGGAGGATAGCCAGTCAACATAACAGCACAGGCACTCAGCATCAGCATCAGTCTTGAAGGGATGTGACATTTTAAAATCAATTAGTCTGTTATATCAGCATCAGGTGTGTGGTAGCTGGTGGTGATCCAAGACTGGTTCATCTTGATGAAAGTCAGTCGATCAACCGAGTCGGTGGACAGGCGCACCCTGTGATCCATGACAAATCCTCCAGCAGCACTGAATGTGCGTTCTGAAAGAACGCTGGATGCAGGACAGGCCAGTAGCTCAATTGCATACTGTGCAAGCTCTGGCCAGTGATCCATCCTCAAGACCCAGTAAGCCAGAGGATTTTCGGTGGGGAAGGTGTCCAAGTCTGACCTTGCCCCTAGGTATTCCTGCACCATGTATATCAGACGCTGGCGATGGTTGCTGGAACCGATCATACTTTGGGGCTGCGGACTAAAGAATTGTCTGAACGCATCGGTCAGACGGCCACCTTCCCCACCGCTCCTTCTTTGACTGCCCGAAGCCTCAGCAACTCGTTGTCCAGGACCAGGAGTTTGTAACCTCCCAGTCTCTGGGAACGCGTTGCACAGACCTTTCTGCAAGGCCTCCCGGAGTTGTCTCATCCTCTGCTCCCTCTGTGACGGTAACATAAGGTCCGCAACCTTACCCTTGTACCGTGGATCAAGGAGAGTGGCCAGCCAGTAATGGTCCCTCTCCTTGATCCGAAGAATACGAGGATCCTTCCGCAGACTTTGTAGGATCAGGGAGGCCATGCAGCGTAGGTTCAGCGACATGATCCGCAGCCACCTCCTCCCAGCCACGTACAAGTCCACTGGTTTCTTGGGACTGTAAATCATCCCTAAAAGACTGCTGCTGATGATGCTGAGTGCCAGCCTCCACCTCCATGCTGACACAATCCTCCTCCTCCTCCTCCTCCTCTTCCTGTGCGATGGGTGGGACAGAAGGAACACTGTCTGGGTAAAGGGGGCCTTGAGAGGCAAGGAAGTCCTCCTCTTCCTGCCTCTGTTCTGCCTCAAGTGCCCTGTCCATTATTCCACGCAGCGTGTGCTCCAACAGGTGGACAAGAGGTACAGTGTCACTGATGCATGCACTGTCACTGCTCACCATCCTCGTGGCCTCCTCAAATGGTGCCAGGACAGTGCATGCATCCCTGATCATGCCCCACTGGCGTGGAGAAAAAAAAAACAAGCTCCCCTGACCCTGTCCTGGTGCCGTAGTCGCACAGGTACTCATTGATGGCCCTCTGCTGCATGTGCAGCCACTGCAGCATGGCCAACGTTGAGTTCCACCTGGTGGGCATGTCACATATAAGGCGGTTCTTGGGCAGGTTCAACTCCTTTTGCAGCTCAGCCAGGCGAGCACTGGCATTATAAGATCTGCGGAAATGCACACAGACTTTCCTGGCCTGCCTCAGGACATCCTGTAAGCCCGGGTACCTGCCCAAGAACCGCTGCACCACCAGGTTAAGGACGTGAGCCATACAGGGCACATGGGTCAGTTGTCCCTGTCGGAGGGCGGAGAGGAGGTTGGTGCCATTGTCGCAAACCACCATTCCTGGCTTAAGCTGGCGTGGCGTCAACCACCTCTCGGCCTGCCCCTGCAGAGCAGACAGGACCTCTGCCCCAGTGTGGCTCCTGTCCCCCAAACACACCAGCGCAAGCACGGCATGGCATATTTTTGCCTGCGTACTTGTGTAGCCCCTTGAACGCCTACGGAGCACCGCTGGTTCCGAGGACAAACCACAGGAAGAGGCCATGGAGGAAGAAGAAGAGGAGGGGGTGGAGGAGAGAGGTGTGTCACAACCAGTAGTAGCATTTTGGAGGCGTGGCGGTGGAACAACCTCCAACACTACTGCACCTTGTCCTGCATCCTTCCCAGCTGCCAAAAGAGTGACCCAATGGGCCGTGAAAGAAAGGTAACGTCCCTGTCCATGCCTGCTGGACCATGAGTCAGCGGTAATATGCACCTTACCGCTGACCGCCCTGTCCAGCGAGGCCAAGACATTGCCTTCCACATGCCTGTAGAGAGCCGGAATCGCCTTCCGTGAGAAAAAGTGGCGTTTGGGAACCTGCCACTGAGGAACCGCACATTGCACAAACTTACGGAAGGGGGCCGAGTCTACCAACTGAAAAGGCAGCAGTTGAAGTGCTAGCAATTTAGCCAAGCTAGCATTCAACCGCTGGGCATGTGGATGGCTGGGAGTGAACTTCTTTCGACGGTCCAGCAGCTGGGGCAGGGAAATTTGCCTGCTAGAATCGGACGTCGGTGTACTGCTAGCAGAGTGGCCGCAAGTACTTGGCTGTGACACACCTAATTCTACACCTTCATTCCTCTCAGTGCAGGTTTCAGAGAGGACTGATGGTATAGTGGGGTTGGAGATCCCAGCTGATGCGGTGCAAGGAGAGGTCCGCTTTGTTCTTTGGTGTGGGTCTTTAAGGTAGGCTTGCCAACGAGCTGCATGGCAGGTCAACATATGTCTGATCAAGCATGTGGTGCCCAAGCGGCTGATGTTTTGGCCACGCGATATACGCTTGAGACATATGTTGCAAACAGCAGCTGTGCGATCTGATGCACTCGCCTCAAAAAAGGCCCACACCAAAGAACTTTTTGAATGACGGGCAGAGGCAGCGCCCTGCACAGGCGGAGCTCTGCGGTGTGATTCCGTCGGTGTGCTGCCCATACGCTGGCCACCCAAGGGCATCCTGCCTCGTTGGAGATGTGCCTCCTCCTCATCCTCCTCCTCCTCCTCTCTCCTATTAGGCACCCACGTGGAGTCAGTGACCTCATCATCCCCTCCCTCCTCATCACTGGAGCCAATCTGGCAGTATGCTGCAGCTGCTGGAGCATGACTGCCAGATTGGTGTCCTTCTTGAGCATCCCCTCTCTCTGCTCTCACGCTACTGCCTTCCTCTAGCTGGGTATCATCATCAGATCCTTCGAAACGCTGGGCATCCTCCTGGAGCATGTACCCAACACTGTGCTCAAACAGTTCGGGGGACTCCTCAGGAGGAGGACATGGTGGGTCTAGGGAAGGAGTGACTAATGATGACATTGATACCAGAGAAGAGGACGCTTTGGCAGCTGCTTTGCCAGTACCCTGAGCCTGGGTGAGAGAGGATGAGGAGGATGAGGTGGGCTTGGTCATCCACGCTACCAAGTCTTCGGCATGATGTGGCTCAACATGTCCAGCTGCCGAAAAGAAGGACAAGCGTGTCCCATGGCCACGTGCTGATGACCATGCACCGCGTCCACGACCAGCACTGTTGCCCCCAGACACAGAGCCTGCTTGCCCTCTTTTTTTGCCTCCTGACTGTCTGCCTCTCCTTGTTTGCCTTCCAGACATTTTAATGGATGGCCTGCAGGGAGATTGGAAAAACAGCAATAAGGGCTACCTTCAGGTGTATACTGTGCAGGAGGCTTAGCAACAAAGACACTGACACTGTCCCCTGCCTATCCTTCTCTGTCCCTAAACACAAGGATTTGCAATATGCTTCAGCAAGATTGGTTTAGCACAGAATAGCACACTGACAGTTTCCCTCACTGTCCTTCTCTGTCCCTACAAACAAGGTTTAGCACAGAATAGCACACTGATAGTTTCCACGAGTGTCCTTCTCTGTCCCTAAACTCAAGGATTTCAAATATGGTTCAGCAAGATTGGTTTAGAACAGAATAGCACACTGACAGTTTCCCCGAGTGTCCTTCTCTGTCCCTAAACTCAAGGATTTCAAATATGGTTCAGCAAGATTGGTTTAGCACAGAATAGCACACTGATAGTTTCCCTCACTGTCCTTCTCTGTCCCTACAAACAAGATTTAGCACAGAATAGCACACTGATAGTTTCCCCGAGTGTCCTTCTCTGTCCCTAAACTCAAGGATTTCAAATATGGTTCAGCAAGATTGGTTTAGCACAGAATAGCACACTGATAGTTTCCCTCACTGTCCTTCTCTGTCCCTACAAACAAGATTTAGCACAGAATAGCACACTGATAGTTTCCCTCACTGTCCTTCTCTGTCCCTACAAACAAGATTTAGCACAGAATAGCACACTGATAGTTTCCCCGAGTGTCCTTCTCTGTCCCTAAACTCAAGGATTTCAAATATGGTTCAGCAAGATTGGTTTAGCACAGAATAGCACACTGATAGTTTCCCTCACTGTCCTTCTCTGTCCCTACAAACAAGATTTAGCACAGAATAGCACACTGATAGTTTCCACGAGTGTCCTTCTCTGTCCCTAAACTCAAGGATTTCAAATACGGTTCAGCAAGATTGGTTTAGAACAGAATAGCACACTGACAGTTTCCCTCACTGTCCTTCTCTGTCCCTACAAACAAGATTTAGCACCGAATAGCACACTGACACTTTCCCTCACTGTCCTTCTCTGTCCCTACAAACAAGGTTTAGCACAGAATGACACACTGACACTCTCCCTACCTATCCTTCTCTGTCCCTAAACACAAGGAATCCAGGATTAGTAAAGGAAAAAAATGACACTGTCCCTGCCTATGCTTCTCTTTCCCTGCTCTGGAACACACTACACAAGGCCACCGCGCTGGCGGCCTTTTATAGTGTGGGGCGTGTACTAAACCCCCTCAGCAATAATTGGCCACAGGCATCCTGCCTGTGGCCAATCATTGCTCTCCTCGCTGCCGGCGCTGTGATTGGCCAAGCATGCGGGGTCACAGTGCATGCTTGGCCAATCACAGCGCCTGGATGACACTGCGATGGCGTAGTGCATTGTGGGCCGTTCGCGTCACTCAAATTTGGCGCGAACGGCCCAAATCGTTCGATCTTCGTCGAACGATCGAACAGCCGATGTTCGAGTCGAACGTATGTTCGACTCGAACACGAAGCTCATCCCTATATGAGAGTATAGGAAGATCAGACAGGAGTAGAGGGAATTGAAAGTAATGAGTTAATATGTTTTCTTTTTGGCTGGCTGTATGTACAGAAATGTAATGTTATATATACAGTAGGATTGTTCATTTTCCCCTGTCTAATAAAAGAAATTATAAAAAATAAAAATTGCAATAAATATTACAAAACTAAATTGTAATTAAAAAGTGGTAAAAAATGTAATTGGGTAAAAAATTATAAAATAAAAAAACTACTGTCCTCCCCCCAAAAAGCATTGTTAAAAAAAAAAAAAAAATGAAAAAACAAATTGAAATTGTAAAGAAAAAAAAAAAATCACACATTAAAATGACACTGTTCACTGCTCTACTGACACTGTTCACTGCCCCTTCTGTAAAATGTAGCATGGTCAGGGATCAGCAAGGTGTCCGTAAGCGGTCCTTGCAATGTCTGTGGCCGCCGCAGACTTTTTTTTTTTATAATAACTTGACTCTTGATGACTCACTGCTCTCTCCTCCTTTACGAGTGTACATTCTGTGTTGTAAATCCAGCCTGGGTGTGGAACCAACTAGTCCTGCTGCGTGCAGAGTGATCTCTCTGTTGCAGGGAGGGACTGGTATTTTCTTGTTTTGAAATGACACTGACTCTCTTTTACACCTGGTAGGGGGGGGTTTTGCCCTCTTCGCCCTGGGCACCAAATGACCTTGTCCCGGCACTGGGCACACCCACCACCTAAGAACACTAGCAAAAAACTGAGGCTTAGCTGAGCTGGGAGGGGTTATGCCTGGGCCGAGACTCCTGTCTTATTACGGCCAGTGTCCATTTTCCTGAAGGTGGCAATGTAACTCAAGAAGTTTTGAATATCATGTTCTGTTTCCTGTGATGTATAATTAAGAAATGTGTACTTTACCATGTGTGCAAAAATCCCAGCAGTTGAAGATACTTTGAAGTAATACATCCTGAAAAATCACAACAAAGACTGTGATGTCCAGTTCCAGTTGGTTTCTAACTAATCTTCATTTAACCACCTTAATACCACAGTACATACAGTACCTTGAAAGTATTCATACCCCTTGAAATTTTCAACATTTTGTTATGTTACAACCAAAAACGTAAATTGATTTTATTGGGATTTTATGTTATAGACCAATACAAAGTGGCACACAATTGTGAAGTGGAAGGAAAATGATAAATGGCTTTCGTTTTTTTTTACAAATAAATATATGAAAAGGGTGGCGTGCCATTGTATTCAGCCCCGGAGGCAATACTTTGTAGAACCACTTTTAGCTGCAATTACAGCTGCAAGGATATCTCTGCAAGCTGGGGATATCTCTACCAGCTTTGCACACGTAGAGAGTGACAATGTTGCCCATTCTTCTTTGCAAAATAGCTCAACCTCTGTCAATTTGGATAGAGAGCGTCTATGAACAGCAATTTAAGCCTTGCCACAGATTCTCAATTGGATTTAGGCCTGGACTTTGACTGGGCCATTCTAACACAGTAATATGCTTTGATCTATTCTAAACCATTCCAATGTAGCTCTGGTTGTAGGTTTAGGGTTGTTGTCCTGCTGGAAGGTCAACCTCTGCCCCAGTCTCAAGTAATTTGCAGTTCCTTTCCCCCTTCTGTTATGTCCAAAATCAGAAGAAACAAGACTTATACAGCAGCCAATCCAACTGATCTCGTTTTGATCGGCTGCTTTGGAGGCCAGAAAAGAGATATGTGGTCTAATAGACCCCAGATCTCTCCATAAAGAGGACCTGTCACAGTCCAGGCTATCACAAGGGATATTGTCCCTTGCGATAGCAATTTGATAAAACAAAATGAAAGGTAGAGGGTAAAAAAATAAATTAAAATATAATTAAAAAAACATAAAGCACCCCCCATGCTCATGTGTAAATGTGAATGTGCACATAAACCCCACATGCACAGAGTGACAGCAAGAATTCTAGCACCAGAGCTCCTATGTAACTCTAAACTGGTAACCTGTAAAGACTTTTAAAGTGTCGCCTATGGATAATTGAATTTCTGCCACCATTCCATGGGCCTGCACAATTTCAAAGTGTGACATGTTTGGGATCTCTGCGTAACATCATCTTTTATATTTTACCAAAAAATTGGGTATTATATTGTGTTTGTGTTCTCTAAAATGCATTAAAGTATATTTTTTCCCAAAAATTTGCATTTGAAAAACCACTGCACAAATATTGTATGACATCCCACCCACTGCAATACCCACAATTTTATGCTCTTGGTCCTCTTCTGTTTAAAAAAATATATAACATTTGTGGGTTCTCAGTAAATTTTGTAGCAAACATATGCAGCTTTTTACATGTATGAGTGAAATGTCAGAATTGGCCCAGTTTTGAAGTGGTTAAAAATTATCCTTTATGGGAAAGTAAAATCTAATGCTCAACAGTTTTTGATATTTTTTGTTTTAATCGCACTCAATAAATAAAACATAAATTCATGTTTGCAAGCTCCTGTTTCTCCTATGATGTGTTGTTATGCTTTAGGTACCAACCTCTCTGTTGATGTCTATACTAAATGCCTGAGGCTCCAATTCCATCTTGCGCAGGCGTGCAATCTCCTCTCGTGGAGACTCATACATCTTCTGAGGCTCTTGTTGGCGTATAGCTGCTTCAAGGTCTGAGATGTCTACCTCATGGATGCTCCGATGCCTTCTTACCTGTAACCAATTACTGTTGTGTCAAATTCATTTAGACCTTGCACTCATTTATTCCATCTACTGTTGCTATAACATTTGGCCTAGCTCACCAATCTGTATGTGGCTGTTGGTTTTGTAGTGCTGGGATCTGTATGCTGACTGGAATGGATTTGAAGGCTCCGCCTCTTTTCTTTCATATACCCACTCTGATGCCGTTTAATGCGATCTATTTGTTCTTCTACGCTCATTTTGGACTTGACTTCGGCAGGGAACAGGGCACTTTTTGGACGTTCCTGTAAATAACACAGGATATGTATGACCTTTTGGGTCTGTAAAACTCTAAAATATAAAACATTACATGATTTAAAAGTTTAAAATTACTTTTGATTAAAAAAAAAACTGCCTTGGTCAGTTACGACCTGAACACTTAATGCCATTTGTAATGAAACACATGGATTTCAGTCACTTATGATCCAGTGGGTTTTTCTGATACAGTCACATTATCAGTCTCAGTTTTGTAAAAAAAGAATGGGAAAAGCAATGAACTAATCACATGACCAGGGAATATCTTTTTCTGGGGGAGTATTTACACCAATCATGTACATAACATTTTCTATTCATCTAAGCCATGTTTGCATTTTTTCTAATTTTCAGATCTGGCTGCAGATGGAACAAGATTTTTTTTTTCAAAGTAACACTCAAAAGGCTTTTGTAGCAATTGTGCAAGTTATATCACTTTAAATTAATCAGAATTCCTTTCCACATATTAAGAGTATTTAAACCATATGGTAAAATTACCTAAGAGCAAGCAAAGGTACTAGTAGTGTAAATATGATAGGCAAACTCTCATGCCGCGTACACACGGCCGTTTTTAATGTCATTGAAAAAAAAACCGCAGTTTTTCTCGACATGATTCTTATCAAGCCTGCCTTGCCTACATATCGTGGAAAAAAATGCTCGAGCAAAGCGTGGTGACGTACAACACGTTCGACAACACGTACAATGGCACTATAAAAAGGGGAAGTTCTATTCGGATGGCGCCACCCTCATGTTAGTAAAGTTTGGTGAGAGACAATTTGCGCTTTTCAGCCTCGTGCTCTTCAGTCCGTTACAACGTGACAAATGTACTATCTCCATTCTGAATGCTAGTTTTACCAGAACGAGCGCTCCTGTCTCATAACTTGCTTCTGAGCATGCACGTTTTTTTTCCTGTCATTAAAGCGTACACACAGCTGTTTTTCACGACGAGAAAAACGACACCAAGAAAAACGACGAGAAAAAATAGAGCATGTTCTAAATTTTTAATGGCCATTTTTCTCATCGAGAAAAATGCTCTGGAGACTACACACGATCGTTTTTAATGACCAATTTAAAAAATAGCATTTTTCTCGTCATGAAAAACGGTTGTGTGTACGCGGCATCACAGTTTTCTTATCTGCCCCAAATTCCTAATATTGCTAACAAACCGTCTTCTGCACATGCAAGCATGTGTATATTCTGAAGACAACCTATGTCTACTACCACCAGCTTTTCCAGTATGCAGATTTCCAACTTGTGATAGTTCTTAGATAAATGTTTGTTTAACCTAGAGCTCACTCTTGTGAACTCATTGTGCATGTGCTTCCTTCTATATCTTTCAGTGTTTCAGACTACTGTCATTAACTTAGCCCACACACATTAGCAGATGAGACAGACAGCAAAAGTGTTGTGGGCCAAGTCAAGTATTGCCACTGCATACCTCCCAACTTTTCAACTGATCTGAGTTGTTGAGCGGGGGGGAGGTTCGTTCAACTTCTGATCAGAGTTTTGTTGAGCGGGGGGGAATCCGCGGAAGTAAAATCAGGATAGCAGAGCGGGAATGACTTACCGCTGCTGCCTGCGTGTCTTCCGAGATCCTCCTTCTCCTCCTCTCGCGGGTCTGCAGGAACTGAGTGTCCATGCGTGAAGTTCCTGCAGAATCCGTGCGTGTTGGGAGGTATGCCACTGTCATGTATCAGCTACATCACACCCACCACCCTTCTTATTCATGACTTCCATTCCAAGTGAACCTGTACCCAGGCTATACAAACTAATGCATCAACATATTCTAATCAAGCAAAAAAAGCACTGGTTTTGAATCCCGTGCCTGGGTTTCAGTCCACTCGACACCCAGACACATCAGTGGCAGCCCCGTAACACCAATCCTTCTCTCTTCCTCTCCCCTCCTGTCGACTTTCAGTGTTTTAAACTATATTGGTAGGGGGCGCTTTAACTCACTGCACAGGATTATCATTCCTGCCTCCACTCTGGATCCTCCAGCCTCCCCTTTGTGCAGGGATTGGATTGGCTGTCTTGGTACAGTGAAGGAAGGGAGGGTGGTTTTGGCATTGTGGAGAACACAGCAAGCACTGGAAGGAGCAGTGACAGTGACCTCACTCACAGACATCGAAACTGTGCAGTTCCCACCATGACCAGAGGTGCTCTGTGTGTATGGCTCTGGATGTCTTCAGTCACTACACACCATTCATCTTCTCCAGAAGGAGGAAGGGACCGTGGTCTCTTTCTTCTAGAGGGGGGTGGGCAAGGTCCCCTCCTATCACCCCTCTGCAGTCCTCCCAACTGGAGGTCTTTTTTTAACTGGATGAAGGGGGGTTATGTTCCTGGATGGGAGTCCCCCTTATCAGCCCCCAGTTCAGTCCTCCTAGCTAGGGGTCTTATTTACCTGAAGGGGGTCCCCTCTTATCACCCCCTGCAGTCCTCCCAGCTGGGGTCTTCTTTAACTGGAGGGGGGTTCCAATGTTCCTGGATGGGGGTCCCCTTTTATCGCCCCTCCCTGCAGTCCTCCCAGCTGGATGGTCTTCTTTAACTGGAAGGGGGAGGGAGGGGAGTTCCTGTATTCCTGAATGGAGGTCATCTATACTCATCCCACTGCAGTCCTCCCAGATGGGGGTCTTCTTTATCTGGAGGAGGGAGGGGAATTCCTGTATTCCTGAATGTGGGTCCCATTTGATCACCCACCTGCAGTCCTCTTAGCTGTGGTTTTCCTTATCTAGAGGGGGAAGGGATGCAAGTTCCTGTATTCCTGGGTGGGGTAATCTTCTGATCACCCCCTGCAGTCCTATTATTCAGGAGTCTTCTTTAACTGGGGAACCCATCTCCTCAACACCCTGGAGTCCTCCTGATCAAACTGGAAGGGGATTCTTGAATTCCTTGATGGGAGTTTCCTTGTATTTGTCTGTATTCCTGGATGGGTAGGAGGGGATCCCTTCTAATAACACACATGCACTCCTCCTGTCAAGGGTTCTCTTTCTTCTAGAGAAGAGTCAGTACATCTGGAAGTGTATGCGGGGGGGGGGGGGAGGGGGGTGTTCCCTGATTCCAGTTTTACTTGTTGACAGACTGACCTTGTTTGATTTAAATATGCCCTTTAAGCTTCTTCCATCAACACTACCATTTTGCCACACCCACTGTTTGTCATGGCATGCTGTGTGCGCCACATTATTACTCTTCTTGGGGCACCCAAAGGTGTTGCAGGTCTTTTACAATCCTGTAGTGTACATTATACTGCAAAAAAATAAATACAAAACAATTCCGTGCGCCGCTAAAATGTTCAAGTTTGGCTTGATTTAAAGGTGGCAACCCTAGCCATAGGCAATGTGGGGGAAAACTACCTTCAAAGTTCACAGCAAGGGCACTTCTTAGCTCCTTTTCTATTACTTCTTTATTGCAATGGAATCTTTTAAACTTTTTTGTCCCAGTATAAATCTATTTTTGTCCCAAGCACGTTTAGGCCTTATGCGCACTGGGGATATTCTAAACGCATTTCTCCTGGCAGGAGAAAAGCAGCTGCAAAAGTGCTTCTAAGCCACCTTTTTTCCAAGCACGTTTAGTTACGTCAAGCGCTTCAGCATTTATTAATTTTGTTAGCCAGAATATAAATTTATTCTGACCACTGAAATTTAAAAAGTGCTAAAAGAACCTAGCATTAACGCACATTTAGACACATTTACCCATGTTTAGGCGCATCAGCCATTTTTATGCTCAAAAGCTCATCTCCTGAATATGCAAGTGATGTTTTTTTTTGTCAGCCTCTAAACACCTATAGTGTACATGGGCTGAAAGAAAAAAAAACTCATAGTGTGTACCAGGCATTAGATGTCACTGCACATGATGTTTGCTTCATGTTGTTTGTTTACTGAACAACAGAAATTACTCATGCCAAGTGTGTGATAATCTCAGAGAAGCCCACATGACCACTATGGGGCATGGCTGATTCTGATCCTATGATCAGATGCAGCCAGGGCCCATAATAGTCATGTATGCTTCTATGTGATAATTATACTTTTGCTATGAATAATGTCTGTTGTTCAGTAAACTCTAAATTAATTCATGAACTGACTCATAAGCTAGAGCGATTAGACTGCCTAGGTTTTATTAAGACATACTTAATTGCATACCTCCCTTTTTTATTGGGACTGGATTCATTTAGGCCTGTGCTGTGTGCAGTAATTCGTGTATTTATCAAAATTACAATAAAGGCACATAGGGCAAGTGCCTAGGGCCTGTAAGGGTTCATTTCATTCAGGATCCACTGACTCTCCCATCCAACCAGGTACCTGAATAGAATAGACCAGACACACCGTAGCATTCCAAATCTATTCAGATCTTTATTGTGTACAAACGTATATGTGAATGCAAATGGGCAGGTATAATATGGCCCTTTAACCAATAAAAATATTACACGTTTACAAAAGGCGTATACATTTTAGCATATTCATAAGTCATGAATAAATCCTCTAAAACACTAGCCATTGTTTTAGCTTTTCTTGCGGTAACTTGTGCTTTTATCAGAAGTAGGGATGAGCCTAACACCCCCCCGGTTCAGTTCGCACCAGAACCTTCGAACGGACCGAAAGTTCGCACGAACGTTAGAACCCTATTAAATACAATGGACACGAACGTTCAAAATCTAAAGTGCTAATTATAATGACTATTATGCATGTTATTGTCCTATAAAGGGTTTAGGGACCCGGGTTCTGCCCCAGGGGACATGCATCAATGCAAAACGAAGTTTTAAAAACGACAGTCATTTTAATGATGCATAAAGTGAAAAAAAAAAGTGAAATATTCCTTTAAACATTGTACCTGGGGGGTGTCTAAAGTATGCCTGTGAAGTGGCATGTGTTTCCCGTGTTTAGAAATGTCATTATGTGCAGGGACAGTTCTAAAGGAAAAAAAGCCATTTAAAACTGCTTGCGGCTTTAATGTAATGTCTGGTCCCGGTAATATGGATGAAAATCTTTGAGAAAAATGGCATGGCTACCCCATCACCCCCTTACCCCAGCCCCTTTGGGTCTTGTATGGATATTAAGGGGAACCCCGAACCCAAAATAAAAAAAGGCCCTATATACTCTGAACAGCAGTATACAGGCGGTGCAAACAAGACAGGGACTGTAGGTTTGTTCTTAAGTAGAATCTGTTTGTAATTTTGAACAGGTACATTGTTTAAGTGTAGCTCCAGCCAAAAAAATCTATTTTTAAGCTTTTTGGAAAACATAGGGAAGGGTTATCACCCCTGTAACATTTGTTTTGCTGTCTGTGCACCTGTTCAGAACATTTCACCTCACTTTCCGTCCCAATGACAAATGTTTTTGAAAAGTGGGGTTTTTATTGAAACAAGGATTGGTGATAAAGCATCAGTAGAGAGGAGACACCTTTTTCCCATATTAACTCTTACAGGAGAGAATTTCCCTTCCTAGGGGTAGATTTCCTCTGAAAGTAGGGGCCTGCCGTATATACTCTTCTGAAATTTGTGCCTTAGATGTTGGTGTTGCCACAACACTGTGAGCCTTCACAGTTACTCTTGGTGGGCGCTGGTACGCCCTGCTATCAGGAATTGTAATTACATGCCATTGTTGAACAGTGGTAGGAAAAATTGGGCCTTTGGTGGTGGTGCTGGTGCTACAACACTGTCAGCCCTCACAGTTACTCTTGGTGGGCACATGAATGGGCCCTACTGTAAATTATTAGATCAAGAATTGTAATTGCATGCCCTTGTTGAAGAGGGGAAGAAAAATTGGGCCTATGGTGGTGGTGGTGTTGCCACAACACTGTAAGCCCTCACAGTTACTCTTGGTGGGCGCAGAAATGGGCCCTGCTGTGAATTATTAGATCAAGAATTGTAATTACATGCCCCTGTTGAACAGGGGCAGAAAAATCTGGCCTTAGGCACTGGTGCCACAACACTGCAACCCCTCACAGATACTGTACTTGGAGCACAGCAATAAGCCCTGTTGCAAAGTATTGCATCAAAAATTGTAATTACACGCCCCTGTTAAACAGGGGCTGAAAAATTGGGCCTTAGGCACTGGTGCTGGTGCCACGACACTGCAACCTCTCCCAGATACTCTAGTTGGAGTGCAGGAATGAGCCCTGCTGCAAAGCATTGCATCACAAATTGTAATTACATGCCTCTGTTAAACAGGGGCAGAAAAATTGGGCCTTAGCCACTGGTGGCGGCACCCAGAAACAAAAAAGTTATTCCAAGCTATCATTCAAGAATTGGATCATTGAGGAGGAGGAGGATAGTCAGGCAACATAACAGGACAGTCACTCAGCATCAGTCTTGAAGGCATGTGACATGTGAAAATAAATTATTCTGTTATATCAGCTTCAGGTGCTTGGTAGCTGGTGGTGATCGAAGACTGGTTCATCTTTATGAAGGTCAGTCGATCAACCGAGTCGGTGGACAGGCGCACCCTGTGATCAATGACAAAGCCTCCAGCAGCACTGAATGTGCGTTCCGAAAGAACGCTGGATGCAGGACAGGCCAGTAGCTCAATTGCATACCGTGCAAGCTCTGGCCAGTGATCCATCCTCAAGACCCAGTAAGCCAGAGGATTTTCGGTGGGAAGGGTGTCCAAGTCTGACCTTGCCCCTAGGTATTCCTGCACCATGTATATCAGACGCTGGTGATGGTTGCTGGAACCGATCATACCTTGGGGCTGCGGACTAAAAAAACGCTCCTTCAGCAACTCGTTGTCCAGGAGTTTGTAACCTCCCAGTCTCTGGGAACGCGTTGCACAGACCTTTCTGCAAGGCCTCCTCCTCCTCCTCGAGAGCCGGAATCGCCTTCCATGAGAAAAAGTGGCGTTTGGGAACCTGCCACTGAAGAACCGCACATTGCACAAACTCACGGAAGGGGGCCGAGTCTACCAACTGAAAAGGCAGCAGTTGAATTGCTAGCAATTTAGCCAAGCTAGCATTCAACTGCTGGGCATGTGGATGGCTGGGTCCAGCAGCTGGGGCAGGGAAGTTTGCCTGGTACAATCGGACGTCGGTGTACTGCTAGCCGAGTGCCCGCAAGTACTTGGCTGTGACACACCTAATTCTACACCTTCATTCCTCTCAGTGCAGGTTTCAGATGAGGTCACTGACTCCACGTGGGTGCCTGATAGGAGAGAGAGAGGATGAGGAGGAGGCACATCTCCAACGAGGCAGGATGCAGGATGCCCTCCGGGGGCCAGCGTAAGGGCAGCACACCGACTGAATCACACCGTAGAGCTACCACTGTGCAGGGCGCTGCCTCTGCCCGTTATTCCAAAAGTTCTTTGGTATGGGTCTTTTTTGAGTTGAGTGCATCAGATCGCACTTCACACTTCAGAGAGGACTGAAGGTATAGTGGGGTTGGAGATCCCAGCTGATGAGGAGCAAGGAGAGGTCCGCTTTGTTCTTTGGTGTGGGTCTTTAAGGTACGCGAGCCAACGAGCTGCATGGCAGGTCAACATATGTGAGGAGGAGGAGGAGGACATATGTTGCAAACAGCAGCGGTGCGATCCTCCTCATCACTGGAGCCAATCTGGCAGTATGCAGCAGCTGCTGGAACATGACTGCCAGATTGCTGTCCTTCTTGATCATCCCCTCTCTCTGCGCTCACGCTACTGCCTTCCTCTAGCTGGGTATCATCATCAGACCCTTCGAAACGCTGGGCATCCTCCTGGAGCATGTACCCAACACTGTGCTCAAACAGTTCGGGGGACTCCTCAGGAGGACATGGTGGGTCTAGGGAAGGAGTGACTGATGATGACATTGATACGAGGGAAGAGGACGCTTTGGCAGCTGCTTTGCCAGTACCCTGAGCCTGGGTGAGAGAGGATGAGGAGGGCTTGGTCATCCACTCTACCAAGCCTTCGGCATGATGCGGCTCAACACGTCCAGCTGCCGAAAATAAGGATAAGCGTGTCCCATGGCCACGTGCTGATGACAATGCACTGCATCCATGACCAGCACTGTTGCCCCCAGACACAGAGCCTGCTTGCCCTCTTTTATTGGCTCGTGACTGTCTGCCTCTCTTTGTTGGCCTTCCAGACATAGTAATGGCCTGCAGGGAGATGGGAAAACCAGCAATTGGGTAGTGTATATTGTGCTGGAGGCACACAACACCCACTAACTCCTGCAGATGTCTGTATTAGAGAACAGTAATGACGGATATATACAGGTGTACACTGTGCCACTAACTCCTGCAGATGCCTGTATTAGAGAACAGCAATGACGGGTATATACAGGTGTACACTGTGCCACTAACTCCTGCAGATGCCTGTATTAGAGAACAGTAATGACGGGTATATACAGGTGTACACTGTACCACCAACTCCTGCAGATGTCTGTATTAGAGAACAGCAATGATGGATATATACAGGTGTATATTGTGCTGGGGGCACACAACACCCACTAACTCCTGCAGATGCCTGAGAAAAGAATAGAACATAGAACACACTGTCCCTGCCTATGTATCTCTTTCCCTGCCTGCCTATCTAGCTAAGAGAACAGCAATAAAGTGTAGATCCAGGTGTATACTGTGCTGGAGGCACACAACACCCACTAACTCCTGCAGATGCCTGAGAAAAAAATAGAACACAGAACACACTGTCTCTGCCTATCTCTTTCCCTGCACGCCGGAACACACTGCACGAGGCCGCCGCGCTGGCGGCCTTTTATAGTGTGGGGCGTGTACTAAACCCCCCTGAGCTATGATTGGCCACAGGCATCCTGCCTGTGGCCAATTATGGCTCTCCTCGCTGTCGGCGCTGTGATTGGCCAAGCATGCGGGGTCACAGTGCATGCTTGGCCAATCACAGCGCCGGGATTGCACTGCGATGGCGCAGTGTATTGTGGGCCGTTCGCGTCACCCAAATTTGGCGCGAACGGCCCATAACGTTCGATCTTCGTCGAACGATCGAACAGCCGATGTTCGAGTCGAACGTGTGTTCGACTCGAACACCGAGCTCATCCCTAATCAGAAGTTACGATTTTAGGGGGGTCATGAAGATAAACATTTCTGGACTTCAGTATTCTTCATGGTTAGTCAGTGTTAGGCCCCTTTCACACGGACGTTCCGTATGTCCGTTTTTCATCCATCCATTTTCGGATGAAAAACGGACGTACATGTATCCCTATGGGATAGCGGATGTCAGCGGATGAACATCCGCTGACATCCGACAACATCAGTCTCCGCTATGGTCTGTTTAGCACGACGGAGGAAAATCCTACTTTTCCATCCATCTGCGGATCGGATGAAAACGGACGGACGGTTCACTTTCATCCGATTACCTCAGAGGAAAGCGGCGATCCGACCGGTCCGTTTCTGCACAGTGTGCAGAGACGGACAAGTCATCCGCCGGCTCAGCGGGGATCAACGGAGCGATCTCCGCTGAGCAAGCGGATATTCACGGAGTGGATCATGACGGGATCCGCCCGTGTGAAAGAGCCCTTTGCTTTGTTAATCTTTAGACTATTTTACAGAAAGTGATCAGCAATGACAGCCTTTCTATTGCTTTCAATTAGGTTTCCTTTCAAATTAAATGCTAATCATACACACTCCCTGTACCTGGAGATAGCTTTTATACTGTATATAATCCAACATCATCAAATTTTGCAAGTATATTGTATAAGATAAAGTTCAACCACTGCATTCCAAATCCTACAGAATTGTTTCACAGACCCATGGTACAATTCATCCACAGATGGTTTTATTAAAAGTGATTGGAGACAGCTGTGCCTAAGCAGTGTTAGGAGACAGCTGTGCAAAAGCACTGAACCATCTCACCTGCCCAAATTACACAACTTCAACAACAATTCTTTCCCTTTCGTTGGGTCACTGAACCAATCCAATATCTCAGCAGCCAACCTCAGGAAACTTGTATTTTTCTTGTCAAATTTGTTTATTGAATTTTAACAAATAGCATACATAAGTACATATGGGGGCAGCAAAAGAAAAGATCACATATATGGTAATATTGAGTTGTAAAAGTAGTTAAACTAAAACGATTTTAGCATAGATCCAATTTCTCATGCCTCGTACACACGACCGGTTTTCCTGTCGGGAAAACTGCCATGAGAGCTTTTGGCCGGGAATCCCGGCCATGTGTATGCTCACTCGCAGTTTTCCCGAAAGGAAAACTGCCAGAAAAAAAAAAAAAAAAGAGAACAAGTTCTCTTTTTTCCCCAACGGGATTCCCGGCGGTCGTTTTCCCGGGAGTTTTCCTATGTGAAAAACTGTGATGGAGCATACACACGGCCGGGATTCCCGGCCAAAAGCTCCATCGCAGTTTTCCTGTTGGGAAAACCTCTCGTGTGTAGGGGGAAAAAAACTTACCGAGCAGGTTCTCGGTTTTCCCGGCGGACTTTTTACCGCCGGGAATCCCGTACGTGTTTACTAGGCATCAAAGGATTAGGTCATACATTGTATAAGAAAGGATAAAACCAAATTAGACCAGGTTGATATAAGATGACCTCAGATTAAAAAAAAGGTCTTAATTATCATCAAGAGTATAGTTTTTAAATAATAAACAAAACAAATAATTTATTATAGAATCTAAAATCTTATAATATATATTGGAACTATGTAAAATTGGTATAATGATAACCAAGGGAAAAAAAAGTTCTGCTACCAGAACTATATAAAGAGTAAATTTAAAAAGAGGAGAGAGAGAATAGGTAGAAGACAGAAAGAAGATATAAAAAAAGGAGTCTTAGGTAGGAGAAAAAATAGATAGGGAAGAAAGAAATGAGAGGTAGTAGGGGTCCCCGGGGTAGTACTTGGTAATAAACACATACCATGAATGCAGAGAATGGAAGTATAAATCAAGATTATCAAGGTCTTAGTAGGGAAGCATCAAAATTAGAAGTCAAAAAGTGAGTCACCCAGGGATTCCATATATTCTCAAAGTTGGATATTTTATCTTGAGTTTTAGCCTCTGTTTTGACATGGATTATTGCTTAATTGATTCTAATTTTTAGTTTCAGCAATTATTAAGGATGTGGATTTCCAAGCTTTGGCAATTGTTTGTTTCACGGCTGTAGAGATCTGTAATAGGAGTGGCCGGATTTAAGTTTAAAAGTACAAATTTTTTGCTACCGGGCAATCCCACCAAGTATGGAGATGTGAGCCTAGATAACCACAGCCACGAAAACAAGATGGAGAATAATTTGGAGCATATTTCACAATTCTGACAGGGACCAAATACCACCGCGTGAGTACTTTGTCTCGAAGGCAGCTATATTTGGTGAGACTGACGTAGTCGTTATCCAAATCTTATCCCAATCGGCTGCTTCCAACGAAAACCTAAGATCCATTTCCCACTTAGCCACATATTATGGTGGGTCTGATTTGGGTTTAGTAATAAGAGAAGTGTAAAGAGTTGAAATAACGTGTTAATTTATCTAAATCAATTTTTCCTTGTATATAGGGCATACAATTTTTTTTAATCTGAAGATATCGAAAGAGCTCTGAATTAGGAAGTTTGTGACTTTCACATAAGTCAGGGAAAGTTTTGAATGAAGTAGAGGATGCTAGTTCACAGAGTTGAGGTAAATTAGTGGAGGTCCATGCTTTAAAAGATTTAGGGGAAGACCATGCAAGATAGAAAAGTGGATATTTAAGAAATGATAAAAGAGGCATATGGGGAGATTGTAGTCCATTTACTAATTTAAACTCACCCCAAATGGCTAGTGTATGTTTAGTTATAGGATTATTGAGTTTTTTACGGCCGGAGGAATTAGACCATACGAGGTTGGTTATTGAAAGTGGGTCGCAATCTATTGATTACAGCGCAACCCAAAGCAGAATTTTGCGTGATATTTAGGGATATGGGCTAATTGAGCTGCATGGTAATAAGTGGTAAAATTAGGAAACCTTAGTCCCCCTTTGGGCTTTGGAAGGTAAAGAGTGTGTTTGGGCAGATGGGGTTTCAATGAGCCCCAAACTAAAGTTAATCCCTTACGTTGTAGTATTCTGAGAAAGTATGCTGGAACGGGGATAGGTAAAACTCGAAAAAATATAAAGAATTTTGGGCGGTATAGGCATCTTTATTACGTTAATTTTACCTATCCAAGATAATGGTAGAGAGGACCATTGTGTCAGAAGATTAGATATTGTGTAGGTATGATTTCTGAATTATCATGCTGAATCACTATATGTTTGCTGTTTTAATTAAGTATATTCTGTATTCCTCTGTTGGTATTGGACAATGACACAAACATGTTTTATAACAAAAATATGTGTTGTTGACATTTAGATAACAATATGTGTTGCTAGCAGTTTAGATAACAATATGCACGTCATAAGCAGTTTGTATGTCAAGTCATGATTGTGCGTACTAACAGAGGATGGGAGACACAGATAAGCAGATGTGGAGTTCTGGGTGTGTCGACCATGGAAGGGGTATAAAAGAAGATATGTATTCTGAGCTCATTGGGACATTGCTAATATACACACGTTCTGTATAGTGCTTTCTTCCCCATATATATATTAATGCTAATAAACTATTTAATTTGGAGCCAATCTTGCTTTCAGGTATTTCCCTTTACAATCAATGTTGCAATAGAAGACTCGGATTGCTAACTGAACACAGGATCTGTGATCTTCTTGACGTACACTACATGTCCGATTGTCCCTGTGCGGCCAGGGGGAATAGAGATCGTGTGTCAACACGCAATCAAAGAACCTGGGCAAGAGAGGCGATACTATATGTTCTGTTTGTCTACTAACCTGTATGAATGGGTTCCTGTGCCGTAGCCATTAAGCCATTAGGGTTGCTGGCTGTAAGTCCTTTGGGGCTCAAGGTAAGAATTAATGACTGGCCAATCCAACAAAGGTATGTAAAAGTGTGAGTGTGAGGGGAAAGTTGGGGTCTCAAGGCGAGTAGTCCCCTTTTCGAGCAAGTGTGAAGAGTGAACATTATTGTCTGTTATATGTGTAGCACACTGACCCTTTTTCCTGCTTACCTTCACTTGCAGGGTAAGGCACACCATGCCACATGCTCGTATCCTCCTGGTAGAAGAGGTTGAGCGGTGTTCATACTATTTTGGGTCCTGCATCGAGTTACCTCCCTCCATTGGTTCTCGTCCCTAGAATGTAGGGAAAAGTCTATTCTTTCTTCCAAAAGAAGGCCAATGTCCAGACAGTGTTTAAACTCCAACAGACGAGTTTATTTTCTTGCTCGGAACAAATTGGGAAAAGGTTGAAGACAGAGACAGAGTTGGGTAGGGAGATAGATTCAGGCACGCGGTACCCAGTTACCCTATTCTCCACTCAAACCTGAGTGGGTATTGCTCACCTGCAGTGGCGGTGCGTCCATAGAGGGCGCCGGAGCACCGCCCCCTCTCGCTCCTGCACCGCCACTGAAAGACAATACACAGATTCATGCATTGCATTGCAGGTTCACCGTATCTGGTTACCGGTAACCTGATTGGCTGAAGCGACATTGAGGGTGGGACTTGGGAGAAGACATTGAGGGAGGATGGCTGACCTGAGAAAGGTAAGTGCTGGGGGAAGCAATCTGGCGGTTTTTGAGGGAGCAAACTGGCGGCAATTGATGGGCACAGTGGTGACAATTGCTGGCACAGTGGTGACAATTGATGGGCACAGTGGTGACAATTGATGGGCACAGTGGTGACAATTGATGGCATGGCACAGTGGCTGCGTTTGATGGCATGGCACAGTGGCTGCGTTTGATGGCATGGCACAGTGGTGACAATTGATGGGCACAGTGGCGACAATTGATGGGCACAGTAATGACAATTGATGGGCACAGTGGCGACAATTGATGGGCACAGTGGCTGCGTTTGATGGCATGGCACAGTGGCGGCATTTGATGGCATGGCACAGTGGCAACAATTGATGGCACAGTGGCTGCGTTTGATGACATGGCACAGTGCCTGCGTTTGATGGCACAGTGGCGACAATCGATGGCACAGTGGCGACAACTGATGGGCACAGTGGCTGCGTTTGATGGCACAGTGGCGACAATTGATGGGCACAGTGGCTGTGTTTTGGACACAGTGAGGCTGCAATTGATGTTTTTTTTTTGTTTGTTTGCGCCCCCCCAAAAATTTTGAGCACCAGCCGCCACTGCTCACCCGGATAGATACCTCTCACCGTTCTAGCAGCCGGAGTGGAGCACGAACAGTTACTTCAAATTTAGTCCCCCCTAAAGACAAGTTCAGGAGATCCTCTGCCACAGAATCCTTTAGTTCCTGAATCTAAAACTCTTTAACGCCTGCAACCTTTAGAGTCCATGGGTGCCAATGGGGCACATCACAGGCACTACTGTGCAACTCACGGAATCCTTCCCTCTGATAGGCAACCAGGCCTCTCCTGAGACAGTGACTTCCTTCATGGACAGGTCCTCCCCTGGTTTCCTCTCTCTCAGAGCGGGTCACCCTCCCTCAGGTTCCCTGGGACTCCAGTGGTTTAGCTGTAGACCCAGTTGAAGGTACTGGGCCTACCTGGAACACTACAGCCTCGGGCTAAAGGTGCCCGAGACTCCTCGACCAATTTACGCACCCCTGGCCAGCAGGGCCAATGGGCGCGACTTCGCCACCACGGGTTCCACCCTGGAATACCCCGGCCACTCTCCCCAGATCATGGCATCTGCCACTTATGTACCCTCTCCTGGCATGCACATCAGGTAGACCACACCCACTGTATGGCTGCTGAGAGAGGACACCCAATCACACCACAATGTCACCCGTGGTTCAACCCGAGACCCGAGCGACAGCGCCTCCCGCAGGTCAAGGGGAACTACACACCCAGGCAACACCACAGCAGAGCAGAGTCCAATGCTAAGAATACCAAAGACCTGAGCCAAACTATTGCTCAGGCTGCCCCTAAATTTAAGGCATAGCGACCCCAATTTTGGGAGGTCCGCTACATATGTAAAAAAGTGAAACTGTTGTTGTCTTTTAACTAACGCAGAGTACTAAATTGTTTTCTTTTGGGTGTGAATGAGAGGGTTGCCTAGAGGTCAAAAGCTGAGAGGCCTGGGTTCATAACCTAAGGTGAGGCCATACATGTATGTGCTGCTCTAAAGCCTATGATGTCACGGGTGCCTTCTGCATGAAAGTGTATTGTCTATGTGTCATAGAACTGTACTAATTGTTGATGTTCATTAGGGATGAGCTTCGTGTTCGAGTCAAACATACGTTCGACTCGAACATCGGCTGTTCGATCGTTCGACGAAGATCGAACGATTTGGGCCGTTCGCGCCAAATTCGAGTGACGCGAACGGCCCACAATGCACTACGCCATCGCAGTGTCATCCAGGCGCTGTGATTAGCCAAGCATGCACTGTGACCCCGCATGCTTGGCCAATCACAGCGCCGGCAGCGAGGAGAGCAATGATTAGCCACAGGCAGGATGCCTGTGGCCAATTATTGCTGAGGGGGTTTAGTACATGCCCCACACTATAAAAGGCCGCCAGCGCGGCGGCCTTGTGTAGTGTGTTCCGGAGCAGGGAAAGAGAAGCATAGGCAGGGACAGTGTCATTTTTTTCCTTTACTAATCCTGGATTCCTTGTGTTTAGGGACAAATAAGGATAGGTAGGGAGAGTGTCAGTGTGTTATTCTGTGCTAAACCTTGTTTGTAGGGACAGAGAGGTACAGTGAGGGAAAGTGTCAGTGTGCTATTCTGTTCTAAACCAATCTTGCTGAACCATATTTGAAATCCTTGAGTTTAGGGACAGAGAGGTACAGTGAGGGAAAGTGTCAGTGTGCTATTCTGTTCTAAACCAATCTTGCTGAACCATATTTGAAATCCTTGAGTTTAGGGACAGAGAAGGACACTCGTGGAAACTATCAGTGTGCTATTCTGTGCTAAATCTTGTTTGTAGAGACAGAGAAGGACAGTGAGTGAAACTGACAGTGTGCTATTCTGTTCAAAACCAATCTTGCTGAACCATATTTGAAATCCTTGAGTTTAGGGACAGAGAGGTACAGTGAGGGAAAGTGTCAGTGAGCTATTCTGTTCTAAACCAATCTTGCTGAACCATATTTGAAATCCTTGAGTTTAGGGACAGAGAAGGACACTCATGGAAACTATCAGTGTGCTATTCTGTGCTAAATCTTGTTTGTAGGGACAGAGAAGGACAGTGAGTGAAACTGACAGTGTGCTATTCTGTTCTAAACCAATCTTGCTGAACCATATTTGAAATCCTTGAGTTTAGGGACAGAGAAGGACACTCGTGGAAACTATCAGTGTGCTATTCTGTGCTAAATCTTGTTTGTAGGGACAGAGAGGTACAGTGAGGGAAAGTGTCAGTGAGCTATTCTGTTCTAAACCAATCTTGCTGAAGCATATTGCAAATCCTTGTGTTTAGGGACAGAGAAGGATAGGCAGGGGACAGTGTCAGTGTCATTGTTGCTAAGCCTCCTGCACAGTATACACCTGAAGGTAGCCCTTATTGCTCTTTTTCCCATCTCCCTGCAGGCCATCCATTAAAATGTCTGGAAGCCAAACAAGGAGAGGCAGACAGTCAGGAGGCAAAAAAAGAGGGCAAGCAGGCTCTGTGTCTGGGGGCAACAGTGCTGGACGCGGTGCATTGTCATCAGCACATGGCCATGGGACACGCTTGTCCTTTTCGGCAGCTGGACATGTTGAGCCACATCATGCTGAAGACTTGGTAGAGTGGATGACCAAGCCCACCTCATCCTCCTCATCCTCTCTCACCCAGGCTCAGGGTACTGGCAAAGCAGCTGCCAAAGCGTCCTCTTCTCTGGTATCATTATCTTCATTAGTCAATCCTTCCCTAGACCCACCATGTCCTCCTCCTGAGGAGTCCCCCGAACTGTTTGAGCAGTGTTGGGTACATGCTCCAGGAGGATGCCCAGCGTTTCGAAGGATCTGATGATGATACCCAGCTAGAGGAAGGCAGTAGCGTGAGAGCAGAGAGAGGGGATGCTCAAGAAGGACACCAATCTGGCAGTCATGCTCCAGCAGCTGCAGCATACTGCCAGATTGGCTCCAGTGATGAGGAGGGAGGGGATGATGAGGTCACTGACTCCACGTGGGTGCCTAATAGGAGAGAGGAGGAGGAGGAGGATGAGGAGGAGGCACATCTCCAACGAGGCAGGATGCCCTTGGGTGGCCAGCGTATGGGCAGCACACCGACGGAATCACACCGCAGAGCTCCGCCTGTGCAGGGCGCTGCCTCTGCCCGTCATTCAAAAAGTTCTTTGGTGTGGGCCTTTTTTGAGGCGAGTGCATCAGATCGCACAGCTGCTGTTTGCAACATATGTCTCAAGCGTATATCGCGTGGCCAAAACATCAGCCGCTTGGGCACCACATGCTTGATCAGACATATGTTGACCTGCCATGCAGCTCGTTGGCAAGCCTACCTTAAAGACCCACACCAAAGAACAAAGCGGACCTCTCCTTGCACCGCATCAGCTGGGATCTCCAACCCCACTATACCTTCAGTCCTCTCTGAAACCTGCACTGAGAGGAATGAAGGTGTAGAATTAGGTGTGTCACAGCCAAGTACTTGCGGCCACTCTGCTAGCAGTACACCGACGTCCGATTCTAGCAGGCAAATTTCCCTGCCCCAGCTGCTGGACCGTCGAAAGAAGTTCACTCCCAGCCATCCACATGCCCAGCGGTTGAATGCTAGCTTGGCTAAATTGCAAGCGCTTCAACTGCTGCCTTTTCAGTTGGTAGACTCGGCCCCCTTCCGTGAGTTTGTGCAATGTGCGGTTCCTCAATGGCAGGTTCCCAAACGCCACTTTTTCTCACGGAAGGCGATTCCGGCTCTCTACAGGCATGTGGAAGGCAATGTCTTGGCCTCGCTGGACAGGGCGGTCAGCGGTAAGGTGCATATTACCGCTGACTCATGGTCCAGCAGGCATGGACAGGGACGTTACCTTTCTTTCACGGCCCATTGGGTCACTCTTTTGGCAGCTGGGAAGGATGCAGGACAAGGTGCAGTAGTGTTGGAGGTTGTTCCGCCGCCACGCCTCCAAAATGCTACTACTGGTTGTGACACACCTCTCTCCTCCACCCCCTCCTCTTCTTCTTCCTCCATGGCCTCTTCCTGTGGTTTGTCCTCGGAACCAGCGGTGCTCCGTAGGCGTTCAAGGGGCTACGCAAGTACGCAGGCAAAAAGATGCCATGCCGTGCTTGCGCTGGTGTGTTTGGGGGACAGGAGCCACACTGGGGCAGAGGTCCTGTCTGCTCTGCAGGGGCAGGCCGAGAGGTGGTTGACGCCACGCCAGCTTAAGCCAGGAATGGTGGTTTGCGACAATGGCACCAACCTCCTCTCCGCCCTCCGACAGGGACAACTGACCCATGTGCCCTGTATGGCTCACGTCCTTAACCTGGTGGTGCAGCGGTTATTGGGCAGGTACCCGGGCTTACAGGATGTCCTGAGGCAGGCCAGGAAAGTCTGTGTGCATTTCCGCAGATCTTATAATGCCAGTGCTCGCCTGGCTGAGCTGCAAAAGGAGTTGAACCTGCCCAAGAACCGCCTTATATGTCACATGTCCACCAGGTGGAACTCAACGTTGGCCATGCTGCAGCGGCTGCACACGCAGCAGAGGGCCATCAATGAGTACCTGTGCGACTACGGCACCAGGACAGGGTCAGGGGAGCTCGGGTTTTTTTCACCACGCCAGTGGGGCATGATCAGGGATGCATGCACTGTCCTGGCACCATTTGAGGAGGCCACGAGGATGGTGAGCAGTGACAGTGCATGCATCAGTGACACTGTACCTCTTGTCCACCTGTTGGAGCACACGCTGCGTGGAATAATGGACAGGGCACTTGAGGCAGAACAGAGGCAGGAAGAGGAGGACTTCCTTGCCTCTCAAGGCCCCCTTTACCCAGACAGTGTTCCTTCTGTCCCACCCATCGCACAGGAAGAGGAGGAGGAGGAGGAGGAGGAGGATTGTGTCAGCATGGAGGTGGAGGCTGGCACTCAGCATCATCAGCAGCAGTCTTTTAGGGATGATTTACAGTCCCAAGAAACCAGTGGACTTGTACGTGGCTGGGAGGAGGTGGCTGCGGATCATGTCGTCCTTAGTGACCCAGAGGACTCCGGACTGAATGCCTCAGCTAACCTACGCTGCATGGCCTCCCTGATCCTGCAAAGTCTGCGGAAGGATCCTCGTATTCTTCGGATCAAGGAGAGGGACCATTACTGGCTGGCCACTCTCCTTGATCCACGGTACAAGGGTAAGGTTGCGGACCTTATGTTACCGTCGCAGAGGGAGCAGAGGATGAGACAACTCCGGGAGGCCTTGCAGAAAGGTCTGTGCAACGCGTTCCCAGAGACTGGGAGGTTACAAACTCCTGGTCCTGGACAACGAGTTGCTGAGGCTTCGGGCAGTCAAAGAAGGAGCAGTGGGGAAGGTGGCCGTCTGACCGATGCGTTCAGACAATTCTTTAGTCCGCAGCCCCAAAGTATGATCGGTTTCAGCAACCATCGCCAGCGTCTGATATACATGGTGCAGGAATACCTAGGGGCAAGGTCAGACTTGGACACCTTCCCCACCGAAAATCCTCTGGCTTACTGGGTCTTGAGGATGGATCACTGGCCAGAGCTTGCACAGTATGCAATTGAGCTACTGGCCTGTCCTGCATCCAGCGTTCTTTCAGAACGCACATTCAGTGCTGCTGGAGGATTTGTCACGGATCACAGGGTGCGCCTGTCCACCGACTCGGTTGATCGACTGACTTTCATCAAGATGAACCAGTCTTGGATCACCACCAGCTACCACACACCTGATGCTGATATAACAGACTAATTGATTTTAAAATGTCACATCCCTTCAAGACTGATGCTGATGCTGATGCTGAGTGCCTGTGCTGTTATGTTGACTGGCTATCCTCCTCCTCCTCCTCAATAATACGATTAATGATGATAGCTTGGAAGATCATTTTGGTTTATGGGTGACGCCACCAGTGGCTAAGGCCCAATTTTTCAGCCCCTGTTTAACAGGGGCGTGTAATTACAATTTTTGATGCAATACTTTGCAACAGGCCTCATTGCTGTGCTCCAAGTACAGTATCTGTGAGGGGTTGCAGTGTTGTGCCACCAGTGCCTAAGGCCCAATTTTTCAGCCCCTGTTCAACAGGGGCAAGCAATTATAATTATTGATCTAATAATTCACAGCAGGGCCCATTGCTGCGCCCACCAAGAGTAACTGTCAGGCCTTACAGTGTTGTGTCAACACCACCACCACCACCACCACCACCACCAAAGGCCCAATTTTTCAGCCCCTGTTCAACAGGGGCATGCAATTATAATTATTGATCTAATAATTCACAGCAGGGCCCATTGCTGCGCCCACCAAGAGTAACTGTCAGGCCTTACAGTGTTGTGGCACCAGCACCACCATCAAAGGCCCAATTTTTACTACCACTGATCAACAATTATATGTTATTACAATTCCTGATATAATAGTTGACAGCAGGGCGTTCCAGCACCCACCAAGAGTAACTGTGAGTGCTTACAGTGTTGTGCCAACACCAACACCTAAGGGGCCAATTTCTGCAGAGTATATACGGCAGGTCCCTACTTTCAAACATCCAACTTACAAACGACTACTACTTGCAAACGGAAGAAGACAACAGGAAGTGAGAGGAAATCTACCCCTTGGAAGGAAAATTCTCTCCTGTAAGAATTAATATGGGAGAAAGGTGTCTCCTCTCTACTGATGCTTTATCACCAATCCTTGTTTCAATAAAAACACCACATTTCAAAAACAGTTGTCATTGGGACGCAAAGTGAGGTGAAATGTTCTGAACAGGGGCACAGACAGCAAAACAAATGTTACAGGGGTGATAACCCTTCCCTATGTTTTCCAAAAAGCTTAAAAAAAGGAATTTGGCATGGAGCTAGACTTAAACAATGTAGCTGTTCAAAATTACAAACAGACTCTACATAAGAACAAACCTACAGTCCCTGTCTTGTATGCACCGCCTGTATACGGCTGTTCAGAGTATATAGGGCCTTTTTTATTTTGTGTGCGGGGTTCCCCTTAATATCCATACAAGACCCAAAGGGGCTGGTAATGGGCTGGGGTAAGGGGGGGGGGGGGGTTGATGGGGTAGCTATGCCATTTTTCTTAAAGATTTTTATCCATATTACCGGGACCAGACATTACATTAAAGCCGCAAGCAGTTTTAAATGGCTTTTTTTTCCTTTAGAAATGTTATTTTGTGCAGGGACAGTTCTAAACACGGGAAACACGTGGCACTTCACAGGCATACTTTAGACACCCCCCAGGTACAATATTTAAAGGAATATTTGACTTTTTTTTTCACTTTATGCATCATTAAAATGACTGCTCCCGGAAAACGTCCGTTTTTAAAACTTCTTTTTGCATTGATACATGTCCCCTGGTGCAGAACCCGGGTTCCCAAACTCTGTTTAGGACAATAACATGGATAATAGTCGTTATAATTAGCACTTTAGAATCCGAACGTTCGCATCCATTGTATTTAATAGGGTTCTAATGTTCGTGCGAACTTTCGGTCCGTTCGCGGGTTCTGGTGCGAACCGAACCCGAGGGTGTTCGGCTCATCACTAATGTTCATGCATTCTAATTGATAGGTATTAACAGCTACCCTGTATGAGTGGGTTTTACTAACAGAATTTATAGAGTGAAGTAAGACTTTTCCTAAATTAATGATACTGGTAATCTATGTGCAACTTCTCTGTTTGTATTTGAAATATTGACGGTGGCATTGGGGGCAATTGCTTGGATGCTATTAGCAATAATTGTGCTTAGACCAAGAGAGAAAACCATACCCCCAGGGCACAAAAAGCTAGAGGGGGGAGAATACATAAAATTGCATAACCTTGCTGATGTGTCCAAGCAATGAATGTGAGCAACTTGGGGTGATAGTAGATACACTGTTCATCTGTTATATCATAGTGTTCTTGGTGTGTATGCTGCTGAAGATCTGGTGAGATAGACAGCGTGGTTTCCCTGTGTGTGATCTCCAATTCGTGCTGTAACAAACTGCCATAAATGTCCAGTGGGTGCAGTAACAGCCATGGGATTCTGCATTCGGGGTGGCTAAGTGGGAGGGAGAAGGTGTTCTGTCAGAAGGGCTCTTATCAGACCTATGTGATCTTGTATAAAATAAAGTATTCTGTGAAGTCAAGTGGGTAAGAGTTCTTAACAAATTGACCCTGGGATATAGACTCATCCAAGTAGGGGTTGGGGCGTGCTTTCAGTGGAGGAAAGCACAAGGGGAGTATTGTCCAGCTCCCATAGGAAAGGAAAAGTAACCGGAACCTCACTGCCAATTGATCCAGTAATGGGGAATCAGGTGGGAGAAGGTACTAAGGTTTACAGGGCGCCATTGACACCCCGGGAGGAAGTCAAGGGGAAGTGGATAGTGAAGTACCTAAAGAAATGGCACAGACCTTTGGATAGGCCTCTGCCACCAACCTGATGTAGCTGGGTCTCTGCAAAGACCATAGAACATGGACTACCTTCTAATGGCGACCCCTGTTAGGGAGATGATCCATCCCGGACGGTCCCCAGAGGCCTACACTGTCACCAGCCAGTGCTGCGCTGGATCTTCAGGTCAGGTCACCTCCCTGGTTCTCCTCGCCTATGACTCGGGTCCCCTCACTCGGTGGGCCCCTAGGTATCTCCCATACGGGACCCAGTCAAAGGTACTGGGCCCCAGGTCTCGGCTAGTACCTCACCCCAGGCTTAAGGTGCCTGGGATGGAACTCGAACTTCCCCGCACCCAGGCCGAGGGCACCTGGGCGTGGACGAACAGAACAGCAGCCCCCAGGCTGAAGGTGCCTGGGGCTCAGACCTCGTGCGCAAGATGTCCGCCCCCTTTATACCCTCCCCCAGCAGGCACAGCGGGTTCCCCCACGCCGATGTACTACTGCCGCGAGAGGACACAAAGGGCACGACCCTACAATGGTGGTTCAACCCCGGCCCCAGGCGACAGCACCACCCAGGGGCCGCAGGGAACAGGACACCATCATTATCCTCCACGAACCAAATTGGCCATAAATCCCTAATAATTAGTGTATCTGGGCCATGCTACCGCCCAGATACTCCCCCTAAATGTTGATGCCCGCTACACACCATAACATTAAGAGTAGGATGACTGAACCTAATGAAATTGCAGCATGGACTAAATGGGAGGCAGAAGCATATGGGAAAACAGCTAACGTTATAGTTGCAACACTGTCAAAGATATCGGAGGAAGAAAGTGAGTTGTCAGAGGAAATGATTGCTAGTACGCATGTAGCACTACCCCCGTAGGAGCTGCTGGTTTGTTTTTGGGTTTGCACGTTACCTCTTTAGCTTCGTTGTCAGGGTAGGAATGTCCAAAATAAATGCAATGTCCACACAAAAGTAAAACCTTCAACAGTCAGGCTTTATTATTTTCTTCTGCAGTATAACTTGAGAGAAAATAGAAGGTGGGAGAAGAGTAGGGGAAGGTTCAGGCACGTGGTACAGGATGCACAAACTTAGTTCAAAGTAGAGATGAGCCGAACACCCCCCTGTTCGGTTCGCACCAGAACCTGCGAACAGACAGAAAGTTTGCGCGAACTTTAGAACCCTATTAAATACAATGGACTCGAACGTTCAAAATCAAAAGTGCCAATTATAAAGGCTAATATGCAAGTTATTGTCCTAAAAAGTGTTTGGGGACCCGGGTCCTGCCCCAGGGGACATGTATCAATGCAAAAAAAAGTTTTAAAAACTAACGTTTTTTCGGGAGCAGTGATTTTAATAATGCTTAAAGTGAAACAATAAAAGTGAAATATTCCTTTAAATTTCGTACCTAGGGTGTGTATATAGTATGTCTGTAAAGTCTCGCTTGTTTCCCGTGCTTAGAACTCTCCCTGCACAAAGTGTCATTTCTGAAGGAAAAAAAGTCATTTAAAACTCACTCGCGGCTATAATGAATTGTCGGCTCCCGGCAATACATAGAAAAGTCATTGGTAAAAAAAATAAAAAAAATGCGTGGGGGTCCCCCCAAATTCAATTACCAGGCCCTTCAGGTCTGGTATGGATATTAAGGGGAACCCTGCCGCAAACTTAAAAAAAAATGCGTGGGGTTCCCCCAAATATCCATACCAGGCTCTTCAGGTCTTGTTGATGGGGACAAGGGCCTCATCCCCACAACCCTTGCCCGTGGTTGTGGGGGTCTGCGGGCAGGGGGCTTATCGGAATCTGGAAGACCCCTTTAACAAAGGGGACCCCCAGATGCCGCTCCCCCTATGTGAATTGGTAATGGGGTACATTGTACCCCTACCATTTAAAAGAAAATTTAACAAATTGTAAAAAAAACAGACACCGTTGGAAAGTCGCTCTCGTCCCCCCCTCTTTTCCTGCGGCCTGCCAGGTTGTGTGCTCAGATAAAGGGTCTGGTATGGATTTTTGGGGGAACTCCACGCCATTTTTTTTTCAATTTGGGGTGGAGTTCCCCTTAAAATCCATACCAGACCTGAAGGGCCTGGTATGGATATTTGGGGGGAACCCCATGCATTTTTTTTTAATTTGCGACAGGGTTCCCCTTAATATCCATACCAGACCTGAAGGGCCTGGTAATTGAATTTGGGGGGACCCCCCACGCATTTTTTTTTATCAATGACTTTTCTATGTATTGCCGGGAGCCGATAATTCATTATAGCCGCGAGTGAGTTTTAAATTACTTTTTTTCCTTCAGAAATGACACTTTGTGCAGGGACAGTTCTAAGCATGGGAAACAAACGTGACTTTACAGGCATACTATACACACACCCTAGGTACGAAATTTAAAGGAATATTTCACTTTTATTGTTTCACTTTAAGCATTATTAAAATCACTGCT
Organism: Rana muscosa; assembly: GCA_029206835.1. Classification (NCBI taxonomy): domain Eukaryota; kingdom Metazoa; phylum Chordata; class Amphibia; order Anura; family Ranidae; genus Rana; species Rana muscosa. Next base: position 377,305,970 of record CM055117.1, read on the forward strand.
CCCGAAAAAACGTCAGTTTATAAAACTTTTTTTTGCATTGATACATGTCCCCTGGGGCAGGACCTGGGTCCCCAAACACTTTTTAGGACAATAACTTGCATATAAGCCTTTAAAATTAGCACTTTCGAAAAGTCTATGGGAGAAATCTAATTTGCCGCGAACACCCCAAATTGTTTGCGGTTCGGCGAACGGGCAAACAGGCAATGTTCGAGTCGAACATGAGTTCGACTTGAACTTGGAGCTCATCCCTAGTTCAAAGTACTCATCAATTATTTACCACTCTCACCGATAGAGTGGGTATTGCTCACCCGGATAGTCCCCTCACATGGCCTAGCAGCAAGGATAATGCACGAATCAATGACAAGATAGCACTGCTTAAAATGGAGTTGGTCTCTGCAACAGACCTTCTTTTAGGGATAGATAAATGGATAGTCCAGGAATCCCCTGCCACAGGATTTTAAAGTCCCAAACTTTCAGCCATGCAGTAAGAGAGCCTTTAAGCTGATCCGGCGAACTGCAGGGCTTTAGGTATATTGGATCCCTCCTCAACAAGGTCACCAGGCCTCCGCCGAGACATCAGCACTTTGCCAGTCTCCTCCAGGGCAGGTCCTCCCCCGGTTTCCTTTATCAAGGCAGCTTCCTCCCTTTTTGGACGGACAGCTTGGGATGTAGGCCCCAGCCAGAATAGCTGGGCCTACTCGATAGCGATGCAGCCTCGGGCCAAGGCCGAGGCGAAGACCCCGAACAATGGTGTATGCCCCTTAAGTATCCCCTCCCAGCAGGCACAGCGGGTCGACCACTCCCACTGCACCGCTGCCGAGAAGGGTCACTCAATGCACCATGGTTTGCCTGCGTTCCAACAGGTGCCTGAGGTGGTAACGCCACCTACAGGCAATAAGGGAAAATGCTATCAGGCAAACCACAACCAGAACAGAGGCAAATTTATGTACAAATCGACAGTCTGAGCCCAACTATTAGCTCAGACACCCTTAAATTTGAAATAGCGTCCCAACCATTGGGGTAGGGTGCTACACACATGTTAGCAAAGACACTCATCAGAAACCTGAGTAGGCCTATCTCCGACCAGCTAGTGTCTAGCAGTGGGGCCCCACCACCATATATCACATCTACACCTCTTGGAGTGGGTGCTATAGAAGCATCTGCACCAATGAGAGAGGAGGATATGTGCCAGACACACCTAAGGGTAAACATTGGTATCAATCATCAGGATGGAGAAGCATGCCTCCATCCAGGCTGATGAATACAGGAGATTTGCCAGAGGTGAGTGGGCAGTAGGGATGAGCTCGGTGTTCGAGTAGAACATACGTTCGACTCGAACATCGGCTGTTCGACCGTTCGGCGAACATCGAACGATTTGGGCCATTCGCGCCAAATTCGAGTGATGCAAACGGCCCACAATACACTGCGCCATCGCAGTGCAATCCCGGCGCTGTGATTGGCAAAGCATGCACTGTGACCCCGCATGCTTGGCCAATCACAGCGCTGGCAGCTAGGAGAGCCATAATTGGCCACAGGCATGTTGCCTGTGGCCAATTATAGCTCAGGGGGTTTAGCACACGCCCCACACTATAAAAGGCCGCCAGCGCGGCGGCCTTGTGTAGTGTGTTCCGGCGCAGGGAAAGAGTTACATAGGCAGGGACAGTGTCAGTGCTATTTGTACCTCAAACTTGTGTGTAGGGAGAGAGAAGGATAGGCAGGGAGAGTGTCAGTGTCATATTCTTTGCTAAACCTTGTGCAGGGAGAGAGAAGGATAGGCAGGGGACAGTGTCAGTGTCATATTCTTTGGTCTTTGCTAAACCTTGTGTGCAGGGAGAGAGAAGGATAGGCAGGGAGAGTGTCAGTGTCATATACTTTGATAAACCTTGTGTGCAGGGAGAGAGAAGGATAGGCAGGGGACAGTGTCAGTGTCATTGTTGCTAAGCCTCCTGCACCTTATACACCTGAAGTTAGCCTGTATTGCTGTGTTTTCCTGGTGTGTTACACCAACAGGCATTTGCAGCACTTACAGCGGGCGGAGTGTGCCTCCTGATCATATTACACCTGAAGTTAGCCTGTATTGCTGCTTTTTCCTGGTGTGTTACACCAACAGGCATTTGCAGCACTTACAGCAGGCGGAGTGTGCCTCCTGATCATATTACACCTGAAGTTAGCCTGTATTGCTGCTTTTTCCTGGTGTGTTACACCAACAGGCATTTGCAGCACTTACAGCGGGCGGAGTGTGCCTCCTGATCATATTACACCTGAAGTTAGCCTGTATTGCTGCTTTTTCCTGGTGTGTTACACCAACAGGCATTTGCAGCACTTACAGCAGGCGGAGTGTGCCTCCTGATCATATTACACCTGAAGTTAGCCTGCATTGCTGCTTTTTCCTGGTGTGTTACACCAACAGGCTTTTGCAGCACTTACAGCGGGCGGAGTGTGCCTCCTGATCATATTACACCTGAAGTTAGCCTGTATTGCTGCTTTTTTTATGGTGTGTTACACCAACAGGCATTTGCAGCACCTAAAGCAGGCGTAGTGTGATTCCTGCAAAATATACTCCTGAAGCTAGGCCTTATTGCTGGTTTTCCCATTTCCCTGCAGGCCATTAGAATGTCTGGAAGGCAATCAAGGAGAGGCAGACAGTCAGGAGCCAATAAACGTGGCCATGGGACACGCTTGTCCTTCTTTTCGGCAGCTGGACGTGTTGAGCCGCATCATGCCGAAGACTTGGTAGAGTGGATGACCAAGCCCTCCTCATCCTCCTCATCCTCTCTCACCCAGGCTCAGGGTACTGGCAAAGCAGCTGCCAAAGCGTCCTCTTCCCTGGTATCAATGTCATCATCAGTCACTCCTTCCCTAGACCAACCATGTCCTCCTGAGGAGTCCCCCGAACTGTTTGAGCACAGTGTTGGGTACATGCTCCAGGAGGATGCCCAGCGTTTCGAAGGGTCTGATGATGATACCCAGCTAGAGGAAGGCAGTAGCGTGAGAGCAGATAGAGGGGATGCTCAAGAAGGACACCAATCTGGCAGTCATGTTCCAGCAGCTTCAGCATACTGCCAGATTGGCTCCAGTGATGAGGAGGGAGTGGATGATGAGGTCACTGACTCCACGTGGGTGCCTAATAGGAGAGAGGAGGAGGAGGATGAGGAGGAGGCACATCTCCAACGAGGCAGGATGCCCTCGGGGGCCAGCGTAAGGGCAGCACACCGACGGAATCACACCGCAGAGCTCCGCCTGTGCAGGGCACTGCCTCTGCCCGTTATTCAAAAAGTTCTTTGGTGTGGGCCTTTGAGTCAAGTGCATCAGATCGCACAGCTGCTGTTTGCAACATATGTCTCAAGCGTATATCGCGTGGCCAAAACATCAGCCGCTTGGGCACCACATGCTTGACCAGACATTTGTTGACCTGCCATGCAGCTCGTTGGCAAGCCTACCTTAAAGACCCACACCAAAGAACAAAGCGGACCTCTTCTTGCACCGCATCAGCTGGGATCTCCAACCCCACTATACCTTCAGTCCTCTCTGAAACCTGCACTGAGAGGAATGAAGGTGTAGAATTAGGTGTGTCACAGCCAAGTACTTGCGGGCACTCTGCTAGCAGTAGTGGTAATAGGTGTGGGGTATATGGCGCTACCTTTATGCTCTGGGAACTTATTCGGATTGGTGTTGGGTTTCCTCTACGGGTACAACTGATAAGCCCCTATGGGATGAGTGCAGGACTGTGTATATTTTGTGCTAGTAATCCTGGATTCTATATATGTGATCCTCAACTCCTATATGTGTGAAATAATCCTAACCCTCCAGAGGTTGTAACAATGGTGCTAAAATAATAAATAAATGTTACCCTTATTGATGTGTATGATATCTATCTGGGTGTGATTTCACTTCATATTGTATGCAAGTCCCATAATCCAAACATTAATCTCAAAAATCCAAACAAACTTCTAATGAACTCAGTATTTCAAAAAATAAAAAAAAACAAACAAAAATCAAAATTCCAAAAATGACTTCCTTGCCGTATAAATCCCTGTATCTTATTCCATACAGATCACACCTTAAAGTGTTGTGTGTGTATACAATATATCCTGTGTCTAAAAACTGGTATTGCCCAATTTCCGTTGTAGTCCCTGGTCACTGCCCCAGGTGGGAGCTGCTGGAAGTCTAGTTAATTCCCTTGTAGGTTAACCCATTAACTGCACCAATGAAATATATTCACAATGGTCAGCCACTTTAGTGGTGAGGATTAGTATCTTAGTAATTCCTCAGTACAAAAGGTTAATCAGAATAAAGATCTCTGCTCTCTCCAGGTGCACCTTTGATAACGACCATTCGTCGAAACGCGTTAGTGACCATCCAGACACGTCCACGTCACGTCCGGTTAGTGAGGCTCGAGCGGTGAAATGCACGCCGAAGCTGAGGCTGACATAGCAGGCTGGCGTGACTTCCATGGGACCTGTCTGACATTGGCATACGGTTTGCGGTGTGGATTCACGAGGCACCTGGCGGTAATTACAACCAAAAGGGAGTGAATCTAGTAAGGTCTGCAGGCCTTAATTTTTTTAAATTATTTTTATTTATGTTTGGAATTTTTACTATTTTTACGAATAAATAAGCGATTTTACGCTATGGAAGATCTGTTCTGTGGCTCATTTCTGAGGATCTGATTGGTGGAGGAGGAGAGAGCAGAGAGTGGAACAGCCTACAGGAGCGGAGGATAAATTGCTGGGGATACCCGATGAGCTTGTGACCCCTGCAGGGGTGCGTCTATCTGGTGAGTGGGGACCCATACGAGGGGGGAGCACCAAAAGTCACCTCTTTACCTGCAAGCTGGAGGATCTCCATTGGCAATATATAATCACCAAAGTCACTGAAAAAACGCATGAAGAATACTTGAACTTTTAATATGTTAACATATGGATTTGTTGTAGCCGCATGAACTTATCCTGGCTATAGCATATATGCACATATTTGTTATTTTTTTTCCTTTTTTCTTTATTCTGATTAACCTTTTGTACTGAGGAATTACTAAGATACTAATCCTCACCACTAAAGTGGCTGACCATTACATGACCATTGTGAATATATTTCATTGGTGCAGTTAATGGGTTAACCTACAAGGGAATTAACTAGACGTCCAGCAGCTCCCACCTGGGGCAGTGACAAGGGACTACAACGGAAATTGGGCAATACCAGTTTTTAGGCACAGGATATATTGTATACACACACAACACTTTAAGGTGTGATCTGTATGGAATAAGATACAGGGATTTATACGGCAAGGAAGTCATTTTTGGAATTTTGATTTTTTTTTTTTTTTTTTGATTTTTTGATTTTTTGAAATACTGAGTTCATTAGAAGTTTGTTTGGATTTTTGAGATTAATGTTTGGATTATGGGACTTGCATACAATATGAAGTGAAATCACACCCAGATAGATATCATACACATCAATAAGGGTAACATTTATTCAGGGCCGATCCTAGGGTCACAGGCGCCTGGGTGCAAAAATATTTCTGCGCCCTCGCATGGGTGTGTTCATTATACTAACTCCTCCCCTTTACAAATGTTTCTATGGCAACGAATTAAACACAGAGATGCTCCCCTAAGAAGTCTTTGATACCCTGGGATCCTCATATGATCTCTTAACAATAAACAAAATACAGGAAGAGAGTGCTCTAATGGGAACTGGAAGGGGGGTCTCTCTAACGGACACAGAGAGGGCTGTTAGAAAGAGCCCCCAGACATACTGCAGACATAGTACAGGAGATGGTGAGAGACTGCAGACATGATACAAGACATGGCCAGAGACTGCAGATATGATACAAGAGATCAATACCTCAATTGCAGCCTAGCAGTGCCCAGCAAATTAAGTCTGCCAGTGCCCCTGGATCACGCAGAGCGGCGCCAATCTTCTCAGGCTCCTTCTGTTCTGTCAGAGCAACCTGCTGTGCTGGGGCCTGTAGTGCCCTAGAGGGGACTGAAGAATGCATTCCCACTATGCTGGGACCTGTAGTGCACTAGAGGGGACTGAAGAATGCATTCCCACTATGCTGGGACCTGTAGTGCACTAGAGAGGACTGAAGAATGCATTCCCACTATGCTGGGACCTGTAGTGCACTAGAATAGAGGGGACTGAAGAATGCATTCCCACTATGCTGGGACTTGTAGTGCCCTAGAGGGGACTGAAGAATGCATTCCCACTATGCTGGGACCTGTGGTGCACTAGAGGGGACTGAAGAATGCATTCCCATTATGCTGGGACTTGTAGTGCCCTAGAGGGGACTGAAGAATGCATTTCACTATGCTGGGACCTGTAGTGCACTAGAGGGGACTGAAGAATGCATTCCCACTATGCTGGGACCTGTAGTGCACTAGAATAGAGGGGACTGAAGAATGCATTCCCATTATGCTGGGACTTGTAGTGCCCTAGAGGGGACTGAAGAATGCATTTCACTATGCTGGGACCTGTAGTGCACTAGAGGGGACTGAAGAATGCATTCCCATTATGCTGGGACCTGTAGTGCACTAGAATAGAGGGGACTGAAGAATGCATTCCCATTATGCTGGGACTTGTAGTGCCCTAGAGGGGACTGAAGAATGCATTTCACTATGCTGGGACCTGTAGTGCCCTTTGTGAGGAACTGAAGATTCCTCAGTCCCCCCACAGAGGGCACTACAAGTCCCAGCATAGTGGGCTGCCACCAGTCCTCCACACAGCATGAGGAGATTGCAGTCTTCCACCCCTCCCATACACTCACTCCCTGGGGAGAGCCCAGTAGTCATGTAGAACTGACTTACTCCAGGGCTGGTCTCTGCAGGCTGTGACAGTGGCAATCATACACTCAGGTGGATCTGTCTCCTCCATTGCTTAAAATTTCCCGCCACACCCCTTTCTCGTGCACAGTACTAAGCCAGGGATTGGAGTGTGGGCGGGGCAGACACAGAGGAGAGGGGCGGGAGGAGGATGAGCAAATCAATATCTCTCTCCTCTCCTGTCCCGTCTCTGCAGAAAGGGGGAGTGTGCTGGCATGGCTTTGGGGGAAAATCAACACACACAGGTGCAGCCAGCCTGTCCATTCCGCCCCGCCATGCCATGCCCGGAGACAGCTTCTTCTTACTGAAATTAAGCAACACTGCCCAGGCACAATCTACATCCTGGTAGTTGCCTGGGAGGCGGGCACACAGCACACCTCCCTAGATTCGGCCATGAACTGTCCATGCTGTTCCAAAGCTGGGACAGTTCGGAAGTAGTTTTATTTATGCTAGGGTGACCACATTTCCAAACTGCCATTCAGGGACACCCCCCCAAAAAAGATGATTTTTGACATATTTTTTTGCATATTTTTGGGGCAGGGGCGTATGAAATCAGCGGGCCTGTGTGCAAGATCAAAAGTGGGCTCTAGGCATCAAGAAGAACAACAGAGTGGTCAGGGGGGCCGCAGAGTAGTCAGAGGGGCAGTGGGATGGACAGGGGGACCGTGGGATGGACAGGGGGACCGTGGGATGGACAGGGGGACTGATGGACAGGGGGACCGTGGGATGGACAGGGGGACCGTGGGATGGACAGGGGGACCGTGGGATGGACAGGGGGACCGTGGGATGGATAGAAGCATACCTCCCAACTTTCTGAGATGGGAATGAGGCACACCTATTAGCAAAAATATGTAGACATAGGACACGCCCCCTTTAAGGGAGAATTATACAAAAAAAAACTGGTTAAACCCACAGGTGCTTTTTACCACTACTATTCTTTTATATTGGCTTCTGGGATTTACAAATGCAGCAATTTGGAATATGGGTTAAAGGTTTTGCTCTGTAAAATGCTTTTTAATAGATAATTAGTGCATTTTTAATACAACTATATAGATCAGACCAAAATGAGGGACAAACAAGGAGGAAAGAGGGACAGAGGGACATTGCTCCAAATGAGGGTGAAGGAGGAGGGGGGGGCTGCTGCAGTGAGAGGCAAACAAGTATTGAGAGAGAAGAGACAGTGAGCAGCTGGACAGAAGGGCCGAGTGGGAGGAGTTGTGTGCAGGGATGCAGGAAACATCTTCAGCTCTGAGGGGTTCATGCTGGGACCTGTAGTTCTTCACTTTTGGGGGGGGGGGGAGTCACATCCCCCAAAAGTGAAGGGTTACAAGTCCCAGCATGAACCCTGCCCTGATATCTAAGGATGTGTCCTCCTTCCATCCAGGGTGTAATCTGTCAGTGTCCTCTCCTGCCGAGTGCCGACCCCTTATCTGACCCTTATCTCCTTATTCTGCACACTACACTAAGAGGCTCCTCCAGGCTCCAGGCTGACACACACACTCGAGTTTCTGAGAAGTGCTGAACTGTGGCTGCTGGGGGAGAGATGACAGGATTTTAACCTCGATGGATGTGTAATGTTGGTCAATCAGTGCTTTGCATGTCACTTGCCTTTCACCATCTCTTCCTTTCATCTGTGCACTGCAGTCTGTCTCAGAGTTTCCTTCTGCATGCCGCTGCCTGGCTGGAGTCCCGAACATACAGGGAGGATGTGGGTGGAGCTAAACAGAAGGTGCAGAGGAGGAAGTTAAATCTCCTCCGCTCTGATAGGTCTCTGCCTCTCTCCTGCTCTGACGTCACTGGTTGCTACACGCCAAGCGGGGTCAAGTAGCAACCAGTTTGGGCACTGAGCCAGCGGCATAGTAAATAAAGTAAAAATGGGTCTCTGGCTCTCTGCCAGCTAGGGGTTCACCACAGCCTGAGACATTGACAATAAGGGGGAGGCGGGAGGGGAGCACTCTTGCACTTCAGCGCCCCCCCCTCTGCAGGCGCCTGGGTGCGGTGCACGCGGCGCACCCGCCTAGGACCGGCCCTGCATTTATTTATTATTTTAGCACACCATTGTTACAACCTCTGGAGGGTTAGGATTATTTCACACATATAGGAGTTGAGGATCACATATATAGAATCCAGGATTACTAGCACAAAATATACACAGTCCTGCACTCATCCCATAGGGGCTTATCAGTTGTACCCGTAGAGGAAACCCAACACCAATCCGAATAAGTTCCAAGAGCATAAAGGTAGCGCCATATACCCCACACCTATTACCACAACCATCTAGTAATTTGCCTTGTGACAGATTACATATTAGGGGGGGCAGCAGCCATAATAAAAATCCACATTGCGCGGAACACCACCACCACAACTCTGCTAGCAGTACACCGACGTCCGATTCTAGCAGGCAAATTTCCCTGCCCCAGCTGCTGGACCTTCGAAAGAAGTTCACTCCCAGCCATCCACATGCCCAGCGGTTGAATGCTAGCGTGGCTAAATTGCTAGCGCTTTAACTGCTGCCTTTTCAGTTGGTAGACTCGGCCCCCTTCCGCGAGTTTGTGCAATGTGCGGTTCCTCAGTGGCAGGTTCCCAAACGCCACTTTTTCTCACGGAAGGCGATTCCGGCTCTCTACCGGCATGTGGAAGGCAATGTCTTGGCCTCGCTGGACAGGGCGGTCAGCGGTAAGGTGCATATTACCGCTGACTCATGGTCCAGCAGGCATGGACAGGGATGTTACCTTTCTTTCACGCCCCATTGGGTCACTCTTTTGGCAGCTGGGAAGGATGCAGGACAAGGTGCAGTAGTGTTGGAGGTTGTTCCGCCGCCACGCCTCCAAAATGCTACTACTGGTTGTGACACACCTCTCTCCTCCACCCCCTCCTCTTCTTCTTCCTGCATGGCCTCTTCCTGTGCTTTGTCCTCGGAACCAGCGGTGCTCCGTAGGCGTTCAAGGGGCTACGCAAGTACGCAGGCAAAAAGATGCCATGCCATGCTTGCGCTGGTGTGTTTGGGGGACAGGAGCCACACTGGGGCAGAGGTTCTGTCTGCTCTGCAGGGGCAGGCCGAGAGGTGGTTGACGCCACGCCAGCTTAAGCCAGTAATGGTAGTTTGCGACAATGGCATCAACCTCCTCTCCCCGACAGGGACAACTGACCCATGTGCCCTGTGTGGCTCACGTCCTTAACCTGGTGGTGCAGCGGTTCTTGGGCAGGTACCCGGGCTTACAGGATGTCCTGAGGCAGGCCAGGAAAGTCTGTGTGCATTTCCGCAGATCTTATAATGCCAGTGCTCGCCTGGCTGAGCTGCAAAAGGAGTTGAACCTGCCCAAGAACCGCCTTATATGTGACATGCCCGCCAGGTGGAACCCAACGTTGGCCATGCTGCAGCGGCTGTACACGCAGCAGAGGGCCATCAATGAGTACCTGTGCGACTACGGCACCAGGACAGGGTCAGGGGAGCTCGGGTTTTTTTCACCACGCCAGTGGGGCATGATCAGGGATGCATGCACTGTCCTGGCACCATTTGAGGAGGCCACGAGGATGGTGAGCAGTGACAGTGCATGCATCAGTGACACTGTACCTCTTGTCCACCTGTTGGAACATATGCTGCGTGGAATAATGGACAGGGCACTTGAGGCAGAACAGAGGCAGGAAGAGGAGGACTTCCTTGCCTCTCAAGGCCCCCTTTACCCAGACAGTGTTCCTTCTGTCCCACCCATCGCACAGGAGGAGGAGGAGGAGGAGGAGGAGGAGGAGGAGGATTGTGTCAGCATGGAGGTGGAGCCTGGCACTCAGCATCATCAGCAGCAGTCTTTTAGGGATGATTTACAGTCCCAAGAAACCAGTGGACTTGTACGTGGCTGGGAGGAGGTGGCTGCAGATCATGTCGTCCTTAGTGACCCAGAGGACTCCGGACCGAATGCCTCAGCTAACCTACGCTGCATGGCCTCCCTGATCCTGCAAAGTCTGCGGAAGGATCCTCGTATTCTTCGGATCAAGGAGAGGGACCATTACTGGCTGGCCACTCTCCTTGATCCACGGTACAAGGGTAAGGTTGCGGACCTTATCTTACCGTCGCAGAGGGAGCAGAGGATGAGACAACTTCGGGAGGCCTTGCAGAAAGGTCTGTGCAACGCGTTCCCAGAGACTGGGAGGTTACAAACTCCTGGTCCTGGACAACGAGTTGCTGAGGCTTTGGTCAGTCAAAGAATGAGCGGTGGGGAAGGTGGCCGTCTGACCGATGCGTTCAGACAATTCTTTAGTCCGCAGCCCCAAGGTATGATCGGTTCCAGCAACCATCACCAGTGTCTGATATACATGGTGCAGGAATACCTAGGGGCAAGGTCAGACTTACTGGGTCTTGAGGATGGATCACTGGCCAGAGCTTGCACAGTATGCAATTGAGCTACTGGCCTGTCCTGCATCCAGCGTTCTTTCAGAACGCACATTCAGTGCTGCTGGAGGATTTGTCACGGATCACAGGGTGCGCCTGTCCACCGACTCTGTTGATCGACTGACCTTCATAAAGATGAACCAGTCTTGGATCACCACCAGCTACCAAACACCTGAAGCTGATATAACAGACTAATTTATTTTCAAATGTCACATCCCTTCAAGACTGATGCTGATGCTGAGAGACTGTCCTGTTATGTTGACTGACTATCCTCCTCCTCTTCAATGATCCGATTGATGATGATAGCTTGGAAGAACATTTTTGTTTCTGGGTGCCGCCACCAGTGGCTAAGGCCCAATTTTTCAGCCCCTGTTTAACAGGGGCGTGTAATTAAAATTTTTGATGCAATGCTTTGCAGCAGGGCTCATTCCTGCACTCCAACTAGAGTATCTGGGAGAGGTTGCAGTGTCGTGGCACCAGCACCAGTGGCTAAGGCCCAATTTTTCTGCCCCTGTTTAACAGGGGCATGTAATTACAATTCTTGATCTAATAATTCACAGCAGGGCCCATTCCTGCGCCCACCAAGAGTAACTGTGAGGCCTTACAGTGTTGTGTCAACACCACCACCACCACCACCACCAAAGGCCCAATTTTTCAACCCCTGTTCAACAGGGGCATGCAATTACAATTCTTGATCTAATAATTCACAGCAGGGCCCATTCCTGCGCCCACCAAGAGTAACTGTGAGGGCTCACAGTGTTGTGGCAACACCAACATGTAAGGGGCAAATTTCAGCTGAGTATATACGGCAGGCCCCTACTTTCAAACATCCAACTTACAAACGACTCCTCCTTGCAAACGGAAGGATACAACAGGAAGTGAGAGGAAATCTACCCCTAGGAAGGCAAATTCTCTCCTGTAAGAGTTAATATGGGAAAAAAAGTGTCTCCTCTCCACTGATGCTTTATCACCAATTCTTGTTTCAATAAAAACCCCAAATTTTCAAAAAACATTTGTCATTAGGACGGAAAGTGAGGCGAACTGTTCTGAACAGGTGCACACTGCACAGACAGCAAAACAAATGTTACAGGGGTGATAACCCTTCCCTATGTTTTCCAAAAAGCTTAAAAATAGATTTTTTGGCTGGAGCTACACTTAAACAATGTACCTGTTCAAAATTACAAACAGATTCTACATAAGTACAAACCTACAGTCCCTGTCTTGTATGCACCGCCTGTATACGGCTGTTCAGAGTATATAGGGCCTTTTTTATTTTGTGTGCGGGGTTCCCCTTAATATCCATACAAGACCCAAAGGGGCTGGTAATGGGCTGGGGTAGGGGGGGGGGGGCTGTGATGGGGTAGCTATGCCATTTTTCTTAAAGATTTTCATCCATATTACCGGGACCAGACATTACATTAAAGCCGCAAGCAGTTTTAAATGGCTTTTTTTCCTTTAGAAATGTAATTTTGTGCAGGGACAGTTCTAAACACGGGAAACACGTGGCACTTCACAGGCATACTTTAGACACCCCCCAGGTACGATATTTAAAGGAATATTGGACTTTTTTTTTTTTTTTACTTTATGCATCATTAAAATGACTGCTCCCGAAAAACGGCCATTTTTAAAACTTTTTTTTGGATTGATACATGTCCCCTGGTGCAGAACCCGGGTTCCCAAACCCTTTTTAGGACAGTAACATGCATAATAGTCGTTATAATTAGCACTTTAGATTTCGAACGTTCGCATCCATTGTATTTAATAGGGTTCTAAAGTTCGTGCGAACTTTCGGTCCGTTTGCGGGTTCTGGTGCGAACCGAACCCGGGGGTGTTCGGCTCATCACTAGTGGGCAGGATAAAAGTTTCCTAAAAACACCTGTCGGGATGACATCAATACAAAGGGTGAGTATGCAGCAGGGAAGACTTTACCCCCCTCTTTCCTCTGACTCAGATGAAAGTGATGAAGAGGTAATAACTTCTAAACAAGGGGGGACAGGAACAGTAGTACCAGTAAGAGAGCAGAGAGCTTGCAATCGTGACTGCGAATTAACAGGGATTATAGTTCACCATGTGCCCTGGACTCCTGGGGAGATGAATACTTTTCTAAATTCGATCCCCAAGCCCAGGCAGAGTCCTCAACTGTTTGTTAAGCAGCTGTGTGTCAGAGAAATAATCAGTTCCAATCTGTCTAGCATCGCCCTGTTCTCGCGCGCATGAGCGAAGGGACGGCGCTTCCATGCATGCGCGTTCGCGGTCCAATTGAACGGCGTGCGCTTGCATCACGTGACGTCCTGGCTGCCTATAAAAGCTGAGAAAGTGCCCAAACAAGTTGCTGGTTTGTCTTTCAGCTTCCTGTGATTAAGTTCCTGTTTCCTGCCTGTTTGATCTCCTGCTGTGACCCGGATTGCCTTTGACCTACGCTGATCTCTCCTAACCTGACCTTTTGGCTTGCTTAACGGACTCCGCTGCTGTCTCCTGTGTTTGGACCTCTGCCTGTGACCCGGATTTGCCTTCAGCCTCCTGCATCTGACCTCCTGCCTGTGACCCGGATTGTCTCCAGTGCCTTGACCCTCTGCCTTGATCTGGACTTTTCTACTCTCTTGTGTTTGACCCTCAGCCTGTTCTGGACTTTCTGCCTGGCTCCACCAGTTGGGTCCTGATACCTGTCAGTTCCTGCAAAAGCCTTAAGAGATCTCCACGCAAGACCTGCTCTGCAAGACCTGCTCTGCCTGCTGGTAGCTTGTGCCTCTTTGTGCCATCCACCCTCTGTACCATCTCCAAGGGGTGGAGTGCGCTTAGTAGCAAGAGTGAACTGCTCTCTGCATCTCGGCCTCGGTGAGTACCCCCCTCTGACAGTACAAACCAGCAACTTGTTAGAGGCCGACAGAGCGCGTTCACCTCTTGAGGTCCTGTGCCAGCAGGTTACAGCCCTCACTGACGCAGTCCAAAAACTGCAGGAATGTTCAGATTGACGGTCGCCTCCAGCAACTTTCTGGGTCGTCTGCACCAACAGCTGGAGCTCCGGCAACCGCCAGTGGGGCCTCCTTGTCCCAAGCCTCATCCAGCCTTACGGGGTTCCCACGCCGGAGCGATTTTCGGGCTTTCAAAAACGCCCGTTCCCTGTACGTAGCCCTTCAGCCCAGGACTTTTTCATCTGAAGTTGTTAAGGTGGGATTTATCATCTCCCTGCTGGCCGAAGAACCACAAGCCTGGGCCCACAGCCTAATGGAACAGAGAAGCCCTTTGCTGAACTCAGTGGATACCTTCTTCGAAAGCATGGCACAACTTTACGATGACCCCCAACGCACCGCTACAGCTGAAGCTATTCTACATACTCTGTCTCAAGGGAAAAGGCCGGTAGAGGATTACACCGCTGAATTCCGCAAATGGGCAGCTGACACTGGTTGGAATGAACCTGCTTTGAAATACCAGTACCGCCAGGGCCTGTCGGAAGCCTGCAGACGCATGCAGGAGCGATGCTCTGAGCGCTTCCAGGCCCCCGGACCTGGCTGGATGCCTCCCAGGCCTTCTCCTGTCCATTCATCTTTTCCGGTTTCTCCCGTCACCTCTGTTCCTGAAGTTGAACCCATGCAACTTGGATTAATCCGTGCCCCGTTGACTCCAGAGGAGAGACAGCGACGACGACAGGCCAACCTCTGTCTGTACTGTGGGGGAACGGGATATTTTCTTCGCACCTGCCCTGTGAGACCCAGTAAGTCCCATTCACAGTTTATCATGAACTGTCAAACCACTGACTTTTCTTAGACTTATGTCACCCTCTCTGTTTCTCTACAGCTAGCGGAAAAGGAAATCCACCTGCCAGCTATAATTGACTCAGGGGCCTGCAGTTGCTTCCTGGACACTTTGCTGGCTCAAAAACTACACATCCCACTGCAGACCAAGAAACAAAGTCTTTAAGTCCACTTGGCTGACGGGTCTCTTCCTCGCTCTGGACTTGTCATACAAGAAACTGAGCCCATTCTGGTTACCACGGACTTCGGTCACCAGGAGTCCTTACGCTTTGACATCATCTTCTCCCCCATGTTTCCCATCATCTTGGGGCTCCCATGGCTGCAGACACATGAACCCGACATCAACTGGAACAAGGAGGTCCTCTTCTCTTCTCCTTTCTGCTCCCAGCACTGCCTCCCTCCTGCTCCGGCCTCCTGTCTATCCGTGACACCAACACCTGACAACCTCCAGCACATCCCCCCAGTATACTTTGAATTTAAAGACGTCTTTGATAAACAAAAGGCTGATTGCTTACCACCTCATCGGCCTTATGATTGCCCCATCGAGCTGCTACCTAGCTCTGAAGTACCTTTTGGTCGCATATTTCCCCTGTCTGAGACTGAGTTGGTGGCCCTCAAGGCTTATATCGATGAGAATCTGGATAAAGGCATTATTCGCCCATCCTCTTCACCGGCCAGAGCCGGCATCTTCTTTGTAGAAAAAAATGATGGTTCCTTACGACCATGTATCGATTACAGGGAACTGAATAAAATAACTATTAAAAATCGATACCCACTTCCACTCATCCCAGAGTTGTTTGAATGTTTCCGGACGGCCAAATCTTTTCTATATTGGATCTGCGGGGTGCCTATAACCTCATTCGAATTCCCCCTGGGTATGAATGGAAGACCGCCTTCAGATCCAGGTTTGGACATTATGAATACTTGGGGATACCGTTTGGGCTATGCAACGCCCCGGCCACTTTCCAGCACCTGGTAAACGTCATTTTCCGGGAATATCTGGACAACTTCCTAGTCGTTTACCTGGACGACATTCTCATTTTCTCTGCCACCATTGAGTCACACAGGGTTCATGTAAAGACGGTCCTTACAATCCTCAGGAAACATAAATTGTACCTTAAAGTGGAGAAATGTGAATTTGAAAAAACTCTGGTGCAATTTTTAGGTTTCATGGTTTCTACCAATGGGGTCGCAATGGATCCTCAAAAGGTCAAGGCAATCCAGGAGTGGCCCGGCTCCAGTGGATAAGAAGGGGGTGCAGCGATTTATAGGATTCGCTAATTTCTATCGGAGATTCATGATCGGCTTTTTATCCATTGTTGCACCCATCACCCAACTAACCCGTCAGCACAGCCGTTTTTAGTGGTCCCAGGAGTCTTAGGAAGCCTTTGTCAAACTTAAAGCCCTGTTCATTTCCGCACCAATTTTTACAGCACCCGGATCCAGCCTTGCCATTTGTATTAGAGGTAGATACCTCAGAAACCGCCACCGGAGCCATTCTCTCCCAGAGACAGGGTCCCAAAGCCCTCCTCCATCCTGTAGCTTTCGCTTCCCGGAAATTAGGTCACCCAGAGAGGAACTATGATGTAGGAGACCCGGAGTTGTTGGCCATCAAGTTCGCTCTGGAAGAGTGGAGGTATCTGCTGGAGGGTGCGTCTCATGCTATTATGATCTTCACTGATCACAGGAACTTAGAATACCTCAGGACAGCTAAACGCTTAAGGCCCAGACAAGAGCGGTGGGCTCTTTTTTTTTTTTCTAGGTTCAGTTTTCACAATTCATACAGGCCTGGTTCCAAAAGCGGAAAAGCAGACGCACTCTCCCTGATGTTCCCTGAATCTCCTCAGTCAACGGAACCCAGTACCATCCTATCTCTGCAAAATTTTTACACCGACCTGATGACTACCATTAAGCTGGCATCCAGTCACTGTACTGACACTGAAGTACCATCTTTGGAAAAACAGGATGATTTGCTTTGGGCCGGGGGAAATTTTTTTGTCCCATTGGAAGCAAGACCCCTTACCTTGAAAATGCTCCATGGCCATAAACTTGCTGGTCACTTCAGCACACGTAAAACCTCAGAATTAATTTCCAGTTTCTTCTGGTGGCCTGGTTGGAGGTGGGACTGTAAGAGCTATGTCTTGTCATGCATCTCGTGCAAGCGCAGTAAGGGGGCAAATAACAAATCTTGGGGACTACTAAGGCCTTTACCCATCCCAGAATGACCATGGGCAGAAGTTTCTATGGACTTTATTGTCGATCTGCCTCCCTCGGAAGGGTTCACCACCATCTTGGTCGTTGTCGACCGCCTTTCTAAAATGGCTCACTTCTTACCCATGGTGGGCACTCCCTCTGCTCTGGATACAACCAAAGTCTTTATTAAAGAAATTAATAAGGCTCCATGGAGTACCTGACAGCATTACCTCTGATAGGGGTGTCCAATTTACCTCCAAGTTCTGGAAGGAGCTCTTGTAAAGCACTGGAAATTAAGGTTTGCCTCTCTTCCGCATATCACCCTCAAAGCAACAGCCAGACGGAGAGAACAAATCAAACCCTAGAACAGTATCTCCGCTGTTTCTGTTCCGGCTCCCAGGATGATTGGTTCTTTCTGCTTCCTTATGCGGAATTTGCATATAATAATTCCATTCATACTGCCACCAACCAAACGCCCTTCTGGTCGAACTTCGGATTTCATCCTTCCTTCCCCCCGAACTCTATCCCTGAAATGTCTGTTCCTACTGTACAGGACCGGATAGCCGCTATCCAACTGAGCTTTCCGAAAATTCAGGAAACTATGCAAAAAGCTCAAGACAATAAAAGTACTACAACAGGGGAAGGAAGGAGAATCCAACTTTCAAGATTGGCGAAGAAGTTTGACTATCAGCAGTGAACCTCAAGTTACCTTGCCCTTCACAGAAGCTGGGCCCGAAATTCATAGGGTCTTTCAAAATCAAAATAATGGTAAACCCCGTGGCCTTTGAGTTGACCTTACCCAGCTCCTACAGGATTCACCCAGTCTTCCATGCATCTTTACTAAAACCGGTAACTCCCAGGCCCTTCTCAGGAAGAGAGGAACCACCTCCTCCACCAGTTGAGGTGGATGGGGAAGATGAGTTTGAAGTGGAGGCTATATTGAACTGCAGGAAGAGGGGTAGACAGCTCCAGTACTTAATCAAATGGAAGGGGTATCCCCCTGAAAAAAACTCCTGGGAACCTTCAAGAAACTTACACGCCCCACGCTTAATCCAAGCTTTTCTTCGAGAGCATCCGGAATTGATGTCCAGTTTGAGCGTCCAGAGGCCGCCCCTCGGGGGGTGGCACTGTCAGAGAAATAATCAGTTCCAATCTGTCCAGCATCGCCATGTTCCCGCGCGCATGCGCGGTGGGATGGCGCTTCCACGCATGTGCATTTGCGGTCCTATTGAACGGCGCGCACTAGTGCACGCATCACGTGACGTCCTGGCTGCCTATAAAAGCTGAGCAAGTGCCCAAGCGAGTTGCTGGTTTGTCTTTAAGCTTCCTGTGATTAAGTTCCTGTTTCCTGCCTATTTGATCTCCTGCTGTGACCCGGATTGCCTTTGACCTACTCTGATCTCTCCTAACCCAACCTTTTGGCTTGCTTAATGGACTCTGCTGCTGTCTCCTGTGTTTGACCCTCTGCCTGTGACCCGGATTTGCCTTCAGCCTCCTGCAACTGACCTCCTGCCTGTGACCCGGATTGTCTCCAGTCTCCAGACCCTCTGCCTCGATCTGGACTTTTCTACTCTCTTGTGTTTGACCCTCAGCCTGTTCTGGACTTTCTGCCTGGCTCCACCTGTTGGGTCCTGATACCTGTCAGTTCCAACACAAGCCTTCAGAGATCTCCACGCAAGTCCTGCTCTGCCTGCTGGTAACTTGTGTCTTTGTGCCATCCACCCTCTGTACCATCTCCAGGGGGTTGAGTGCGCTTAGTCGCAAGAGTGAACCGCTCTCTGCATCTCGGCCTCGGTGAGTACCCCCTTCTGACACTGTGCAACATAGCTAAAAGCTACAAAGCGACATTTTACGGATCATAAAGGGGGTGTCAGGAATAAGTGATGCTGATCTTATGATACAGGAGGCAGAGTTAGTGAAACACACTGGAGTTGGCATTGGCAGAGTGTGAAAAATTAAAGGAAAGGATAGGGAAGATTTTTCTGTCAGCCTCCTGGAATAAGGCGAGTTCAATGACACAGGAGAGTAAGGAGGAAGTGCACCAATACACTGATCGGTTTAGAAATACAGTCATTGAGACTGGGCAGGATCCAGATCATCCAGCCCTGGCCTCAATGATTGTTACCATGTGGGATACAGGTTTGAAAAAATCTGTTCAGGAAAAGTTAACCACCTGTTATCCTGAGTGGAAGACCGTGGGCCTACAAGCTCTGACCTCAGTGGAATCCCATATCCAAAAGAATATGGATGACATGGAGGCGAGAAAGCCACAAAATGTGCTGCTCTCCTACCTTCCACCCAAAAAAGCCTCACAGGGCAGAAAGGGGAGGGACGGAGGGAGATTAAAATCTATGGGGGTGTGTTTTAACTGGCAAAAACCTGGCCACACTTCTAGATTTTGCCATGCACCCAGGAAATATGGCAAGGATGCATGGGGAAAGAGAGATTGACAGGCAGAGGTCCCAATATGGTCAGTGTTATCTGAAACTGATGGTAATAATGCTTTTGTAAAAATGACCTTGGCAGAAATGCCCTATTATGAGCTCACATTCCTAACAGAAACTGGGGCATCAAAATCGATCCTCTCTTCCCATTGTGACCCACTTCTCCCCCACTCAAAATAAAGGCCAATGATTGGTTTGGATGGTTCTGTAACAACTGCAACTCTCACTGTGAGGATTGGACATGTTATGGTGCAATGTACCTTTTTGTTGTCTGATACCGTGCCTTGTAACTTGCTGGGAAGAGATATCTTGTCAAAATTACAGTGTACCATAAGTTACACTCCTGAGTGGGTCTTTGTTACCTCTCCGCTGACTGAAATAGAGCAGGGTGTGTGTGGCAGTCCTCATGTTTTGGTGGCTGCCCCGCAAAACTCAAATTCATCACCAGCCTTGCTGGAGTTACCGGAGTCACTTTGGGTAGAGTCCAAGGAAGACCTAGGTCTCCTAAATGTGACTCAAGTCAGCGTAAAGGTAAAATCAGAATCCACCTTACCAAAATGACCTCAGTATCCTCTCTCCTATCAGCAATGGGAGGGTATCAGGGATCTAATAAAGGATATACTTAGAGAAGCGGGTGTTGCGGGAAGTGAGCTCCCCTTGCAACACTCATCTATATCCAGTGAAAAAGAAACCTACAGATAAGAAAGCTCCAGTTAAGTACTGGATGGTACATGATTTGCGAGCTATAAACAAGATAATTTAAACTGATTTACCCATCATTCCAAATCTGTATACTCTCCTTTCAGGTATTCCCAGTGACACCAGCTGTTTCACTGTGATTGCTTTGGCAAACACTTATTTTAGCGTAAAGCCGGACGAATCATGCGTCTACCTGTCTAGTTTCACCTTTGATCAAAAGCAATACACCTGGCTCTGCCTCCCTCAAGGTTTATCTATCACAGCTTCCTATTGACAAGTGGGTTTTATCCTTCATTTAGGAGTGACTAGTGTGACAGCAGGAAGGTAAAGTCACCTGGTTGCATCCAGGGGGGTAGATATATTTCGCCCAGATTCAGGCTTTACGCCGACTTATACAACTAGGTGGAGAGTTGTATAAGCCCAGCTAAGGCTAGTGGGCTCATGGATGACTCATACCTCTAGGGAGAGTGTGGGGCGTCGTGCAGACAGGGAGTTGATGAGACCAGCTGAAGCTTGTCAGCTCATTTAGGCCTCTATAAGAACTCCCAGCTTCATTAGATGTTAGCTCATGCCTGGACCCAGACCTGTGTGGACTGTCTAGGGAGAGTGAACCCCTGTGCGGTGAGACAAAGCCTGTGTGGCTATTTGCTTGGACATTTAAAACCAGGGACTTAGGGACTAGGACAGCACTAGGCTGATCCCAGTTGTTAGTTAGGAAACCTGTATGTTTAGTCAGAGGTCAAGTTGACCAGGATTTATTTTGTTTATGTTTCTTTTGCTTTGCTGTGTTTTGTCACTGTAAATAGAAAATAAACCGCACCTTTTTGATTTTGAAAACCACAACCTCCGTTTGCTGGGCCTGTTTTTGTGTGGGGAGCCCATCTCGGGGGTCACACACACCCGCTGCCGAGCTAACCCCCTCACAGTTGGTGGAGAACCAGTGGCAGTTTTTTTTTAAGCCAGCATGGAGGAGATACTGAAGCAGCTGGCTCTAGCAAATGCCAATCAACAGCAGACAAATGCAGGTTTGCAAAAGAGCCTTGCAGCTCAACAACAGAACTTCGCAGCCCAGCAGCAAGCTCATCAACAGAGCCTTGCAGCCCAGCAGCAAGCTCATCAACAGAGCCTTGCAGCCCAGCAGCAGACAAACGCAACTTTGCAACAGAGTCTGGAGGCTCAGCAACAAGCCCAGCAGCAATCTGAGGCCCGCTTCATAGACCTGTTGCAGAAGCAAGAGCAGAGACTACAACAACAGATGGAAGCAGCAATGCAGCAACGTCCGCAGACCAGTGAGGAAAGCCGTCCCACTAATACCGCGTCCTTTGGGGTGAGTCGTTTATTGACAAAAATGACTGGAGAGGATGATCCAGAGGTATTTTTGACCACATTTGAAAGGACCGCTGAAAGAGAAAAGTGGCCTGAGGAGCAGTGGGCTGGACTGGTGGCTCCTCTGTTAACTGGTGAATCGCAGAAAGCTTACTATGACCTAGAGCCTAACCAAGCAAAAGACTATGCGATGCTAAAAGCTGAAATATTGGCAAGGCTGGGTGTTACCCAGGCTGTCCGGGCTCAGCGTGTGCATAACTGGACTTTCCAGCTTGGAAAACCCCCCAGGTCTCAAATGTATGATCTCATTCACCTGAGCAGAAAGTGGCTACAGCCAGAGACTTTGTCCGCACCAAAGATTGTGGAACGTGTTGTAATGGATCGGTTTTTGAGAGCTCTTCCTACTGCCATCCAAAAGTGGGTAAGCCATGGAGACCCAGAGACGGCCGATGGTCTTGTGGATCGTGTGGAGAAATACTTGGCTACAGAGAACCTGACGGCCTCTTCCAGAGACACTCGGACTTTCCACCCTAAGACCAGACCATCCCCAGGGGCGGATAAGAGGATTCCAAGGGGTGAGGGTGGAGAGAGTGAGAGGGTGGGAGCTCTACCCCAAGTTTGGCGAGAACAGCCTGGGAAATCAGCGGCTCAAGAGGCCGCAAGAAGGATCGTTTGCTACCGCTGCCGGCAAACGGGACATATTGCAGCCAATTGCCCGGTTGTGGAGGAACCCATGCAGTGTGACTTTCTGACGGGCAGACGTCAGTCGCTGTGTGCGACAGTCGCATGCACTGCCATTCGAGGAACTGAGAAACATTTATGCAAAATGTGTGTTAATGGTAGAAATGTTGTGGTATTGCTGGATTCAGGTAGCCTTGTGACCCTGATAAAGGCTGAGTTAGTTAAAACAGAGGTCTCTGGGAATAGCAAGGTAGCTGTTATTTGTGTGCATGGGGACACCCGAGAGTATCCAGTGACTACAGTGTGTTTCGAGACCCCCAAAGGTACCCTCTCTCATCCAGTGGGCTTAGTATCTCAGTTACCGCATGACGCCATTGTGGGAAGGGATTTTCCGAAGTTCTGGGAACTGTGGGATGATCCTGAGCCCCCCACTGGTGCCCCTATGTACCAGGAAGGTGATAGCCAGAACTCCTCTGAGAGTGGTGAGGACTCTCCAGAATTTCCCTTGTCAGTATTGGCAGGCGAGACTCAAGAAACTGGAGAGGAGCCCACCTCCTCAGACGAAAACCTACCGTCTGTGGAGTTTTCTGATCTTGAGGTTCACAGGGAAAACTTTGCCACAGAACAGTTGAAAGACCCCGCCCTAATAAAGGCACGGGAAAACGTAGTGGAAATAGATGGCGAGTTAGTGAACCCAGATAATACCTGCACTTACCCATACTTCAGCGTAGAGAAGGACCTACTGTATCGGGTGGCAAAAAGGGCAGAAGAAACCGTTGAGCAGCTTGTGGTGCCCAAACCTTACAGGAAGTTGGTGTTGGAGTTGGCCCATGGGCACATTCTTGGAGGGCATCTGGGGACAGAGAAAACCCGAGAGAGGGTATTACAGAGATTCTATTGGCCGGGGGTGATGAAGGACATAGAAAATTATTGTTCCTCCTGCCCTGTGTGTCAGAGGTCGGCCCCGATGCCACATTTCCGTAGCCCGCTGGTCCCTCTACCCATCATTGAGGTCCCGTTTGAGAGGATCGCCATGGATTTGGTAGGTCCTATAATCAAGTCCGCTAGGGGGCACCAGTACATATTAGTTATAATGGACTATGCCACCCGTTATCCAGAAGCGATCCCTCTCCGAAATACCTCGGCCAAAACCATAGCCAAAGAGCTATCTCTTGTGTTTAGCCGGGTGGGTATTTGTAAAGAACTGCTTACGGACCAAGGTACACCCTTTATGTCCCGGGTTATGAAGGAGCTGTGTAAATTGTTCAAAGTGACGCAATTACGTACATCTGTGTATCACCCCCAAACCGATGGGCTGGTTGAAAGGTTCAACAAAACCCTAAAACAAATGTTGAAGAAAGTGGTGGATAGAGATGGAAAGGATTGGGACTGTCTACTTCCTTATCTGATGTTTGCTATTAGGGAGGTGCCCCAATCCTCTACGGGATTCTCCCCCTTTGAGTTACTGTATGGGAGACACCCAAGAGGGCTGTTGGATATTGCCAAGGAAACTTGGGAAAGTGAGAGTTCTCCCCACAGGAGTGTGATTGAGCATGTCGCCCTGATGCAAGACCGAATTGCACAGGTAATGCCCATCGTGAAGGAACATTTGGCCCAAGCGCAGTTAGCACAGCAGAGAGTGTACAACCGTGGAGCCAAGACCCGTACCTTTTCCCCGGGGGATAGGATACTGGTACTTGTCCCTACGGTTGAAAGTAAATTCCTTGCCAAATGGCAAGGCCCCTACGAGATAATGGAAAAAGTGAGCGAAGTGAATTACAAGGTCAGACAACCAGGAAGGCGAAAGCCCGAACAGATCTATCACGTTAATCTGTTGAAAGCCTGGAGGGATAGAGAGTCCCTAGTCGCAGACACTTGGTCACCAGCTCAAACTGGTTGCGTGATTCCTGAGGTTGGAATAGCAGCCACCTTGTCACAACCCCAACAACAGGAGGTTAAGGAGTTTGTGCTTCGCAACAAGGAGGTATTCTCTGAGCTGCCGGGACAAACATCTGGGGTAGAGCATGACATCATTACCCCGCCCGGTGAAAGGGTGAAGTTAAAACCCTATCGGATCCCAGAGGCCCGACGGGAGGCAATACGGGAGGAAGTACAGAAAATGCTGAACTTAGGGGTGATAGAGGAGTCCCAAAGTGATTGGTCTAGTCCCATTGTGTTGGTGCCTAAACCGGATGGGAGCTGGCGATTTTGTAACGATTTTCGTCAGTTGAACAAAGTTACAAAATTTGACACCTACCCCATGCCACGTATAGATGAGTTGATCGACCGGCTGGGAACAGCCCGATACATGACGACTCTTGACCTCACAAAAGGGTATTGGCAAATCCCCCTGGCCAAGTCGGCCAAAGAAAAAACCGCATTTGTAACCCCAGACGGGGCGTTCCAATATAAAAGAATGCCGTTCGTGTTACAGAATGCGCCGGCCACATTCCAGCGGAAAATGGACCAGATGCTGAGGCCCCATCGGAAGTATGCTGCGGCTTACCTGGATGACATAATTGTCCATAGCACAGATTGGGCCTCACATCTGCCAAAAGTGCAAGCAGTCCTGGACTCTGTTCGGGAAGCGGGGTTTACGGCTAACCCCAAGAAGTGTACCATTGGGCAGGAGGAGGCCAAATATCTTGGGTACACCATTGGGAGGGGAGTAATAAAACCCCAACTCAACAAAGTCGAGGCCATCCAGAGTTGGCCACGTCCCAACAGCAAGAAGCAGGTACGAGCCTTTCTGGGAATCGCTGGGTATTATCAGCGATTCATTCCCCACTTTGCTTCTAAGTAGGGATGGGCCCGGTGCTCGATTCGAACCCATGTTCGAATCGAGCATCGGGCGTTCGCTCGCTCGTCGAGCCCAGAACTATTTGGGCCGTTCGCATCACATTCGTGTGATGCGAGCGGCCCCGCAATGCATTGCGGCCGGCGCGGCCGGCGCAGTGCATTGCTGGCTGATGATTGGCCAAGCATGCACTGTGACCCCGCATGCTTGGCCAATCACAGCGCCCGAAACTCGGAGAGCAATAATTGGCTACAGGCAGGACGCCTGTAGCCAATTACAGCTCAGGGGCTTTAGTACACGCCCCACCATTTAAAAGGCCGCCACGCCATCGGCCCCGGTCACATGAGTTCCGGCTTTAGGAGAGATTAGTCTGCTGATTCTGTCTTTGCTTGATACTGAAAGATTTGCTCTTCTTTGCTAAACCATTGGCTATTTCTTTGCTAAACCATTGCTACCTAAGTCATTGATCGTTCATTGCTGCTGATTGCACAGTTAGTGTGTTATTAGCTGCTGCTGGGGATTAGTCTGGTGCGTGCTTACTGTTAGTACAGTATTGCAGTAGTACCAACCGCAGTGCTGTTAGCACAGCATTGCACCCCAACAGCACCCATAGGACTTCTAGTGTGTTAGTGGCAGCAAACAGAGCTCCTATATTTTCTTCTCAGCAGCACCCATAGGACTTCTAGTGTGTTAGTGGCATCACACAGAGCTCCTATATTTTCTTCTCAGCAGCACCCATAGGACTTCTAGTGTGTTAGTGGCAGCAAACAGAGCTCCTATATTTTCTTCTCAGCAGCACCCATAGGACTTCTAGTGTGTTAGTGGCAGCAAACAGAGCTCCTATATTTTCTTCTCAGCAGCACCCATAGGACTTCTAGTGTGTTAGTGGCATCACACAGAGCTCCTATATTTTCTTCTCAGCAGCACCCATAGGACTTCTAGTGTGTTAGTGGCAGCAAACAGAGCTCCTATATTTTCTTCTCAGCAGCACCCATAGGACTTCTAGTGTGTTAGTGGCATCACACAGAGCTCCTATATTTTCTTCTCAGCAGCACCCATAGGACTTCTAGTGTGTTAGTGGCAGCAAACAGAGCTCCTATATTTTCTTCTCAGCAGCACCCATAGGACTTCTAGTGTGTTAGTGGCATCACACAGAGCTCCTATATTTTCTTCTCAGCAGCACCCATAGGACTTCTAGTGTGTTAGTGGCAGCAAACAGAGCTCCTATATTTTCTTCTCAGCAGCACCCATAGGACTTCTAGTGTGTTAGTGGCATCACACAGAGCTCCTATATTTTCTTCTCAGCAGCACCCATAGGACTTCTAGTGTGTTAGTGGCAGCAAACAGAGCTCCTATATTTTCTGCTCAGCAGCACCCATAGGACTTCTAGTGTGTTAGTGGCATCACACAGAGCTCCTATATTTTCTTCTCAGCAGCACCCATAGGACTTCTAGTGTGTTAGTGGCAGCAAACAGAGCTCCTATATTTTCTTCTCAGCAGCACCCATAGGACTTCTAGTGTGTTAGTGGCAGCAAACAGAGCTCCTATATTTTCTGCTCAGCAGCACCCATAGGACTTCTAGTGTGTTAGTGGCATCACACAGAGCTCCTATATTTTCTTCTCAGCAGCACCCATAGGACTTCTAGTGTGTTAGTGGCAGCAAACAGAGCTCCTATATTTTCTTCTCAGCAGCACCCATAGGACTTCTAGTGTGTTAGTGGCATCACACAGAGCTCCTATATTTTCTTCTCAGCAGCACCCATAGGACTTCTAGTGTGTTAGTGGCAGCAAACAGAGCTCCTATATTTTCTTCTCAGCAGCACCCATAGGACTTCTAGTGTGTTAGTGGCAGCAAACAGAGCTCCTATATTTTCTTCTCAGCAGCACCCATAGGACTTCTAGTGTGTTAGTGGCATCACACAGAGCTCCTATATTTTCTTCTCAGCAGCACCCATAGGACTTCTAGTGTGTTAGTGGCAGCAAACAGAGCTCCTATATTTTCTTCTCAGCAGCACCCATAGGACTTCTAGTGTGTTAGTGGCATCACACAGAGCTCCTATATTTTCTTCTCAGCAGCACCCATAGGACTTCTAGTGTGTTAGTGGCATCACACAGAGCTCCTATATTTTCTTCTCAGCAGCACCCATAGGACTTCTAGTGTGTTAGTGGCAGCAAACAGAGCTCCTATATTTTCTTCTCAGCAGCACCCATAGGACTTCTAGTGTGTTAGTGGCAGCAAACAGAGCTCCTATATTTTCTTCTCAGCAGCACCCATAGGACTTCTAGTGTGTTAGTGGCATCACACAGAGCTCCTATATTTTCTTCTCAGCAGCACCCATAGGACTTCTAGTGTGTTAGTGGCAGCAAACAGAGCTCCTATATTTTCTTCTCAGCAGCACCCATAGGACTTCTAGTGTGTTAGTGGCAGCAAACAGAGCTCCTATATTTTCTTCTCAGCAGCACCCATAGGACTTCTAGTGTGTTAGTGGCATCACACAGAGCTCCTATATTTTCTTCTCAGCAGCACCCATAGGACTTCTAGTGTGTTAGTGGCAGAAAACAGAGCTCCTATATTTTCTTCTCAGCAGCACCCATAGGACTTCTAGTGTGTTAGTGGCAGCAAACAGAGCTCCTATATTTTCTTCTCAGCAGCACCCATAGGACTTCTAGTGTGTTAGTGGCAGCAAACAGAGCTCCTATATTTTCTTCTCAGCAGCACCCATAGGACTTCTAGTGTGTTAGTGGCATCACACAGAGCTCATATATTTTCTTCTCAGCAGCACCCATAGGACTTCTAGTGTGTTAGTGGCAGCAAACAGAGTCCTATATTTTCTGCTCAGCAGCACCCATAGGACTTCTAGTGTGTTAGTGGCATCACACAGAGCTCCTATATTTTCTTCTCAGCAGCACCCATAGGACTTCTAGTGTGTTAGTGGCAGCAAACAGAGCTCCTATATTTTCTTCTCAGCAGCACCCATAGGACTTCTAGTGTGTTAGTGGCATCACACAGAGCTCCTATATTTTCTTCTCAGCAGCACCCATAGGACTTCTAGTGTGTTAGTGGCAGCAAACAGAGCTCCTATATTTTCTTCTCAGCAGCACCCATAGGACTTCTAGTGTGTTAGTGGCAGCAAACAGAGCTCCTATATTTTCTTCTCAGCAGCACCCATAGGACTTCTAGTGTGTTAGTGGCATCACACAGAGCTCCTATATTTTCTTCTCAGCAGCACCCATAGGACTTCTAGTGTGTTAGTGGCAGCAAACAGAGCTCCTATATTTTCTTCTCAGCAGCACCCATAGGACTTCTAGTGTGTTAGTGGCATCACACAGAGCTCCTATATTTTCTTCTCAGCAGCACCCATAGGACTTCTAGTGTGTTAGTGGCAGCAAACAGAGCTCCTATATTTTCTTCTCAGCAGCACCCATAGGACTTCTAGTGTGTTAGTGGCAGCAAACAGAGCTCCTATATTTTCTTCTCAGCAGCACCCATAGGACTTCTAGTGTGTTAGTGGCATCACACAGAGCTCCTATATTTTCTTCTCAGCAGCACCCATAGGACTTCTAGTGTGTTAGTGGCAGCAAACAGAGCTCCTATATTTTCTTCTCAGCAGCACCCATAGGACTTCTAGTGTGTTAGTGGCAGCAAACAGAGCTCCTATATTTTCTTCTCAGCAGCACCCATAGGACTTCTAGTGTGTTAGTGGCAGCAAACAGAGCTCCTATATTTTCTTCTCAGCAGCACCCATAGGACTTCTAGTGTGTTAGTGGCATCACACAGAGCTCATATATTTTCTTCTCAGCAGCACCCATAGGACTTCTAGTGTGTTAGTGGCAGCAAACAGAGCTCCTATATTTTCTGCTCAGCAGCACCCATAGGACTTCTAGTGTGTTAGTGGCATCACACAGAGCTCCTATATTTTCTTCTCAGCAGCACCCATAGGACTTCTAGTGTGTTAGTGGCAGAAAACAGAGCTCCTATATTTTCTTCTCAGCAGCACCCATAGGACTTCTAGTGTGTTAGTGGCAGCAAACAGAGCTCCTATATTTTCTTCTCAGCAGCACCCATAGGACTTCTAGTGTGTTAGTGGCAGCAAACAGAGCTCCTATATTTTCTTCTCAGCAGCACCCATAGGACTTCTAGTGTGTTAGTGGCATCACACAGAGCTCCTATATTTTCTTCTCAGCAGTAGTGATGAGCCGAACACCCCCCTGTTCGGTTCGCACCAGAACCCGCGAACGGACCGAAAGTTCGAACGAACATTAGAACCCTATTAAATAGAATGGATGCGAACGTTCGAATTCTAAAGTGCTAATTATAACAACTATTATGCATGTTATTGTCCTAAAAAGGGTTTGGGAACCCGGGTTCTGCACCAGGGGACATGTATCAATGCAAAAAGAAGTTTTAAAAACGGTCGTTTTTCGGGAGCAGTCATTTTAATGATGCATAAAGTGAAAAAAAAAAGTCAAATATTCCTTTAAATATCGTACCTGGGGGGTGTCTAAAGTATGCCTGTGAAGTGCCACGTGTTTCCCGTGTTTAGAACTGTCCCTGCACAAAATGACACTTCTAAAGGAAAAAAAAGCCATTTAAAACTGCTTGCGGCTTTAATGTAATGTCTGGTCCCGGTAATATGGATGAAATTCTTTAAGAAAAATGGCATAGCTACCCCATGACCCCCCCCCCCTACCCCAGCCCATTACCAGCCCCTTTGGGTCTTGTATGGATATTAAGGGGAACCCCGCACATAAAATAAAAAAGGCCCTATATACTCTGAACAGCCCTATACAGGCGGTGCATACAAGACAGGGACTGTAGGTTTGTTCTTATGTAGAATCTGTTTGTAATTTTGAACAGGTACATTGTTGAAGTGTAGCTCCAGACCAAAAATCTATTTTTAAACTTTTTGGAAAACATAGGTAAGGGTTATCACCCCTGTAACATTTGTTTTGCTGTCTGTGCCCCTGTTCAGAACATTTCACCTCACTTTCCGTCCCAATGACAACTGTTTTTGAAATGTGGTGTTTTTCTTGAAACAAGGATTGCTGATAAAGCATCAGTACAGAGGAGACACCTTTCTCCCATATTTATTCTTACAGGAGAGAATTTTCCTTCCTAGTGGTAGATTTCCTCTCACTTCCTGTTGTCTTCTTGCGTTTGCAAGTAGGAGTCGTTTGTAAGTTGGATGTTTGAAAGTAGGGACCTGCCGTATATACTCTGCAGAAATAGGCCCCTTAGTTGTTGGTGTTGGCACAACACTGTAAGCACTCACAGTTACTCTTGGTTGGTGCTGGAACGCCCTGCTGTCAACTATTATATCAGGAATTTTAATTACATATAATTGTTGAACAGTGGTAGTAAAAATTGGGCCTTTGATGGTGGTGCTGGTGCCACAACACTGTAAGCCCTGACAGTTACTCTTGGTGGGTGCAGCAAT
Source organism: Rana muscosa (assembly GCA_029206835.1). NCBI lineage: Eukaryota > Metazoa > Chordata > Amphibia > Anura > Ranidae > Rana > Rana muscosa. The sequence continues at coordinate 377,336,505 of CM055117.1, forward strand.
GGGCCCTGCTGTGAATTATTAGATCAAGAATTGTAATTACATGCCCCTGTTGAACAGGGGCTGAAAAATTGGGCCTTAGGCACTGGTGGCACAACACTGCAACCCCTCACAGATACTGTACTTGGAGCACAGCAATGAGCCCTGTTGCAAAGTATTGCTTCAAAAATTGTAATGACACGCCCCTGTTAAACAGGGGCTGAAAAATTGGGCCTTAGGCACTGGTGGCACAACACTGCAACTCCTCACAGATACTGTACTTGGAGTACAGCAATGAGCCCTGTTGCAAAGTATTGCTTCAAAAATTGTAATTACACGCCCCTGTTAAACAGGGGCTGAAAAATTGGGCGTTAGGCACTGGTGGCGGCACCCATAAACAAAAATGATCTTCCAAGCTATCATCATCAATCGTATCATTGAGGACTCGGAGGAGGAGGATAGCCAGTCAACATAACAGCACAGGCACTCAGCATCAGCATCAGTCTTGAAGGGATGTGACATGTTAAAATCAATTAGTCTGTTATATCAGCATCAGGTGTGTGGTAGCTGGTGGTGATCCAAGACTGGTTCATCTTGATGAAAGTCAGTCGATCAACCGAGTCGGTGGACAGGCGCACCCTGTGATCCGTGACAAATCCTCCAGCAGCACTGAATGTGCGTTCCGAAAGAACGCTGGATGCAGGACAGGCCAGTAGCTCAATTGCATACTGTGCAAGCTCTGGCCAGTGATCCATCCTCAAGACCCAGTAAGCCAGAGGATTTTCGGTGGGGAAGGTGTCCAAGTCTGACCTTGCCCCTAGATATTCCTGCACCATGTTTATCAGACGCTGGCGATGGTTGCTGGAACCGATCATACTTTGGGGCTGCGGACTAAAGAATTGTCTGAACGCATCGGTCAGACGGCCACCTTCCCCACCGCTCCTTCTTTGACTGGCCGAAGCCTCAGCAACTCGTTGTCCAGGACCAGGAGTTTGCAACCTCCCAGTCTCTGGGAACGCGTTGCACAGACCTTTCTGCAAGGCCTCCCGGAGTTGTCTCATCCTCTGCTCCCTCTGCGACGGTAACATAAGGTCCGCAACCTTACCCTTGTACCGTGGATCAAGGAGAGTGGCCAGCCAGTAATGGTCCCTCTCCTTGATCCGAAGAATACGAGGATCCTTCCGCAGACTTTGCAGGATCAGGGAGGCCATGCAGCGTAGGTTTGCTGAGGCATTCGCTCCGGAGTCCTCTGGGTCACTAAGGACGACATGATCCGCAGCCACCTCCTCCCAGCCACGTACAAGTCCACTGGTTTCTTGGGACTGTAAATCATCCCTAAAAGACTGCTGCTGATGATGCTGAGTGCCAGCCTCCACCTCCATGCTGACACAATCCTCCTCCTCCTCCTCCTCCTCCTCCTCCTCTTCCTGTGCGATGGGTGGGACAGAAGTAACACTGTCTGGGTAAAGGGGGCCTTGAGAGGCAAGGAAGTCCTCCTCTTCCTGCCTCTGTTCTGCCTCAAGTGCCCTGTCCATTATTCCACGCAGCGTGTGCTCCAACAGGTGGACAAGAGGTACAGTGTCACTGATGCATGCACTGTCACTGCTCACCATCCTCGTGGCCTCCTCAAATGGTGCCAGGACAGTGCATGCATCCCTGATCATGCCCCACTGGCGTGGAGAAAAAAAACCAAGCTCCCCTGACCCTGTCCTGGTGCCGTAGTCGCACAGGTACTCATTGATGGCCCTCTGCTGCGTGTGCAGTCGCTGCAGCATGGCCAACGTTGAGTTCCACCTGGTGGGCATGTCACATATAAGGCGGTTCTTGGGCAGGTTCAACTCCTTTTGCAGCTCAGCCAGGCGAGCACTGGCATTATAAGATCTGCGGAAATGCACACAGACTTTCCTGGCCTGCCTCAGGACATCCTGTAAGCCCGGGTACCTGCCCAAGAAGCGCTGCACCACCAGGTTAAGGACGTGAGCCACACAGGGCACATGGGTCAGTTGTCCCTGTCGGAGGGCGGAGAGGAGGTTGGTGCCATTGTCGCAAACCACCATTCCTGGCTTAAGCTGGCGTGGCGTCAACCACCTCTCGGCCTGGCCCTGCAGAGCAGACAGGACCTCTGCCCCAGTGTGGCTTCTGTCCCCCAAACACACCAGCGCAAGCACGGCATGGCATCTTTTTGCCTGCGTACTTGCGTAGCCCCGTGAACGGCTACGGAGCACCGCTGGTTCATAGGACAAACCACAGGAAGAGGCCATGGAGGAAGAAGAAGAGGAGGGGGTGGAGGAGAGAGGTGTGTCACAACCAGTAGTAGCATTTTGGAGGCGTGGCGGTGGGACAACCTCCAACACTACTGCACCTTGTCCTGAATCCTTCCCAGCTGCCAAAAGAGTGACCCAATGGGCCGTGAAAGAAAGGTAACGTCCCTGTCCATGCCTGCTGGACCATGAGTCAGCGGTAATATGCACCTTACCGCTGACCGCCCTGTCCAGCGAGGCCAAGACATTGCCTTCCACATGCCGGTAGAGAGCCGGAATAGCCTTCCGTGCGAAAAAGTGGCGTTTGGGAACCTGCCACTGAGGAACCGCACATTGCACAAACTCACGGAAGGGGGCCGAGTCTACCAACTGAAAAGGCAGCAGTTGAAGCGCTAGCAATTTAGCCAAGCTAGCATTCAACCGCTGGGCATGTGGATGGCTGGGAGTGAACTTCTTTCGACGGTCCAGCAGCTGGGGCAGGGAAATTTGCCTGCTAGAATCGGACGTCGGTGTACTGCTAGCAGAGTGGGCGCAAGTACTTGGCTGTGACACACCTAATTCTACACCTTCATTCCTCTCAGTGCATGTTTCAGAGAGGACTGAAGTTATAGTGGGGTTGGAGATCCCAGCTGATGCGGTGCAAGGAGAGGTCCGCTTTGTTCTTTGGTGTGGGTCTTTGAGGTAGGCTTGCCAACGAGCTGCATGGCAGGTCAACATATGTCTGGTCAGGCATGTGGTACCCAAGCGGCTGATGTTTTGGCCACGCGATATACGCTTGAGACATATGTTGCAAACAGCAGCTGTGCGATCTGATGCACTAGCCTCAAAAAAGGCCCACACCAAAGAACTTTTTGAATGACGGGCAGAGGCAGCGCCCTGCACAGGCGGAGCTCTGCGGTGTGATTCCGTCGGTGTACTGCCCTTACGCTGGCCACCAAAGGGCATCCTGCCTCGTTGGAGATGTGCCTCCTCCTCATCCTCCTCCTCCTCCTCTCTCCTATTAGGCACCCACGTGAAGTCAGTGACCTCATCATCCCCTCCCTCCTCATCACTGGAGCCAATCTGGCAGTATGCTGCAGCTGCTGGAACATGACTGCCAGATTGGTGTCCTTCTTGAGCATCCCCTCTGTCTGCTCTCACGCTACTGCCTTCCTCTAGCTGGGTTTCATCATCAGACCCTTCGAAACGCTGGGCATCCTCCTGGAGCATGTACCCAACACTGTGCTGAACAGTTCGGGGGACTCCTCAGGAGGAGGACATGGTGGGTCTAGGGAAGGAGTGACTGATGATTTGTCTGACATTGATACCAGGGAAGACGACGCTTTGGCAGCTGCTTTTCCAGTACCCTGAGCCTGGGTGAGAGAGGATGAGGAGGAGGAGGAGGGCTTGGTCATCCACTCTACCAAGTCTTCGGCATGATGTGGCTCAACATGTCCAGCTGCCGAAAAGAAGGACAAGCGTGTCCCATGGCCATGTGCTGATGACAATGCACCGCGTCCACGACCAGCACTGTTGCCCCCAGACACAGAGCCTGCTTGCCCTCTTTTATTGCCTCCTGACTGTCTGCCTCTCCTTGTTTGCCTTCCAGACATTCTAATAGATGGCCTGCACGGAGATGGGAAAAAAGCAATAAGGGCTACCTTCAGGTGTCCTTCTCTGTCCCTTGAAACAAGGACTTTCACAGTGAAAGAAACTGACACTCTCCCTACCTACAGTTTTCTGTCCCTAGAAAAAATGTTTTTTTTAATCACAATATAGCACAAGAAAAATTCACTCACTGTCCTTACAGGTCCCTGGAAACAAGGACTTGCAGAGTGAAAGAAAAAAAACACTCTCCCTACCTACAGTTTTCTGTCCCTAGAAAAAATGTTTTTTTTAATCACAATATAGCACAAGAAAAATTCACTCACTGTCCTTACAGGTCCCTGGAAACAAGGACTTGCAGAGTGAAAGGAAAAAAACACTCTCCCTACCTACAGTTTTCTGTCCCTAGAAAAAATGTTTTTTTTAATCACAATATAGCACAAGAAAAATTCACTCACTGTCCTTACAGGTCCCTGGAAACAAGGACTTGCAGAGTGAAAGGAAAAAAAACACTCTCCCTACCTACAGTTTTCTGTCCCTAGAAAAAATGTTTTTTTTAATCACAATATAGCACAAGAAAAATTCACTCACTGTCCTTACAGGTCCCTGGAAACAAGGACTTGCAGAGTGAAAGAAAAAAAACACTCTCCCTACCTACAGTTTTCTGTCCCTAGAAAAAATGTTTTTTTTAATCACAATATAGCACAAGAAAAATTCACTCACTGTCCTTACAGGTCCCTGGAAACAAGGACTTGCAGAGTGAAAGAAAAAAAACACTCTCCCTACCTACAGTTTTCTGTCCCTAGAAAAAATGTTTTTTTTAATCACAATATAGCACAAGAAAAATTCACTCACTGTCCTTACAGGTCCCTGGAAACAAGGACTTGCAGAGTGAAAGAAAAAAAACACTCTCCCTACCTACAGTTTTCTGTCCCTAGAAAAAATGTTTTTTTTAATCACAATATAGCACAAGAAAAATTCACTCACTGTCCTTACAGGTCCCTGGAAACAAGGACTTGCAGAGTGAAAGGAAAAAAACACTCTCCCTACCTACAGTTTTCTGTCCCTAGAAAAAATGTTTTTTTTAATCACAATATAGCACAAGAAAAATTCACTCACTGTCCTTACAGGTCCCTGGAAACAAGGACTTGCAGAGTGAAAGGAAAAAAACACTCTCCCTACCTACAGTTTTCTGTCCCTAGAAAAAATGTTTTTTTTAATCACAATATAGCACAAGAAAAATTCACTCACTGTCCTTACAGGTCCCTGGAAACAAGGACTTGCAGAGTGAAAGGAAAAAAACACTCTCCCTACCTACAGTTTTCTGTCCCTAGAAAAAATGTTTTTTTTAATCACAATATAGCACAAGAAAAATTCACTCACTGTCCTTACAGGTCCCTGGAAACAAGGACTTGCAGAGTGAAAGAAAAAAAACACTCTCCCTACCTACAGTTTTCTGTCCCTAGAAAAAATGTTTTTTTTAATCACAATATAGCACAAGAAAAATTCACTCACTGTCCTTACAGGTCCCTGGAAACAAGGACTTGCAGAGTGAAAGAAAAAAAACACTCTCCCTACCTACAGTTTTCTGTCCCTAGAAAAAATGTTTTTTTTAATCACAATATAGCACAAGAAAAATTCACTCACTGTCCTTACAGGTCCCTGGAAACAAGGACTTGCAGAGTGAAAGGAAAAAAACACTCTCCCTACCTACAGTTTTCTGTCCCTAGAAAAAATGTTTTTTTTAATCACAATATAGCACAAGAAAAATTCACTCACTGTCCTTACAGGTCCCTGGAAACAAGGACTTGCAGAGTGAAAGGAAAAAAACACTCTCCCTACCTACAGTTTTCTGTCCCTAGAAAAAATGTTTTTTTTAATCACAATATAGCACAAGAAAAATTCACTCACTGTCCTTACAGGTCCCTGGAAACAAGGACTTGCAGAGTGAAAGAAAAAAAACACTCTCCCTACCTACAGTTTTCTGTCCCTAGAAAAAATGTTTTTTTTAATCACAATATAGCACAAGAAAAATTCACTCACTGTCCTTACAGGTCCCTGGAAACAAGGACTTGCAGAGTGAAAGAAAAAAAACACTCTCCCTACCTACAGTTTTCTGTCCCTAGAAAAAATGTTTTTTTTAATCACAATATAGCACAAGAAAAATTCACTCACTGTCCTTACAGGTCCCTGGAAACAAGGACTTGCAGAGTGAAAGAAAAAAAACACTCTCCCTACCTACAGTTTTCTGTCCCTAGAAAAAATGTTTTTTTTAATCACAATATAGCACAAGAACAATTCACTCACTGTCCTTACAGGTCCCTGGAAACAAGGACTTGCAGAGTGAAAGAAAAAAAAACACTCTCCCTACCTACAGTTTTCTGTCCCTAGAAAAAATGTTTTTTTTAATCACAATATAGCACAAGAACAATTCACTCACTGTCCTTACAGGTCCCTGGAAACAAGGACTTGCAGAGTGAAAGAAAAAAAACACTCTCCCTACCTACAGTTTTCTGTCCCTAGAAAAAATGTTTTTTTTAATCACAATATAGCACAAGAAAAATTCACTCACTGTCCTTACAGGTCCCTGGAAACAAGGACTTGCAGAGTGAAAGGAAAAAAACACTCTCCCTACCTACAGTTTTCTGTCCCTAGAAAAAATGTTTTTTTTAATCACAATATAGCACAAGAAAAATTCACTCACTGTCCTTACAGGTCCCTGGAAACAAGGACTTGCAGAGTGAAAGGAAAAAAACACTCTCCCTACCTACAGTTTTCTGTCCCTAGAAAAAATGTTTTTTTTAATCACAATATAGCACAAGAAAAATTCACTCACTGTCCTTACAGGTCCCTGGAAACAAGGACTTGCAGAGTGAAAGAAAAAAAACACTCTCCCTACCTACAGTTTTCTGTCCCTAGAAAAAATGTTTTTTTTAATCACAATATAGCACAAGGACAATTCACTCACTGTCCTTCCAGGTCCCTGGAAACAAGGACTTGCAGAGTGAAAGAAACTGACACTCTCCCTACCTACAGTTTTCTGTCCCTAGAATAAATGTTTTTTTAAGCACAATATAGCACAAGGACAATTCACTCACTGTCCTTCCAGGTCCCTGGAAACAAGGACTTGCAGAGTGAAAGAAACTGACACTCTCCCTACCTACAGTTTTCTGTCCCTAGAATAAATGTTTTTTTAAGCACAATATAGCACAAGGACAATTCACTCACTGTCCTTCCAGGTCCCTGGAAACAAGGACTTGCAGAGTGAAAGAAACTGACACTGTCCCTACCTACAGTTTTCTGTCCCTAGAATAAATGTTTTTTTTAAGCACACTATAGCACAAGCACAAAACACACTGACACTCTCCCTACCTATCCTTCTCTTTCCCTAAACTAAAGGAATCCAGGTTAAGCAAGAAAGAAATAACAGTCACTGTCCCTGCCTATGCTGCTCTATCCCTGCTCCGGAACACACTACACTAGGCCGCCGTGCTGGCGGCCTTTTATAGTGTGGGGCGTGTACTAAACACCCTCAGCAATAATTGGCCACAGGCATCCTGCCTGTGGCCAATCATTGCTCTCCTCGCTGCCGGCGCTGTGATTGGCCAAGCATGCGGGGTCACAGTGCATGCTTGGCCAATCACAGCGCCTGGATGACACTGCGATGGCGTAGTGCATTGTGGGCCGTTCGCGTCACTCGAATTTGGCGCGAACGGCCCAAATCGTTCGATCTTCGTCGAACGATCGAACAGCCGATGTTCGAGTCGAACGTATGTTCGACTCGAACACGAAGCTCATCCCTACTCAGCAGCACCCATAGGACTTCTAGTGTGTTAGTGGCAGCAAACAGAGCTCCTATATTTTCTTCTCAGCAGCACCCATAGGACTTCTAGTGTGTTAGTGGCAGCAAACAGAGCTCCTATATTTTCTTCTCAGCAGCACCCATAGGACTTCTAGTGTGTTAGTGGCAGCAAACAGAGCTCCTATATTTTCTTCTCAGCAGCACCCATAGGACTTCTAGTGTGTTAGTGGCATCACACAGAGCTCCTATATTTTCTTCTCAGCAGCACCCATAGGACTTCTAGTGTGTTAGTGGCAGCAAACAGAGCTCCTATATTTTCTTCTCAGCAGCACCCATAGGACTTCTAGTGTGTTAGTGGCAGCAAACAGAGCTCCTATATTTTCTTCTCAGCAGCACCCATAGGACTTCTAGTGTGTTAGTGGCAGCAAACAGAGCTCCTATATTTTCTTCTCAGCAGCACCCATAGGACTTCTAGTGTGTTAGTGGCATCACACAGAGCTCCTATATTTTCTTCTCAGCAGCACCCATAGGACTTCTAGTGTGTTAGTGGCAGCAAACAGAGCTCCTATATTTTCTTCTCAGCAGCACCCATAGGACTTCTAGTGTGTTAGTGGCAGCAAACAGAGCTTCTATATTTTCTTCTCAGCAGCACCCATAGGACTTCTAGTGTGTTAGTGGCAGCAAACAGAGCTCCTATATTTTCTTGTCAGCAGCACACATAGTACCTATAGTGTGTTAGTGTCAGCACCCATAGGACCTACAGTGTGTTGTGAGCACACATAGGAGTTCTATTTTTTATACTATATACACTACCGACTACAATGGCTGGAAGACCGCCAAGGAGAGGCAGAGCGTGCCGAGGCAAGAACACAGGGCAGGCAGGCTCTGTTTCTAGAGACAACAGTGCTGGCCGTGGACGTGGTCGTGCATCGTCATCAGCACGTGGCCATGGGACACGCTTGTCTTTGTTTTCGGCAGCTGGACATGTGGAGCCGCATCATGCCGAAGGCTTGGTAGAATGGATGACCAAGCCCTCCTCATCCTCCTCATCCTCTCTCACCCAGGCTCAGGGTACTGGCAGAGCAGCTGCCAACGCGTACTCAATGGCATCATCAGCCACCCCTTCCCTAGACCCACCATGTCCTCCTGAGGAGTCCCCCGAACTGTTTGAGCACAGTGTTGGGTACATGCTCCAGGAGGATGCCCAACGATTCGAAGGCTCGGATGATGATACCCAGCTTGAGGAAGTCAGTAGTGTGCGCGCAGAGAAAGGGGATGCTGAAGGACAGCAATCTGGCAGTAGTGTTCCACCAGCTGCAGCTTACTGCCAGGTTTGCTCTAGTGGTGAAGAGGGAGGGGATGATGAGGTCACTGACTCCACGTGGGTGCCTGAAGGGAGAGAGGAGGAGGAGGAGGAGGATGCAGCGTCACATGTCCAACGAGGCAGGATGCCCCCTGGAGGCCAGCTAGAGGCCAGCACAGCAACTGTACCACACCGCAGAGCTCCGCCTGTGCAGGGCGCTGCCTCTGCACGTTATCACAAAAGTTCTTTGGTGTGGGCCTTTTTTGAGACGAGTGCATCAGATCGCACCACTGCTATTTGCAATATTTGTCTCAAGCGTATCTCGCGTGGCCAAAACATCAGCCGCTTGGGCACCACAAGCATGAGCAGACATATGTCGACCTGCCATGCAGCTCGTTGGCAAGCACACATAAAAGACCCACACCAAAGAACAAAGCGGACCTCTCCTTGCTCCTCATCAGCTGGGATCTCCATCCCCACTATATCTTCAGTCCTCTCTGAAAGCTGCTCTGAGAGGACTGAAGGTGTAGAATTAGGTGTGTCACAACCAAGTACTTGCAGTACACCGACGTCCGATTGTAGCAGGCAAATTTCCCTGCCCCAGCTGCTGGACCGTCGAAAGAAGTATACTCCCAGCCATCCACATGCCCAGCGGTTGAATGCTAGCTTGGCTAAATTGCTAGCACTTCAACTGCTGCCTTTTCAGTTGATAGACTCGGCCCCCTTCCGTGAGTTTGTTCAATGTGCGGTTCCTCAGTGGCAGGTTCCCAAACGCCACTTTTTCTCACGGAAGGCAATTCCGTCTCTCTACTGGCATGTGGAAGGCAATGTCCATGCCTCGCTGGACAGGGCGGTCAGCGGTAAGGTGCATATTACCGCTGACTCATGGTCCAGCAGGCATGGACAGGGACGTTATCTTTCTTTCACGGCCCATTGGGTCACTCTATTGGTAGCTGGGAGGGATGCAGGACAAGGTGCAGTAGTGTTGGAGGTTGTTCCGCCACCACGCCTCCAAAATGCTACTACTGGTTGTGACACACCTCTCTCCTCCACCCCCTCCTCTTCTTCTTCCTCCATGTCCTCTTCGAGTGCTCTGTCCTCGGAACCAGCGGTGCTCCGTAGGCGTACAAGGGGCTACGCGAGTACGCAGGCAAAAAGATGCCATGCCGTGCTTGCGCTGGTGTGTTTGGGGGACAGGAGCCACACTGGGCCAGAGGTTCTGGCAGCTCTGCAGGGGCAGGCCGAGAGGTGGTTGACGCCACGCCAGCTTAAGCCAGGAATGGTCGTTTCTGATAATGGCACCAACCTCCTCTCCGCCCTGCGACAGGGGCAGCTCACCCATGTGCCCTGTATGGCTCACGTCCTCAACCTGGTGGTGCAGCGGTTCTTGGGCAGGTTCCCAGGCTTACAGGATGTCCTGAGGCAGGCCAGGAAAGTCTGTGTGCATTTCCGCCGATCTTATAATGCCAGTGCTCGGCTGACTGAGCTGCAAAAGGAGCTGAACCTGCCCAAGAACCGCCTAATATGTGACATGCCCACCAGGTGGAACTCAACGTTGGCCATGCTGCAGCGACTGCACACGCAGCAGAGGGCCATCAATGAGTACCTTTGCGACTACGGCACCAGGACAGGGTCAGGGGAGCTTGGCTTTTTTTCCCCACGCCAGTGGAGCATGATCAGGGATGCATGCACTGTCCTCTCACCATTTGAGGAGGCCACGAGGATGGTGAGCAGTGACAGTGCATGCATCAGTGACACTGTACCTCTTGTCCACCTGTTGGAGCATACGCTGCGTGGGATAATGGACAGGGCACTTGAGGCAGAACAGAGGCAGGAAGAGGAGGACTTCCTTGTCTCTCAAGGCCCCCTTTATCCAGACAATGTTCCTTCTGTCCCACCCATCACACAGGAAGAGGAGGAGGAGGAGGAGGATTGTGTGAGCATGGAGGTGGAGCCTGGCACTCAGCATCAGCAGCAGCAGTCTTTTAGGGATGATGTACAGTCCCAACAAACCAGTGGACTTGTACGTGGCTGGGAGGAGGTGGCTGGCGATCATGTCATCCTCAGTGACCCAGAAGACTCCGGACCGAATGCCTCAGCTAACCTACGCTGCATGGCCTCCCTGATCCTGCAAAGCCTGCGGAAGGATCCTCGTGTTCTTCGGATCAAGGAGAGTGACCATTACTGGCTGGCCACTCTCCTTGATCCACGGTACAAGGGTAAGGTTGCGGACCTTATCTTGCCGTCGCAGAGGGAGCAGAGGATGAGACATCTCAGGGAGGCCTTGCAGAAAGGTCTGTGCAACGCGTTCCCAGAAACTGGGAGGTTACAAACTTCTGGTCCTGGACGACGAGTTGCTGAGGCTTCGGTCAGTAGCAGAAGGAGCGGTGGGGAAGGTGGACGTCTGACCGATGCGTTCAGACAATTTTTTAGTCCGCAGCCCCAAGGTATGATCGGTTCCAGCAACCATCGCCAGCGTCTGATATACATGGTGCAGGAATACCTAGGGGCAAGGTCAGACTTGGACACCTTTCCCACCGAAAATCCTCTGGCTTACTGGGTCCTGAGGATGGATCACTGGCCAGAGCTTGCACAGTATGCAATTGAGCTACTGGCCTGTCCTGCATCCAGCGTTCTTTCCGAACGCACATTCAGTGCTGCTGGAGGATTTGTCACTGATCATAGGGTGCGCCTGTCCACCGACTCGGTTGATCGACTGACCTTCATAAAAATGAATCAGTCTTGGATCACCACCAGCTACCAGACACCTGAAGCGGATATAACGGAATAATTTATAATGTCACATCCCTTCAAGACTGCCTATGCTGATGCTGAGTGACTGTCCTGTTATGTTCACTGACTATCCTCTTCCTCCTCCTCAATGATCCATGCCACCACACCAGTGCCTAAGGCACAATTTTTCAGCCCCTGTATAACAGGGGCGTGTAATTACAATTTTTTAAAAAGATGCTTCGCAACAGGTGTGACTGCTGTGCTCAGAGTACAGTATCTGTGAGGGGTTGCAGTGTTGTGGCACCAGCACCAGTGCCTAAGGCACAATTTTTCAGCCCCTGTTGGGGCGTGTAATTACAATTTTTAGGCAATGCTTTGCAACAGGTCTCATTGCTGTGCTCAGAGTACAGTATCTGTGAGGGGTTGCAGTGTTGTGGCACCAGCACCAGTGCCTAAGGCACAATTTTTCAGCCCCTGTATAACAGGGGCGTGTAATTACAATTTTTTAAAAAGATGCTTCGCAACAGGTGTGACTGCTGTGCTCAGAGTACAGTATCTGTGAGGGGTTGCAGTGTTGTGGCACCAGCACCAGTGCCTAAGGCACAATTTTTCAGCCCCTGTTGGGGCGTGTAATTACAATTTTTAGGCAATGCTTTGCAACAGGTCTCATTGCTGTGCTCAGAGTACAGTATCTGTGAGGGGTTGCAGTGTTGTGGCACCAGCACCAGTGCCTAAGGCACAATTTTTCAGCCCCTGTATAACAGGGGCGTGTAATTACAATTTTTTAAAAAGATGCTTCGCAACAGGTGTGACTGCTGTGCTCCAAGTACAGTATCTGTGAGGGGTTGCAGTGTTGTGGCACCAGCACCAATGCCTAAGGCACAATTTTTCAGCCCCTGTTTAACAGGGGCGTGTAATTACAAATCTTGATCTAATAGTTCACAGCAGGGCCCATTCCTGCGCCCACCAAGAGTAACTATGAGGGCCTACAGTCTTGTGGCAACACCGTCCACCACCACCACCACCACCACCAAAGGCCCAATTTTTCTGCCCTGTTCAACAGGTGCATGCAATTACAAATCTTGATCTAATAACTCACAGCAGGGCCCATTCCTGCACCCACCAAGAGTAACTGTGAGGGCTTACAGTCTTGTGGCAACACCGTCCACCACCACCACCACCACCACCAAAGGCCCAATTTTTCTGCCCGGTTCAACAGGTGCATGCAAGTACAAATCTTGATCTATTAACTCACAGCAGGGCCCATTCCTGTGCCCACCAGTCTTGTGGCTACACCAACATCTAATAGGGCAAATTTCTGCAGAGTATATACGGCAGGCCCCTACTTTCAAACATCCAACTTACAAACGACTCCTACTTGCAAACGGCAAGAGAAAACAGGAAGTGAGAGGAAATCTACCCCTAGGAAGGAAAATTCTATCCTGTTAGATTTAATTTGGGAAAAAGGTATCTCCTCTCTACTGATGCTTTATCACCAATCCTTGTTTCAATTAAAACCCCACTTTTCCAAAAACATTTGTCATTGGGACGGAAAGTGAGGTGACATGTTCTGAACAGATGTGCAAAGACAGCAAATGTTACAGGGGTGATAACCCCTCCCTATGTTCTCCAAAAAGCTTAAAAATTGATTTTTTTGGGATGTAGCTACACTTCATAATGTACCTGTTCAGATTCTACTTAAGAACAAACCTACAGTCCATGTCTTGTTTGCACCACCTATATACTGCTGTTCAGAGTATATAGGGTTGTAGGTATAGGGTTTTATTTTGGGTGCGGGGTCCCCCTTAGTATCCATACAAGACCCAAAGGGGCTGGGGTGGGGGGGGGGGTGATGGGGTAGCCATGCCATTTTTCTCAAGGATTTTCAGCCATATGGCGGCCAGGACAAGACATGACATTAAAGCCGCAAGTGGTTTTAAATGGCTTCTTTTTTTCCTTTACAAATGTCATTTTGTGCAAGGACAGTTCTAAACACGGGAAACACATGCCACTTCACAGGCATACTTTAGACACCCCCCAGGTACCGTATTTAAAGGAAAATTTCACTTTTTTTTTTTTCACTTTATGCATCATTAAAATGACTGCTCCCGAAAAAACTTTAGTTTTTAAAATTTCTTTTTGCATTGATATATGTCCCCTGGGGCAGGACCCGGGTCCCCAAACCTGTTTTATAACATTAACATGCATATTGGCCGTTGTAATTAGCAATTTTGATTTCGAACGTTCGCGTCCATTATAACGAATAGGGTTCGAAAATTCGCGCGAACTTTCGGTCCGTTCGAAGGTTCTGGTGCGAACCGAACCCGGGGGTGTTCGGCTCATCCCTACTTCTAAGGCTGTGCCCCTAACCAACCTGACGAAGGGGAAAGGGTCGGTCATGATTAAATGGACCCCCGAGGCTGAGGCAGCATTCCAATTCTTGAAACAAGCCTTATGTAGCCAGCCAGTGTTGTACTCACCCGACTTCTCTAAAGACTTTGTCGTACAAAGTGATGCATCAGATGTGGGGTTAGGAGCAGTATTGTCCCAGGTCTGGAACGGGGAAGAGCACCCAGTCATTTACCTCAGCAGGAAGTTGAAGTCCCATGAGGTAAATTACGCCACCGTTGAAAAGGAGTGTTTAGCGGTGAAGTGGGCTCTAGATTCCCTTCGGTACTACCTGCTAGGTAGGCACTTTGACATGGTTACGGATCACGCTCCGTTAAAGTGGATGGCTCAAAACAAGGAAACAAATAGAAGAGTGAATAGGTGGTTCCTGGCCCTCCAGGAATTCAACTTCACAGTAAAGCATCGCCCTGGCGTTCAAATGGGGAATGTGGATGCTTTGTCTCGAGTACATGAATGCCTGATTGCTGGTGTTCCAACCCCGAGGTTAAAACAAGAGGGGGGGTATGTGACAGCAGGAAGGTAAAGTCACCTGGTTGCATCCAGGGGGGTAGATATATTTCGCCCAGATTCAGGCTTTACGCCGACTTATACAACTAGGTGGAGAGTTGTATAAGCCCAGCTAAGGCTAGTGGGCTCATGGATGACTCATACCTCTAGGGAGAGTGTGGGGCGTCGTGCAGACAGGGAGTTGATGAGACCAGCTGAAGCTTGTCAGCTCATTTAGGCCTCTATAAGAACTCCCAGCTTCATTAGATGTTAGCTCATGCCTGGACCCAGACCTGTGTGGACTGTCTAGGGAGAGTGAACCCCTGTGCGGTGAGACAAAGCCTGTGTGGCTATTTGCTTGGACATTTAAAACCAGGGACTTAGGGACTAGGACAGCACTAGGCTGATCCCAGTTGTTAGTTAGGAAACCTGTATGTTTAGTCAGAGGTCAAGTTGACCAGGATTTATTTTGTTTATGTTTCTTTTGCTTTGCTGTGTTTTGTCACTGTAAATAGAAAATAAACCGCACCTTTTTGATTTTGAAAACCACAACCTCCGTTTGCTGGGCCTGGTTTTGTGTGGGGAGCCCATCTCGGGGGTCACACACACCCGCTGCCGAGCTAACCCCCTCACACTAGGCAGAAAACTTGTAGAAAGTGTAAACACACCACACATTCTACAGCACCGCCCAGGGGGCGGACCCTCTGGGTATAATCCCTCTCTCTGAACCTCGCAGATCAGTTCGTCAAAAAGCAGTACAAACTTAAAACAAGGGGTGAGTGCTGTGTCTGTCCATGAACTCAGAGAAAAGGATTTTACGGTGAGTAAAAAATCCTATTTACTCTTTCGTTCATGGACAGACACAGCTTCCTATTGACAAGTGGGACGTCCCAAGGCAGTGACAAAATGAGGGGTGGGAACAACATTAAAACAACTTCACCTCAAAACAGAGCTCCTCAACGGAGGAGTTGCAACTTTAAACAGCCGCCTGCAATACCTTGCGGCCGAAAGAAGCATCCTAAGATGCACACACATCAACTTGTAAAGTTTAGTGAAAGTGTGAACGAACGACCAGGTTGCCGCCTTACACACCTGGTGAAACAGACGTTTGATGCTCTCAGAGCTCAGACAGCGTCCAAAAAAATACGTTGTCTCCTAGGATTCGACGGATGAGGACACAAGGATGGCGGAACAATGTCTCCCTTGAGATGGAAGGTCGAACGACCTTAGGAAGAAAAGAAGGCTGCAGACGCAGCACCACCTATCCTTGTGGAAGATCAGATAAGGAGCCTTGTATGACAAGGCTGCTGGCTCAGAAAACCGTCTTAACTGACGTAAATCAAGAGGCCCCTCTTGCCCTGGTCGAATGCGCCGGGAAAGGGAGGCGCCTGACCCTTCATGGCGTAAGCCTGATCACGATCTATCGAATACACATAGAGATGGTGGCCGACGAGACCGCTGGGCCCTACTTGGGACCAGCCACTGAAACAACCAGTGAGTCTGGACTCCGGAACGGAGCAGTACCAGACAAGAATTCTCTCAGAGTTTGGACAACATCCAAGGAATGCAACGTCGTCTCCTTAGGATTCGACGGATGAGGACACAAGCATGGCAGTACAATGTCTTCCTTGCGATGGAAGGTCGAAACACGACCTTAGGTAGAAAAGAAGGCTGCGGAAGCAGCACCACCTTATCCTTGTGGAAGATCAGATAGGGAGGCTTGCATGACAAGGCTGTCCGCTCAGAAACCCGTCTTAACTGACATAACAGCCACCAAAAGGACCACTTTCTGAGAAAGTGTCAACAAGGGAGTCTCCCTGATGTTCTCAAACGGTGGTTTCTGAGGCACATAGAGGCCATGCCGTTAAAGCCATTGACTGCAAGCAGGATGGCATATGGGACCCTGCGACAGCAGGTCCTCATAGTGGTAGACGCCAAAAGGACGTCTGCTACACAAGCCCCACGGAGGTAGTGGAGGGTGGACCGGAGGGGCCGCCTGCCAAACCCACTGTACAAACGTTCTCACTAGAGAGTGAGCCTCCAGGGGTCGTGGAAAAAGACAAATTAAATTACAATACTGGCTCTTCAAGTTATCAACAGACAGTACATATATAAAACTTTACCAAACGAGTCCTTTAGGCTGTATGAAGAGCTTAGGTATGAGTTCAACAGTCCAAAACGGAATAACTGGGCAGCCTTACTGGGGGAGCTGAAGCCAGACTCCAAACATATAAAAGCAAAAGAAAAACAAACAAAAGGCGCCACTTAGTTAAAACTGTTACACTTTAATATTACAATAATACCAAAGCACTCACTCTTAGGTTGACTGTGGTAGGCACATGTAAAGTCCAGTCTGTGAACGTGGTCCGCTTGTGAGTAGTCTCAGTAAGAGATGACATCCCTGTATGCCGAGCGAGAAGCCGGTGTAGTGTCCATAGCGGATGTTTCTGGGTAATCTCTCTAAGAACCAGGAGGAGGGCTGGAACGCAAGCACGGAGTCCAAACTGAGACGTAACGCTACGCTCAGCGGAATGACGTCACGACCAGCATGCAACGCGTTTCGATGTTTAAGGCAGAGAGACGTTCTGAGTCACTGCACACATCTTTTTCAAGCATGATGTGAGAGGCTAAGTTTAGCCTATTTATATGCGCCTGGAGAGGTGTTGCCGTCTTGTGGAATTAGTAAAAAATGCACCCATAGGCGGGATGTTTTACACTAATATTAACAAATTTATAAGGGGGAAAAATAAAATGCAATAATATAATGTTACTAACCCAGGCTTATACAAACATAACATAATTATCCAATATTGTGATACAGTCTAAATTTTATAAAAAAACATGAAGAGCTCTATATTTTTAATTAAAAAAATCGTTTTCCAGCTAAAATAAAAATAAATAAATAGAAAATAAAGATTAATATAATGTTTTTTGTTAAAAAACATCATTGGATACTCATAGATGTTTATATGATACGTTATATATAAAAACAAATTATATACTGAAATTCAACCTGGAATTATAAAGGTGAGGAATATTTATCTCTAAAGGACTAATTTATCTATTATACAAACACTCAATATTATAATATATCAGAGAGTGGCTGTACACATGGATCTATCATTAAAAGGAAAAAATATATATTTTTACCAATTTAAATGTAAAAAATTTTTTTTGTAAAAAACTGTCTGGAAAGAAAGAATAAAGGGGGGGGGGGAGTGGGGAAAGGAATGAAACTAGGGTTTTTTCCCCCTTGTGGTAATATAGAGTTATTTGGAGTGAAAGGATACATAGATTATTTAAAAAAAAACACAAAATATAAATATGGATATGTACTACATAACCAAATAGAAAGAAATGCAAATACAAAAAATATATTCATAATATAGTAGAAATTTCCAATTCTTCGTTGATACCCCCCGGATTAAGGGTGTCCAGAGAATATATCCAAAAGGTTTCACGCTCACAGAGCTTGTGAAATCTTTCTGCCTCTGACAGTGTATTTGGAATTTGTTCCACAATCCATACTCTGAGGCCTTCTGTGGATTTTTGGTGACAGCCGGCAAAATGACGGGGCACACTATGTTTATCTTTTCCAACCTCAATTTTTCTCCTATGTTCGCCAAAGCGTTGGCGTAGAGGTCTTATGGTGCGTCCCACATATAACAGTTTGCAAGGGCAAGTTAATACATAGACGACAAAATCTGAACTACAGTTGTAAAAAGCATCCAGATAATGTGTTTTGCCTTTTGTAAAAAAATAGGATTTTTTACTCACCGTAAAATCCTTTTCTCTGAGTCCATGGACCGACATAGCTTCTCTATTGACAAAGTGGGTATTATCCGTTAATTAGGAGTGACTAGGCAGAAAAACTTGTAAAAAGTGTTGCATCACACCTTCTACAGTACCGCCCAGGGGGCGGACCCTCTGGGTATACCCTCTCAGTCTGCACATCGCAGATCAGTTCGTCAAAAAGCAGTACAAACTTAAAAGGAGGGGTGGGTGCTGTGTCGGTCCATGGACTCAGAGAAAAGGATTTTACGGTGAGTAAAAAATCCTATTTACTCTTTCGTCCATGGACCGACACAGCTTCTCTATTGACAAAGTGGGACGTCCCAAAGCAGTGTCAGAGAAAAAAACGAGGGGTGGTAACAGCATAAAAACAAACTTCACCCCAAAACACAAAACAGCACTCCTCCAACGGAGGAGTTGCAACTCTAAACAGCCGCCTGCAAAACCTTGCGGCCGAAAGAGGCATCCGAAGATGCACCTACATCAACTTTGTAGAATTTTGTGAAAGTGTGAGCGGACGACCAAGTCGCCGCTTTACATAGTTGGGAAACAGACGCTTGATGTCGGAAAGCCCAAGAGGCACCTATTGCCCTGGTCGAATGCGCCGTGACAGGAAAGGGGGGCGCCTGACCCTTTAAGGCGTAAGCCTGGATTACTATCTGTCGGATCCACCTAGAGATGGTGGCCGATGAGACTGCTTGGCCCTTCTTGGGACCAGCCACCGAAACAAACAGTGAGTCTGACTTCCGGAACAGGGAAGTAGCAGATATGTATACTCTCAAAGCTCGGACAACGTCCAAGGAATGCAACGCCGACTCCTTAGGATTCGACGGCTGAGGACACAAGGATGGAAGTACAATGTCTTCGTTGAGATGAAAAGCCGAAACGACCTTCGGAAGAAAGGAAGGCTGCGGCCGCAGCACCACCTTATCCTTGTGGAAAATCAAATAGGGAGCCTTGCAGGACAAGGCTGCCAGCTCAGAGACTCGTCTAACTGACGTAACAGCCACCAAAAAGACCACCTTCTGAGAAAGTGTCAACAGGGGAATATCTCTAATATTCTCAAACGGTGCCTTCTGAAGCACCGAGAGGACCAGGTTCAAGTCCCACGGAGGTAACGGGGGGCGGACCGGAGGGGCCACATGTCGAACCCCCTGCACAAATGTACTCACGAGAGAGTGAGTCGCCAGGGGTCGCTGAAAAAAGACAGCCAGGGCAGATATCTGTCCCTTAATCGTACTTAGGGCAAGCCTTTGGTCTACCCCATGCTGTAAAAACAGCAGGATTCTGGAAACCAAATAGGTACGCGGATGCCATTTCATTTCCTCACACATGGAGATGTAGGCCCTCCAAGTGCGGTGATAGACCTTCCTAGAGGACGGTTTCCGAGCACTTCTCATAGTAGAAATTACTGAGTCTGACAGGCCCCGGTCTCTCAGTACCTGGTTCTCAACAGCCATGCCGTTAAAGCCAATGACTGTAAAGCAGGATGGAATATGGGACCTTGCGACAGCAGGTCCTTCCGTAGTGGTAGGCGCCAGGGGACGTCTGCTACCAGACGTACTAGATCGGCGTACCAAGGACGCTGAGGCCAATCTGGAGCGATTAGGATCATTGGAATTCCCTCTGCCTCCACTCTGCGGAGCAGAAGAGGAAGAAGCCTTAAGGGAGGGAAGGCATAGATTAGCCGATACTGGCCCCACGATGCTACCAACGCGTCCGTTGCGTCTGCCCATGGGTCTCTTGACCGGGCCACAAACCTCAATACCTTCCGATTGAGTCGGGAAGCCAGAAGATCTACGTCTGGTGTGCCCCATCTTTGGCAGAGGAGTTGGAACACCTCCGGGTGTAAGGACCATTCTCCCTGGTCCAGCATCTGGCGGCTCAGGTAGTCCGCCTGCCAGTTTTCCACACCCGGAATGTACACGGCCGACAGTGCCGGTACGCTCCTCTCTGCCCACTTCAGGATGCGAGCGATCTCCGATGCTGCAGCTGAGCTTCTTGTTCCTCCTTGATGATTGACATATGCCACTGCTGTGGCGTTGTCTGACTGGATCCTGACTGGACGCCCTTGCAGTCTCTGAGACCATTTGAAGAGGCACAGCTTGATCGCCCGGATCTCCAGGACATTGATCGGCAGGAGGGCTTCCTCTGGGGTCCAGCGACCTTGCGCCGACTGGACACCCCAGACTCCCCCCCAACCTGTAAGGCTGGCGTCCGTCGTGATCACTATCCAGTAAACCGGAAGAAATGACTTCCCGGCCATTAGAGCCGGTGCTGTCAGCCACCATACCAGGGATCTCCTGACTAGGTGGCTCACTCGGATTTGATAATCCAGAGATGAAGGGCATCTGTTCCATCTGGACAGAACTTCCCTCTGTAACACTCGAGTGTGGTATTGAGCATATGGGACCGCCTCGAAGGAGGCTACCATGAGGCCCAACACTCGCATGCAAAAACGGAGTGACGACCAATTCCTGGAAGTCAGCTGCCGTACTGCAGCCCGGAGGGTCTGCAACTTCTCCACAGGGAGGAATACCTTTGCCTCTGAGGAATCCAGAATCAACCCCAGGTACACTAGGCGTTGAGTGGGCACCAATACTGACTTTTGCGTGTTTAGTATCCAACCACAGTCTCGAAGAGTCTGACAGGTAATGGACACGCTTACCTCTAATTCTGAGCTTGAAGGGCCCTTCAGCAGAAGGTCGTCCAAGTAACCTGTGATAGCGATACCCCGCTGTCTTAGAAGTGCCAGAATCGGAGCGAGCACCTTGGTGAACGTCCTGGGTGCTGAGGCAAGGCCAAACGGGAGGGCCACAAACTGGTAGTGGTTCTTCCCGATAGCAAATCGCAGAAACCTCTGGTGTCTGGAGTATATGGGGACATGCAGGTATGCGTCCTTGATGTCCAAGGAGGCCAGAAAGTCCCCCGGATGGAGAGCCGTGACTACGGATCGAACCGACTCCATCCGAAAACTTTGTACCTTCACAAAGCAATTGAGGGCTCTGAGATCCAAGCTTGGACGAACCCCCTCCTTCTTCGGCACAATGAACAGATTTGAGTAAAAACCCCGTTCCAGTAGACCCTGGACCGCCCCATACAGGGCCTCCCGACGGGTCGGTAGTAGCTGGAGATTGGAGGTGATGAATCTGTCCGGTGGACAAGAGAGAAACTATCTTGTAGCCTGAGGAGATTACTTCGCAAACACACCTGTCGGAGATTAGTGCTGTCCACTGAATCGCGAATTTGCGAAGACGTCTCCCCACCCGAGAGCTGGGTGGGGGTGGACCTTCATGCGGACGCAAATTTGTCCGCAGGCTTATTGGGTATGCGGGACCAGGGACGCTTTTGTCCTTGGGCAGGCGCTTTATCGGCCTGGGGTCTTTTCCCTGTCGCCCTAGGGGGACGAAAAAACCACTTGTGTGCAGTAAAGGAGGGCCCTTGCCCTTGGCGTGGCCCCTTACCCTTGCTAATTTGGGGAAGCAAAGTGCTTTTACTTCCTGTGGCATCCTTGATGATGTCATCCAGAGAAGCCCCAAAAAGTCTGTCGCCCTTAAAAGGCAGATCCAACAGGGCTTTCTTGGAAGTCTGGTCCGCAGACCAGCCTTTTAGCCAGATCAGGTGGCGTATTGCTACTGCATAAACCGAAGTTTTAGACAGCAGGGGAATAGTATTCATGTCTGACTCGCAGACAAACCTAAGGCCCTGGACCAACAGGTCGGCCAATGTTATCTCATCAGGAGGAGCATCTCGCTCCTTAACCCCTGGAGTAGCAATCTTGCCCATTCAGTAAGTGTGTGAGACACTAGGGCCCCCGCCAATGCCGGGCGTACTGCAGAGCCTACCACTGAGTATAGGTAGCAAGCGAGTGCTTCAGCCTTCTTAACCACAGGGTCCTAGAAAACAGGAGCCCCTTCTACAGGAATTGTGGTGGCTCTATTAAGTCTGGACACCGGAGGGTCCACTATCGGGGGGAGAGGTCCATTTCTTCAGAAAACTCTCCTCAAAAGGGGTACCGTACCGCAAACCTCTTTGGGGCTGTAAAGACCCTCAGTGGGTTCTCCCATTCCTTGTATAAGAGTTTATCAAAAGACACACAAGGGAACACCTTAGCAGTGCGGGCAGGTCTATGAAACCCAAGTGGACCGGAGTCTCTGCTGCTTCTGCAGTATTTTCCAATTTTAGCATATCCCGCACTGCAGTAATAAGGTCAGATACCAAAGCCGTCTCGCGTACTGACCTGGACTTTGAGTCATTCTCACTGTCCGGTCACGGTCTGCAGTCTCTGGTGCGTCAGAATCTGGGCCCCGAGCCATAGCTGGACCTGGTTCTGCACCAGAATTATCCCCAGAAGCTTGCAGGGGATGGGGCGTTTACTACCCCTTGTATTCCCGTGTGCTGCTTCCACCCTGGCAGCAAACGCCTCTAGGATTGCCGACATAGCGTCCATAGACACCTCAGGGACACCAGCTGCTAAATCTGGTGTTTCAGGGGAGAAGACATCTGGCTCAGATGCCATGCTGACCACACGCTGACACTCACAGGGCTGCAGGCAAGATATCAATAGGCCACCCTCCTGCGCTGCAGAGATGCTGGGTCACCCAGAGGACTCACCACCCTGGATAGGTACTGCTATGCTGCGCCTATGATGCTGTCCCCTTGCTGCTGTGTCAGTCTGCTTCTTTTATCAGCACTTCCTGTGTGAATTTTCGCGCCAGTGTAATGCACCCTAGAGGCCGGAGGCTCTCGCAAAATGGTTGCCAAAACCGTCTGTATGGAAGATAATGTGGGCTCTAAGAAAATGGCCGCCGACAGAAGATAGAGGTCAGGCAGCCATAGCCCACAAAAAAGATGGCCGCCGAACGGCAATATCTGCATACAGGGTGGACAAACATGGCCGCCGATCACCTGATAGGGGCCAGTGGGTGTGGCCGAACTACAGGAAGATGGCCGCCAGGCAGTTACAAGAGGCCAAACTTGGCATGGACCACCTCAAAATGGCCGCCGACAGCATGGAGACACAGAAACACAGGTAAGCAAAAATGACATTTCTTTTAAATGTTAGTTACAGCCAGCCCCGCTCCAGTGGGACCCCCTAGGTGACCCCCAGCACCCAGCAACATTTAGCTAGAAGCCCAGGGAGGAGGGAAAGGCAGGGAGAGAGGGAAGAAAGGGGCCACAACCACTTACTTGATCTCTCCAGGAATGTCCAGCTAAATCACCCAGCCGAGGCAGGGGAGTTTTACTTACCTATCCTGCATGTATTCTGCTGGAAGACATTCCAAACAGATCATCGTCCGCGCACGGAAGGTGACTGTTGGCCAGGCATGCTGTGATTGGACCCAGAAGGGACGATCATATGTATGCCCTGGAGCATGACGCTCACCGGACAGGCTGCTGCGACTCGGCCGTAAGGTCAGCCGAAGCTGAGCGGTCCGATGCAAGCCTTGGAGCGTAAGCTCACCGGCCAGGCTGCTGCGACTCGGCCGTAAGGTCAGCCGAAGCTGAGCGGTCCGATGCAGGCCCTGGAGCGTAGGCTCACCGGCCACCCGTGGAGCGACGGGCATGTCGTGGAAAACCCAGCGCGTAGCTAGGGTCGGCACACGCTCGATGGCCGAAACTGGGGAGACTACAAGGACCGAGGATCCAGCCTGTCACCCAGTCGGCAGTTGATCGAAGATCGCAGGAAACAACAAATGTAGCAAAAAAATAAAAATATATATATCTTTTTTCCCCGGACCAATGAGCCCGAAGGGAGCCATGTCCTACTCCTTGCTAGACAGAAAAAAACTGATCTGCGATGTGCAGACTGAGAGGGTATACCCAGAGGGTCCGCCCCCTGGGCGGTACTGTAGAAGGTGTGATGCAACACTTTTTACAAGTTTTTCTGCCTAGTCACTCCTAATTAACGGATAATACCCACTTTGTCAATAGAGAAGCTGTGTCGGTCCATGGACGAAAGAGTAAAGCTCTCTGTCCATGATCAATAAAGGAGCATGTTTTACACAAGTTTTTCTTGCACTGAAACATGCCCTTTAGGGGGAACATGTCAATATGTGGTAACAATGGAGTTTTTTTACTCTTCAATTTACTGGGGGCTATTCTGTTTTTCAAATTGGTGGCTCTTCTGTACGTAACCCTGGGTGTGTCAGAAAGAACAGATTTTAAATGTGTAAAACTTGTGTAAAACATGATAACTTGAAGCGCCAGTATTGTAATTTAATTTGTATGGCCATTTGAAGTATTGTTTTTGGCTGCTATTGTTATTATATGACACATATTCACCTCTATTGAGTTCAGTTTTATGCAGATTATGCCCTCTCTCTTTTCCATTTTGTTGTGGATATTTATAGATTCACATCATATATTATTCAAACTATGATGCTATTTGAGGTTTTCCACGTGTAGGTGGTTTTTATTCCTCTTTCTTGGTATGCTTCTTTGCATACCAAAGAAATATATATATATATATATAAGTAATTGTTTTTAAATACATTCACACATTATCCGTATTGCCTTTTTTTTTTTTTTTTTTTCTCAGCCTGTAGATTTTTATATATTTTTTTCTAAAAATAATTACTTTAAAACATGGATTTTTTAACTGACATAGAGTCCAAGAAATATGGTATACTGGACTCACTGTATATTAAATTACCCCCCTCATTATTCTTGGATGACGTGTTTCTAACTAAGAATAATAGGTATAAATTATGTGCTAAATTCCAAAAATTGGAACGTCTAGTACATTCCACCAATTCACAATGGTGGGACAAATACTTCTTGGAGAAGTATTTGGAAAGTAGAATAACACCTAGGGGTCTAAGAATTCTAAAAAATTGCTCCTTTTTGGAGCTTGATGCCAGGGAATGGGGCACTTTGGCGGAATTCTGCACCACTAAGTGGATGAATATTCTTTTAAAGCACAGAGCCAATAAATTTGACCAGTTAGTAAAAGCAGTTCAATCTCTGTGTACTGAAATCTTAGATTTTGGACACAAGGTCCCCTTCTCTTGGTTGGATATTCTCAAAAAGAAGACCAAGAAAATGGAGGGTGACCTTATATATAGTAAGTTGGGTAAATTTAGAAGGGATATAAAAGACTACTCAAGTAACAAGGTATTTACTTGGATGGATAAAAACAAAACGCAACCTCCCCTTCCACCAACTCTATTATGTCCCACTCAAAACACTTCATCATCACAACCATCTGTAAATTCTATACCCAATGTTTTACCCTCCCCTCTCCCTTACCTCCCTTCACCTTACCCTCCACCTCTCATGTCCCTAGTCCCCATGACTAAACCCATTTTAAGAAATCATACTCCACAACCTCCAAAATTACATCCACCCACCAACTCCATTTCTAATATAAAAAAATCTTCTCAAACAAAACTTCTGCAGGACTTGAGTGCTTTTTACAATCGCACCAATCTAACAACTATGTCACGCAATTGTGCTTATCCTGACATCTTGGAACCAGCCTCTGGTAGTGGACAGATCCATGACGAAAGTTCTCAGATGGAACTAGAGATCAATGGTTCTTCCAATCTACCAGATAGCTCTGATCTCAGAATTAGTTAATCTATACATGCACCACACACTGAAAATTCCCACCTTTGTCCCTCTGTGCGTCCAGATAATTCCATTGCTATTACCTTTGGTAGTATGGAAAGTTTGGTCACTTTACCAAGCTCCTCTGGTCCCATTAATGGTGAGAAAAATATAGTACCTCCATCTAATCCCTCTTTTTTAGAAGTAAACCCCTCTCCGGCTCCATCAAGCAAAAGAAAATTTGCAGAAGAGGCTGCAGAGGGGGGAGAAATAGAACAAAAAGAAAAAAATGCATCCAAAACCCGGAAACTGTAAGAATATATAATTTGTCTAAACATAAATTAACACTAGCTGAAACCTCCCTTCTTGGTCGGGGTCTTAATTTTGCACCCTCAAACAAACCTGATCCATTCTTATTATTCAAGGATCTCAATAGATATGTCAGGAACCTGACTCTTAAGAGATTTTTTCAGATACAAAAATCCAAATACACGCCACACTCTGACAGCTTTGATCTCTCAAGCTGTCAGGAGTCAGAACAAGATATCAGTGAATTTAATTTCGACATTGATATTATTGAAACCATTGAGGAATTATGGCACGATGAGTCTCATACAAGACTCGATCTCTTTACTCAGCACCTATGTACTTCTCCACCCCATACCCCATTCAAACCAAAGTCAACATTTTTTCCATACCAGTCCAGAGGTCCTCATTTGATAACTTTTTACAATGTGGTTTATACTGACCTCAAAAGGATGTGTTCTAATCCTATTAAAAATATCTCTACTCTTGGCTATTTAACCAAAGAAGAAAATTTTGCCTTGTCCTGTCTTACAAAAAATGAGGATATCATTATCAAAACCGCCGACAAAGGCAGAGGTATCGTCATACAGGACAGAGATAAATATATCTCAGAGGCCAACCGTCTTTTAGGAGACAAACAGACATATTTGAAGCTAAGAAGTGACCCCTTGTCAGCTTATAAAACTGAAATTGAGTTGCTAATCAAGTCAGCCCTATCCAAAAATATAATTAGCAAAAATGAAGCTTTTTTCTTACATAGAGACTTTTATAATACTCCTTATTTTTACCATATACCTAAAGTTCACAAGAATATCGAATTTCCTCCGGGCAGACCTATAATTGCTGCCATCGATAGTATTACCTCTGGACTTTCAAAATATATTGATTTTCATTTACAACCCCTGGCCCAAGGTTTACGATCTTACATCCGAGATGGTACTCATCTCTTGGAGTTGCTAGAACCCTACAGGTGGGAGGAGAGCTATGTCTGGATGTCTCTAGATGTAGCCTCCCTCTACACCTCTATACCTCATGAATTTGGCCTAGAAGCCATAAGTCATTTTTTATTTGATAATCCTAATATGGGAGGTGAACAAGCTAACTTTATACTAGATTGTACCAATTTTTGTTTGACTCATAATTATTTTTGTTTTGACCAAGAATATTTTTTGCAGATGAAGGGGACAGCAATGGGCGCTAATTTTGCGCCGTCCTATGCCAATTTGGCTATGGGCCTCTGGGAGAATAGATATATATGGTCCAATAACCCTTTTGCCAAGAATTTGTTTTTTTTTGGCCGATACATAGATGACATTATAGTCATTTGGTATGGAGAGAATAGTGTCATCGATGATTTTGTGATGCACTGTAATAAAAATACTTGTGGTCTGTCTTTTACCCATGTTTGGGACAGAGACAGACTAACTTTTCTAGATCTAGACCTCTATCATCTAGACAAGGACATCCAAGCCAAAAATCATTTCAAACCAACAGCAGGAAATTCTCTGCTCCACTTTAAAAGCTGTCACTACAAAAAGTGGACTAATAATATTCCCAGAGGCCAATTCTGCAGATTGCGGCGCAATTGCACCCAAAAAACAGACTATATAGAGCAAAGTTCAATTCTGAAAAAGAAACTATATGACAAAGAATATCCAACCTCATTGATAGACAATGCATATAATTATTATCTAGAACCCAAAGTATTCACGAGCACACAGAACAAGGACCGAGACAAGTTCGATCCATCTGTTCGCTTAACAAGGTTCCATACAGAGTCTAGTAAAATGGAATCCATTTTGAAAAAACATTGGCCTATTCTCCTGGAAGACCAACATTTAAAATCTGTTCTTTCTGACACACCCAGGGTTACGTACAGAAGAGCCACCAATTTGAAAAACAGAATAGCCCCCAGTAAATTGAAGAGTAAAAAAACTCCATTGTTACCACATATTGACATGCTCCCCCATGTTTCAGTGCAAGAAAAACTTGTGTAAAACATGCTCCTTTATTGATCATGGACAGAGAGCTTTTTTTACAAAAGGCAAAACACATTATCTGGATGCTTTTTACAACTGTAGTTTAGATTTTGTCGTCTATTAACTTGCCCTTGCAAACTGTTATATGTGGGACGCACCATAAGACCTCTATGCCAACGCTTTGGCGAACATAGGAGAAAAATTGAGGTTGGAAAAGATAAACATAGTGTGCCCCGTCATTTTGCCGGCTGTCACCAAAAATCCACAGAAGGCCTCAGAGTATGGATTGTGGAACAAATTCCAAATACACTGTCAGAGGCAGAAAGATTTCACAAGCTCTGTGAGCGTGAAACCTTTTGAATATATTCTCTGGACACCCTTAATCCGGGGGGTATCAACGAAGAATTGGAAATTTCTACTATATTATGAATATATTTTTTGTATTTGCATTTCTTTCTATTTGGTTATGTAGTACATATCCATATTTATATTTTGTGTTTTTTTTAAAATAATCTATATATCCTTTCACTCCAAATAACTCTATATTACCACAAGGGGAAAAAAAACTAGTTTCATTCCTTTCCCCACTCCCCCCCCCCCCTTTATTCTTTCTTTCCAGACAGTTTTTTACAAAAAAAATTTTTAACATTTAAATTGGTAAAAAAAAATATTTTTTCCTTTTAATGATAGATCCATGTGTACAGCCACTCTCTGATATATAATATTGAGTGTTTGTATAATAGATAAATTAGTCCTTTAGAGATAAATATTCCTCACCTTTATAATTCCAGGTTGAATTTCAGTATATAATTTGTTTTTATATATAACGTATCATATAAACATCTATGAGTATCCAATGATGTTTTTTAACAAAAAACATTATATTAATCTTTATTTTCTATTTATTTATTTTTTATTTTAGCTGGAAAACGATTTTATTAATTAAAAATATAGAGCTCTTCATGTTTTTTTATAAAATTTAGACTGTATCACAATATTGGATTATTATGTTATGTTTGTATAAGCCCGGGTTAGTAACATTATATTATTGCATTTTATTTTTCCCCCTTATAAATTTGTTAATATTAGTGTAAAACATCCCGCCTATGGGTGCATTTTTTACTAATTCCACAAGATGGCAACACCTCTCCAGGGGCATATAAATAGGCTAAACTTAGCCTCTCAGATCATGCTTGAAAAAGATGTGTGCAGTGAATCAGAACGTCTCTCTGCCTTAAACATCGAAACGTGTTGCATGCTGGTCGTGACGTCATTCCGCTGAGCGTAGCGTTACGTCTCAGTTTGGACTCCGTGCTTGCGTTCCAGCCCTCCTCCTGGTTCTTAGAGAGATTACCCGGAAACATCCGCTATGGACACTACACCGGCTTCTCGCTCGGCATACAGGGATGTCATCTCTTACTGAGACTACTCACAAGCGGACCACGTTCACAGACTGGACTTTACATGTGCCTACCACAGTCAACTTAAGAGTGAGTGCTTTGGTATTATTGTAATATTAAAGTGTAACAGTTTTAACTAAGTGGCGCCTTTTGTTTGTTTTTCTTTTGCGTGGAAAAAGACAGCCAGGGCAGATACCTGCCCCCTAATTGTACCTAAAGTAACATTTTTGGCCCGTTCCCTGCTGAAGAACAGCAGGACTCTGGAACCAATAAGTAGGCGAATGCCACCTCATTTCCTCACAATTGGATATGCAGGTCTTCCAAGTGCGATGGTAATCTTCCTAGGGGATGATTTCCGAGCACTCCTCATGGTAGAGATCACCGAGTCTGACAGGCCCCGAACTCTTATCACCTGGCTCTCGAGCCATGCCGTTAAGCCAGTGACAGTAAAAAACACGATGGCGTATGTGACCTTGCGACAGCAGGTCCTTTCTTAGCGGTAGATGCCAAAAGGCATCTGCTACCAAACGTACTAGATCGGCGTACCAAGGACGCCAAGGCCGATTCAGAGCAATTGGGACCATTGTAATCCTCTCTGCCTCCAGTCTGCGAAGCAGATGAGGAAGGAGCTTCCGAGGAGGAAGGGCATAGATTAGTCGGTACTGACTCCACAGTGCCATCAACGTATCTGTTGTGTTAGCCCATGGGTCTCTTGACCTGGCCACAAACCTCAATACCTTCCGATAAGCCAGGAGATATACGACTGGCGTGCTTCCCCTCTGGTAAGGGAGCCCCCTTAGGAGGTGAGCGACCTCCGATGCTGCAGCAGAGCTGCTTGTTCCTCCTTGATGATTGACATACGCCACCACTGTGGTGTTTGTCCGACTGGATTCTGACTGGACGCCCTTGTAGCCTCTGAGACCATGTGGAGAGGCAAAGCCAGATTGCCCGGATTTCAGGCCAATGATCTGCAAATGGGATTCCTCCGGAGTCCAGCGACCCAGGCTTACTCTGCAGACTCCCTGCAGACGTGCCTTAAGACAGTGGACCTCCCTACTTTATCTGTTACTGGTAGGAATCAATTGGATGCTCCTCTTATTTTGGATGAGCTTCAGAAGGCGACCAGGAATATTTCTTAACTCTAAAGCGACAGGGAAGGATGGTATTCCAATTCAGGTGTACAAGCAATATGATGGAAGTATGTTACCAAAGCTATTGGCTGTGTTCAAATGACCTAAGGAGAGCAAAAGTCTTCCCTTGTCCATGACCAAAGCTTTTATAGTACTGTTATTAAAACCAGACAAGGATCCACTGTATACAGGTTCATATAGGCCTATATCCCTCTTACAGAATGATGAGAAGAATCTGGCGAAGATCTTGGCAATGCAGCTGAATGGGGTGATATCCTCTATCATACATTCTGATCAGGCAGGGTTAATGCCCCAGAAGTCTACAGCGATAAAACTGCGTAGACTTTTTCCTCAATATACAGTGAAAGGCTGACAACAGGGGGATAGAGCGCTGTTTTTCTTTAGATGTCCACAAGGCTTTTGACAGCGGTATTACCTGGTCTCCCAGTTGTAACATATAGCCTGAGCGATTAACCCAGCCCCTGCCCTGGAGATGAACTTAGCGGATACAACTACTAAAGTCCTTCAATTTACGATTGGGACAGGGTTTGCTGAGGGATTGGAAGCATTGCAGTTCTGTAAATCAATCAAATTATACCCTACGTATAACCTAATGCAAAAAATCTGAAATAAAGTCAGGACACTACAACAGGTTACTGGGTATACCAAGTTTAGTCCAAATGGCACAACGGCTGGTACACTAAGATTGCAATATA
This sequence comes from Rana muscosa, assembly GCA_029206835.1. Lineage (NCBI taxonomy): Eukaryota > Metazoa > Chordata > Amphibia > Anura > Ranidae > Rana > Rana muscosa. The sequence continues at coordinate 377,367,933 of CM055117.1, forward strand.
GTCAAAAATGGCAGCAATATTAAGTTAATTACTTATGTAGCGGGGTATTGCCTTCTAATCCCTCAGAGACTACATTACCCAGTACACTTTAAGGCACCCAGGGTGCATTGCCCCGTGCAAGGACTGCTGGGGTGGACTTTATAAGGGGGAGGCAGAGCCCAGTTCTTTCTCTTTGACACCGCCCGCCCAGCAAGTTGAACTGCTGTTTGAGCTCCTATGACTTTAGGCCAGAAGCCTGGGTCTTTTCTCCAAAGAGCCTTCCGCGCGCACCGGGGAACCTGAGGGACGTCTCTCCTTTGATACTGCACCTTTGCCAGGAGGACCGAAGACCCGGATGTCGAGGGATCGGTGTACTTGGACACCGCAGCGGAAGAAACGGACACGGACTGGTGCGAGGTTGGGTGAGAGAGCACCTGCTCATAGACAGACACAATATCTCTGTTACCTTGGTGGATTACAAATTCTATTCTTCAAGTGCACCACCGTTGCTAGCGAAGATTTCCTTACAGAACTTCCACTTAGTTCAGTCAGGCCTGACTGTGTAGCGTAGACATTCCTGGGCGCCATATTGTCCACGAGGGGAAATAGCTGCAAAGGGGACTATTAGAGTTGCATAGCATTGTATACTTGTCTGCTTGTTTAACATTGTTTATTGCATGGCTCTGCACATGACATGTACCCTCCTGTTTTATTCCTTACCCACTAATCTAAGTAAACATATCAGGGTTAAGTATATTGGTGTCTGTGTTCTTTACTTTATGGAAGAGATAGGTAAAGGAAGTTTTAAAATATCACTGTGTTCTTGTCAGAGGATTGTGCCGCTGTGAGTTACAGGCCTCACAATCATATCATCCCCTACTAACTGTGCCAAGGGAGGTTAGAGCCGATTGCCAGGGGTTGACAGCGGTGCACTACAGGGCCCAAAAAAATCATACAGGCAGCCCTCTTAACTGGGGGTATCGCTACACTTATATTAAATATTTTCTGTAATGGAGAGCTGCGTGCATTTGCTGCTCTTCAGTCGGAATTTCAGCTCCCAATGTCCATGCAGTTCTATTACTTCCAACTCCAGCATGCGATAAAGGCCCAAAATGATGGGAATGCATGGAAACAAAACACTACTTCTATTTTTACTTATTATTACTTCAGAGGTGTCGTCGTATAATCTGTCCTTACCAGATTCTAACCAAAAAGTGATATCCCAGTGGGAGCGGGATGTTGGGCCCTTTGAAGAGGAACAATGGAAGGAGGCGCTACTGGCAGTTTCAGTATTCTTTAACCACTTCAGCCCCGGAAGATTTGCTCAATGACCAGGCTATTTTTTGCGATACGGCACTGTGTCGATTTAACTGTCAATTGCGCAGTCATGCGACGGTGTACCCAAACAAAATTGACGTCCCTTTTATCCCACAAATAGAGCTTTTTTTGGTGGTATTTGATCACCTCAGTGGTTTTTATATCTTTTGCACTATAAACAACAGAAGAGTGACAATTTTGAAAAAAAAAAAAAATATATTTTGTACTTTTTGCTATAATAAATATCCCACATTTATAAAAAAAACAAAACACTTTTCCTCCTCAGTTTAGGCCGATATGTATTTATAGCGCACCCACCCCAGACTTTACCTACTTTTCTTAACTTCTCTTCCGCAGGAAAGACTGAGGCACACCGCACTACATGCCCGTACCCTCCTGGATGGGGAGGTTGAGCGGTGTTAGTTTTCTCAGGCCTGCCTGCGGCTGGTGTTTGAATCCTCCCGAGCTGATCTCACTTCTGGCTTGGCCAGAAACAAGTCCTTAATTCTCCCCAGTAAAGCCACTGTCCACACCAACTGAAAGTCCAACATCTGTATTTATTTCACATGGATAATAAATAGTCCCTTTAAGAGCAGACAGGTTGAGACGAGACACAGGTCAGATAAGGTGGGAGAGAGGTCCAGGCACAAACTCAAATCTTGGTTCCCTTACTGTTCTGATATGCACGAACAGGTTTGGCGTGCGATCTTTATCACAGACCTAATAAATATGAAAGTCACTGCCACTGACTTGTTGAAGATGGTCACTGCCACTGACCTGGTGTGCGTAGAGTCACTGCCACTATGACCTAAAGAACATGCACTGCCTTCTTGGAGAACTTGGCCCATGTCAAAGAGAAAAACATCCCTCCAGAGAGTTACCAGAGGCCCTCACTGTCACCACGACTCTGCGATGGGTCTTCAGAAAGGGTCACCTCCCTGGCCTCCTCGATCCAAGATACGGGTCCCCTCGCAAGGCGGTACCCTGGGAGCTCTCGATCCTTAGCGGACCCCAGCCGAAGGTTGCTGGGCCCCGGGCCTCCTATTTAGTACCTCACCCCAGACTGAAGGTGTCTGGGATGGAACAGCAACTCTGCCTCCGGGCCTAGGGCCCCCGGAGGCGACACACACACCCAGGCCTAAGGTGTCTGGGTGCGGAACGACGACGACCCCTCTGGAAGATGGCCGCCCCCTTTTTATACCCTCTCCCGGCAGGCACATCAGGTTACACGCCCCGCCACACTACTGTCAAGAGGGGACAAGAAAAGGCAAAAGGCACAACCAAGCATCGGGGGGGGCGTGGCCGCAAGATGGCGGAGTGGCAGAGTAACACACTACTCGGAGCTCCCTACATCCACCCACCCGGCTGATATGAAGCAGTGAAGGAAGATTGTGAGACCTCTTGATATCCTTGATATCCTGCAAAAGACATTACCTTTGAAGGATTCCCCCCTGGGATGAAGAAAAGGGAAAGGAAAGTGAAAGTTAAAGTTGTGAAGCTAGTTAACCCGATAATCCAGGCATCGCAAACGGAGATCTCGAGATTCTTTCCTCTGACGCGAGTGGCGGCCGCAGCTCGTATCCGGGAGACGGAGAGCGGTCCACGTGACTCAGACACGCTCAGAGGTACGTTCGGAAGCACGCCTGGAGACACGCTCGGAGACACACTCAGAGATGCGGACGCAGTCGGAGCTGTGTATGCCAGATGAAGGGACTGTATTGAAAGACCAGACTGAGAGACCAGATAAAGGCTCAGAGGTACGTTGTATGTTAAAAGACAGGTTGCTCAGTAAAGAGAAAGACGAGCAGTATAAACCTGTAGTGAACATCCTGCCTACAAAAACTGTTATAACTGAGGCCTCTGTATTTTCTTTGGAGAGTGAGGCAGGGATCACAATGGAACCTCTGGGATCCCAGGCAAACCAGGTGGGCCCTGAGGGCTCAGATATACCACCGCCATGTTCTGAGATACATGAATTAGATCTTAGGACACTGATACAAGCTCTCCCAACCCGTGAAGATCTACAGGCACTTCCTACCCATGTGGATTTAGGGATGTTTGTCTCACGGGTGGAAGATGATATGGAGGCATTAGTCGCACGGGTAGAGGAGTTACATCGGAAAGACTTGGAAGTAATGAGGGGAGACATACAGCAAATAACAGATAAATTAAAACAGGATGAAACATTATTAACTTCTTTAGAAAAACGTGTCGTTCAATTAGAACAGGTGCAAACACATTGTTCTGCCCAAACAAATGTGGTACAATTAAGGTTGGAGGAAATTGAGGATCGCAGCCGTCTTAAGAACTTGAGGTTCAGGGGAATCCCAGAGTCAATTGAAAAAGAGAAACTAAGAGAGGCTATTTTAGCGATTTGCATACAGATGGATACCCCCCACCTTCCCAGGCTTTTGAGTTTGAAAGAATCCATAGATCACTGGGACCACGTTCAACGAATGTAAATAGACCTAGAGATGTGATATGTTGTTTCCATCGATACGCTCATAAGGAGATAAGTCGCAAAGCCTGGGAGGTGGGAGAAGTTTTGTTTGAGGGATCCCAGATAAAAATCCTACCTGACCTTTCATGGGCCACCCTACAGCGTAGAACAATGTTGCACCCTCTTTTAGAGGAAATTAGGAAGTCTGGGGCGACTTATCGTTGGGGGATACCCCTTTTCTCTTAAGCCTCGTACACACGATCGGATATCCTATGGATTCTAATCCAATGGTTTTGTCCATCGGAAATCCGATGAAGCTGACTTCCATCCGTCTTGCCTACACACCATCAGTCAAAAAACCGACCGTTCCAAACGCGGTGACGTAAAACACTCCGATGAGCCGAGAAAAATGAAGTTCAATGCTTCTGAGCATGCGTCGACTTGATTTTGAGCATGCGTGGGTTTTTTATCCGATGGACTTGCCCATAGAGGATCAGAGTTTTCGATCGTTTTTTTATCCATCGGAAAAATTTAAAACATGTTCTATTTTTTAAAACCGATGGAAAAAAGACCGATGGGTCCCATACACGATCGGTTTGTCTGATGAAAACAATCCATCGGACGGTTTTCATCGGTAAAACCGATCGTGTGTACAGGGCTTTACTGTTAAAAAAAAATATGCGGTTATTCCCTCTACGACAACTATCAGACTTACCAGACTTGTTTATGTTCCTGGAGATAGAGACATTGGAAATACCAGACTGGCTGCAACATATCCCAGGACCACCAAAGCGAAAAATATATACATTAGAGGTAAAGGGCCCACTAAATGTAGAAGAAGAAACATTAGGAAGCCCCTTAAAGGGTTAATGAAGTGATCAGTAATTGTTTGGTATTTTGAATTAAGAACTTGTTTCCAGACTGAGCTCTTAGGGCTTTATTTTTTCTTTGTATTGTTATTTTAAAATTTTTGTGTTCCTCCCCCTCCCCTCCCTTCTTTCTTTCTTTCTCTCTCCTTCCCTTGCTCTGTCTTTCCCTCTCCTCTGTTCCTTTTTTTTAGCGTCATCTCTCTTCCTGCTTCCATTTTTTTTTTCAGTTTTACTTCCCACCCCTCTCCCTTTCCCTTTCATTTTCACTTTTCATCCCCTTTTTGCATTTTCCTAATATTTTTTTTTTTTTCTTTGACACAATGGTAGATCACTTTTCCATTAGGTTTTTTTTTTTTGTCTCATAATAGGAATGAAATGAGACCTTATAACAAAAAAATTGTTTTTACATATATATATATCCGTGCACATTATTTTTTTGAAATAACACTAGAGTACTGATTAGACACAATTACACATATAGATATATTAGACTTTTTTTTTTTCTTACACGACTTACACTGGATTAAGATTAACACAAATTTAGTTTAGATATGTGGAGGGAGGGGACGGAGGAGGAGGGGAAACATGGGGTAGTAGGAGGGGTTTGGCAGAGGGAAGGGGGAATATTAGAGGAAGAAGTTCCTTGCCACTGATATTGGTAGAATGTATTAATATGCCAGTATTGTTTTATTTTTATTTTTTTCTGTTTGAGTCTTGGAGTCCAGGTTGAGACTTAGGGACTGATCAGGGAGGAGGACGGAGAAGAGAATTATTTTGGAGTTATAATATTGCTTATAATATTATGAATAATGCATGTTGAATATTAAATGATGTATGATATGATTAGAGGTTGGCTCAGAGATGCATAATTTAGTGATATGACTCTTGAAGTAATGAGTTGAGGAAAATTTACTTATATATTGTTGTATTTTACTTATTTTTTACCTCATTGTATGCGTATCTCTGGGGCAGCCTAAAGGATATGTATATAGTTGGGAGAAGGGGGGAGAGCATAGTAGGGGGGGGGGAAGGTGAAGTGGTAAGTAAAAGAGATGGAAATTAAGCTCTTGAAGATAATACATATGAAAGAGAGAAAGGAGGAAAAAAAAAGGAGAGAAATTACAGTATAGGGGTATATTTGATATTCCATACTATTGTAAATTGGGATTATTGTCGGGGGGTGGAAGAGGGTAGGCCGGGGTTCCTCAGCCTCTAGGACCAGTCCCCTAATTAGGTGTTACACCAACTGAAGCCAATCGAGTGGCTCAGCTAAAGGAGTGTCCCCATTGGGGCTTAGGGGCAGTGGTGTTTTTTTTTTTTTTATAGGGGGGGGAGAGAGGGGAATAGGAGAGGGGGGGAGGGAAGGGGATATAGGGGAAGGGAGGGAAGGGGGAGAGGGGAAGGGGGGAGAGAGATGGAGGGAGTGAAGGTTACCTCCCTGAACACTAAAGGACTTAATGTCCCAGAAAAAAGAAGGATGTTGTTGGATGACCTGAAGCGTTCAGGGACAGATGTTGCATTTTTTCAAGAGACACACTTCAGGGAAAAAGGGTTGCCATTTATTCAAAACAGATTCTTTCCCTGTGTTTACCACGCACGGAACCAACAGGCAAAATCTAAAGGGGTTTCCATATTAATTTCTAATCGGATCCCATGGACTCTTGTAGACAAATGTGTGGACCCTAATGGGAGATTTCTTTTTCTTAAGGGTTGTATTGGTAATAGTAAAGTGACGTTGGCCACATTATATGCCCCAAACAAACACCAAGATACTTTTCTGAAGAAAACTCTGTGAATTAGAGGAATTTACCGAGGGCAAGTAAATTTTTGGAGGAGATTTTAATACCGTTTTAGACCCTAGAATTGATACCTCCTCAGGGACATCATCAATTCCAGAAAGGATTAGAAGAAGTATACTCCGAAAGATTCATGATCTACAATTAGTGGATATTTGGAGGATTTTACATATAGAAGAGAGAGCCTATACCTTCTTTTCCAATCCCCATCAAATTTATTATCTGATTGACATGTTCCTGATTCCGCACTATTTGATATCCTCGGTCACAGAAATTAATATTGGAACTATAACCTGGTCTGACCACGCCCCAATTTCCTTGTGTCTCTCCCTCTCCAACGCGACTCTCCCTCAGGAGAAGAGCTGGCGATTAAATGAAAGTTTACTTCAGAATTCTGATGTGAAAAAAGATTTAGTTAAAGAAATGTCAGCATATTTTCAAATAAATGATATTCCAGGGAGCGACCCATGTATGGTGTGGGAGGCACACAAGGCGGTGATCAGAGGAATTTTGATCAAACACGGATCAATTTTGAAGAAAAAACGAGGGAAACAGATTAGGACTTGATTAGAGGAAATTCAGGTATTAGAAATTCAACATAAAAATACACAATTATCTACAGTAGGAAGGGAGCTCAGATATTTGAGAAGACAGTTAACGGATATCTTACGTTTTAAAGCTAAAGCTGTATTGCAACGAGCTAAGAAAGTAAACTACAAAATGGGGGATAAATGCAGATTTCTAGCAGGGAAAATTAAAGAAAAAAATAGACCAACATATATATCACAAATTAAAGGGAGAGAGGGACAATTAATACAAATGCCAAAAGATATTGCTCAGACTTTTGGAGAATACTATTCTACCCTGTATAATTTGAAAGAAACACCCACTTCAACGTCCTTAATAGAAGAGTACCTCTCATCAACAGGCCTTACTAGACTATCTTCCCCAACCCGCCATAACTTAGAAAAACCTATCTCGGTTGAGGAGCTTAACATGATATTAAAAACGATTAAAAATGGAAAGGCACCAGGCCCAGATGGCTTTGGTATAATATACTATAAAGAATTTGCGGACATACTTAGTGAACAAATGATAAAAGTTTTTAATGCAGTGGGCCTGACCTCAGCCTTCCCTCGGGATACACTTAGAGCACAGATTACGGTAATTCCGAAGGAGGGGAAAGACCCGGCGGAGTGCGGAAGCTACAGACCTGTAAGGTACCTGTGATAGGTAGTGTCCGAAGTGGAACTTGTGTGCTGAGGATTCAGGCGAAAACTTAGTCAGGCAGATTAGGTTGGCAACAGATCAGGCAAAACGGTACACGATCGAAATACAGAGAGTGGTCAGGCAGGCAAAGGTCATACACAAGCTGGCAGTGAAGTACAAAATCAGCAGGCTAGAGAGTAGTCAGGAATTCAGGCAGAAGTTCAACACGAAAATCAGGATCAAAAAGCAGTCACAACACCCAGGGAGCTATTCCACACAAACGGGCGCTGAGAGATAGCATCACTTCCTTTTTAAGGGCTGCTTTGATTGAAAATTGTCCACAGCTGGCAGCAGATGGGGCTAGTGAGTCCAAGGTAATGTTTAATACTGAGAGGACATTTCCAAAAGTCTAGATCTGCTCCGTAGCGCAACAGGTAAGGCAACAGGTAAGATCCCGGTTCAAATACACCCAGGTACATGACAGGGCCCCCTCCCCAGTGGACCCCTCCGGGGGCCTAGCGGGGCTTAGTGGGAAAGGAGGCATAGAAGTCTCAAATAAGAGAAGGGGCATGCAGATCTTTGGCTGGAACCCAGGAACGGTCTGTGACAGGATATCCCTTCCAATGAACCAGATACCGAAGGCCACGACCCTGTCTTCTAGAATCAAGAATCTTGGAGACTTCAAACTCATTTTGTCCATCAACAAGAACAGGAGGAGGTAGCTGTTGCGTTCTGGAGTAGCGATTGAAAATTGCTTTTTTGAGGAGGGAAACGTGGAACACAGGATGAATCCGGAGAGAGGAGGGTAATTTCAACCGATAGGAGACTGGCCCGACTTGAGCAATAATTCTGTAAGGACCAATGAATCGAGGGCCCAATTTGGTAGAAGGTTGTTTCAGTCTCACATATTTGGTTGATAGCCAAACTCTGTCCCCCACCACATATGGAGGTATATGGCGTCTTCGTTTGTTGGAAAAAAGTGCATACTTGCCTGCTGACTTCCGTAGTAATAAGCGAATCTTTTTCCAATGTAGCAGAATATTTTTAACCCGCTGATCTGCTGCTGGTACACCAGAAGAAGGCTGAAGTAGGGGAAAAGTCTGAGGGTGATAGCCTAGGGCTGCATAGAATGGTGTGGTATGAAGAGCACTGTGCCAACGGTAATTAATGGCAAACTCAGCTAAAGGCAAATACTCAGACCAGTTGGAGTGTAAGGCATTGACATAATGTCGAAGATAGGTTTCTAGGGTCTGGTTCATGCGTTCGGTTTGACCATCTGTTTGAGGGTGATGTGAGGTAGAGAGTGAAAGCGTTACTCCCAGTTTCTTGCAGAACGTTCTCCAGAATCGGGAAACAAACTGGGATCCGCGGTCTGAGACGACATTGGTAGGTATGCCATGATATCTCACAATATGGGAAAGGAAGAGAGTAGACAGTGCTTCCGCTGTAGGTAATCCCGGGATCGGCACAAAATTAGACATTTTGGAAAAGCGATCCACTATGACCCATATAGCAGTCATGCCCTCGGACTTGGGTAAGTCTGTAATGAAGTCCATAGTCAAATGGGTCCAAGGCTGATGAGGTGATGAAAGTTGTTGTAACAGTCCAGTAGGCAATGTACGGGGTACTTTATTAGCAGCACAAGTTGGACAGACAGCCACATAGTCAGTAACATCCCTTTTCATATGAAGCCACCAGACATGACGCTGCAAGGTCTTAAGAGTGATGGTGACACCAGGATGACCAGATAACACACCATCATGTGCCCAGAGGAGTACAGGTTTTCTGAGGCTAGGGGCTACGAACAGGCGACCTGGTGGTATCTTCAAGCCTTGGGGAATACGATTCTGGGTTTCTTGTAACTGTTGGGAAAGAGCCGTAGAGATCTGTGCAACAATTTTGTGAGGTGGGATTATATACTGCTCGGTAGGTTGGTCTTCTTCAGAGGTAGCGAACTGTCTGGAAAGAGCATCGGCTTTCTTGTTTTTATGCCCAGGAACATAAGCAAGAACAAAATTAAAACGGGAGAAAAACAGAGCCTATCAAGCCTGACGTGAGTTCAAACGTCTTGCAGTCTGAAGATACAGTAGGTTTTTATGGTCAGTGAGGATAGAAAAAGGTTTGGGAGCCCCTTCCAGAAGATGTCGCCATTCAGACAATGCCAATTTGATGGCCAGTAGTTCTCGATTCCCAACATCGTAATTCATCACCGCTGGAGAAAACTTTCTAGAAAAAAATGCTACTGGATGGATTCTACCGGACTTAGGCTGTCTCTGGGAGAGCACGGCACTTGCTCCTACCTCAGAGGCATCAACCTCAACTATGTACTGGAGATCGGGATTTGGATGCTGAAGAATTGGAGCTTTGCTGAACATGTCTTTTAATTGCTGGAAAGCCGATTCTGCTTCTGAGGATCATACCTTGCAATTTGTACCTTCCTTAGTCATAGCAGTAAGGGGGGCTGCAATGGAGGCAAAACCTTTGATGAAGCGTCTGTAGTAATTTGCGAACCCTAGAAAGCTTTGGAGCCCTCTTAAAGTGGTCGGTTGGGGCCATTGCAAGACAGCGGAAAGTTTTTGAGGGTCCATTTGGAAACCGACAGCACTTATAATGTATCCAAGGAAAGGAATACGGCTTTGATGGAAACTGCATTTCTCAACCTTCGCGTAAAGATGGTTTTCTCTCAGTCGTTGCAATACCTGCTTTACATGCGGGATGTGCTCTAGATGAGTCTTGGAAAAGATTAAAATGTCGTCCAAGTAGATGATCACAAAACTGTTGCTGAAATCATGAAAAATTTCATTCATGAAACGTTGGAAGACAGCAGGGGCGTTACACAACCCAAATGGCATAATCAGATATTCAAAATGTCCATTACGAGTGTTGAATGCTGTCTTCCACTCGCCCCCATCTTTAATTCGAATTAGATTATAAGCCCCTCGTAGGTCTAGCTTGGAGAAGATAACAGCCCCCTTAAGTACATCAAACAGTTCAAGAATGAGAGGCAAAGGGTAGGAGTCTTTTACAGTGATTTGATTTAACCCTCGATAGTCTATGCATGGTCGAAGACCTCCATCTTTTTTTTCAACAAAGAAAAAACCTGCCCCTACTGGAGAAGAAGAGGGTCGGATAAAACCTCTTTCCAAGTTGTCTTTTACGTATTCCTCCATGTATTTTTGTTCAGGCAAAGACAGGGGATAGGTCCTTCCTTTGGGAAGAGGTGCTACAGGAATCAATTTAATTGCACAGTCAAACGAACGATGTGGAGGTAAAGCCTCTGCCTTTTGCTTGCAAAATACGTCTGCAAACGCATGGTATTCATGAGGCAAGGTAGGTGGGACAGCCACGGAAGCCAACATACAAGCAGGAAGTCTTTTGGGTTGAGACAAACAGTTTGAATGACAAAATGACCCCCAAGAGGTTAGTTCTTTCCCAATCAAAAGAAGGGTTATGTTGTTGTAACCATGGGTAACCAAGGATAACAGGCAGAAGTGGAGAATCAATAAGAGACAAGACAACTTCATCTTTGTGGAGTACGCCTACCTGAAGGGTGATTGTCATAGTCTCAAATTTTACAATGCCATCTCCCAAGGGTTGTCCATTCACGGTGGTAATGTTCAGGGGTCTAGATTTTGGAACAAATGGGATATTATTTTTTTTAGCAAAAGTGTAGTCCAAGAATATGCCAGCAGCTCCAGAATCCACAAAAGCCTCACAGGAGACAAGTTTAGAGGGTAAATGGATAATTGCAGGAATGGTAATCTTGGTCTTGGAGGATATACCTGTAAGGTCTAAGCCAGCTCCTCCAACACTGGTTAGACCCTGCCCTTTTACTGGACGGGAAGGGCAGACAGATAATAAATGTCCTTTAAGTCCACAATATAGGCATAGGCCCAATGCACGCCTCCTTTGTTTCTCAGACTCAGTTAGGTGGAGACAGCTTACATCCATGGGTTCCACAGGTGTCTGGGGTTCAACTGAGATTTCAGGTTCTGGCTGAGGTGGTGCTTGGAAGTTAGGGGCCAAACGGTAAACTGGCTGAGGAAACTTGCGAGTTCTAAGTCTCTCTTGGCACCTTTCATGATACCGGACATCCAGACGAACACGGAGCTCTATGAATTTCTCTAGGTCTTCTGGGGAATCCTTATAGACTAATTCGTCTTTGATGCGATCTGCAAGACCTTCTCGGAAGGCTGCACGTAATGCCCTTGAGTCCCAAGTAGTCTCAGCAGCAAGGGTACGAAACTCAATAGCATATTGTGCCACAGACCTGGTGCCTTGTTGCATGTCCAAGAGTGAGTACTCAGCTGCAGAAGCTCTATCTGGCTTGTCAAATACAGTCTGGAGAGAAGCCAGAAATTTGTCAGCATCTTGCAGCACAGGATCATTGCGTTCCAGATAAGGAGAGACCCAGGCCAGGGCCTTCCCCTTTAACAAGGAAATTACAATAGTCACTTTGGCAGAAGAAGTGCTAAAGGTCCCAGGGTTGTTGCGGAAATGCAAACGGCAAACATTTAAAAAGCCTCTGCAGTCCTCAGTATCACCACCAAATTTGTCAGGCATGGGAAGTTTGGGTGGTACAGAAGAGGTGGGTTGGATCGTAGCAGGAGTAGAATCTGGAGCCTGGACCGTTGCAGAGGAAGCAGGCAAACAAGATTTAAGCATAGTACAAAGTTCATCTAACTTGGCGTCCAGGGAAGAAAGATGCTGTTCATGAGCTCCAATCAATTGTCCCTGACGTGAAATCGCCTTAACAATCTCAGCAGGGTCCACTGTCATTGTGGCCCATTTGTAATGTAAGGTACCTGTGATAGGTAGTGTCCGAAGTGGAACTTGTGTGCTGAGGATTCAGGCGAAAATGTAGTCAGGCAGATCAGGTTGGCAACAGATCAGGCAAAACGGTACACGATCGAAATCCAGAGAGTGGTCAGGCAGGCAAAGGTCATACACAAGCTGGCAGTGAAGTACAAAATCAGCAGGCTAGAGAGTAGTAAGGAATTCAGGCAGAAGTTCAACACAAAAATCAGGATCAAAAAGCAGCCATAACACCCAGGGAGCTATTCCACACAAACGGGCGCTGAGAGATAGCATCACTTCCTTTTTAAGAGCTGCTTTGATTGAAAATTGTCCACAGCTGGCAGCAGGTGGGGCTAGTGAGTCCAAGGTAATGTTTAATACTGAGAGGACATTTCCAAAAGTCTAGATCTGCTCCGTAGCGCAACAGGTAAGGCTGCAGCTTTGGGACCAGGAAGATCCCGGTTCAAATACACCCAGGTACATGACAAGACCTATTTCTTTACTTAATGTTGATTTAAATTTTTTTACTAAAATACTGGCCGTTAGACTTCAACCGTGGCTTTGACATTTGGTTGATTTAGATCAAGTGGGCTTTATTCCAACAAGGGAAGGAAGAGATAACACAACAAAGGTACTGAATTTGGTTCATCAGGCTAACGAGACGAATACCCCTTGTGTGTTTTTGAACACTGATGCTGAGAAAGCATTTGATAGAGTGAACTGGCGATACCTTTTCGAGGTACTGAAACAGGTGGGCCTAGGGGAACGTATGGTTGGCTGGATCACGGCCGTCTATGCGTCCCCTCAGGCGGTTGTAAGGGTTAATGGTGTTCTTTCGAAACCTTTCAGTATCTCAAATGGTACGCGCCAGGGATGCCCTTTGTCACCCTTACTTTTTGCTCTGTCATTAGAGCCTTTTTTAAATAAAATCCGTCAAAACCCAGATATACGGGGAATACAGGTAGGAGAAAGGTCACACAAGGTCTCTGCGGATGACTTGTTGTTCTCTTTGTCATATCCACATATCTCTCTCCCCAACTTAGTAGGGGAGATTGAGAAATATGGTAGTCTATCCAACTTGAAAATAAATCACAGTAAATCAGAAGCCATGAGCGTAGCGATAACACCTTCACTACGAAATATTATACACTCAAATTTTGGCTTTAAATGGAGTAAGTCTCTAAAGTATCTGGGTACAAATACACCTGCAAAAATAAAAGATACTTTTAAGATAAATTTTCCGCCACTATATAACTCAATTAGATCTCTTTGATAAATTACAACATGGCCTACACAGGTGGTTTGGTCGTACTAATATAATTAAAATGACTATCCTCCCGAAAATCCTATATTTACTTCAAGCACTGCCAATTAGGATCCCCAATGTCTTTTTGCAGCAAGTACGCACACTCTTTAGGAAATTTATTTGGGCAGGAAAGCGACCAAGGATTAGACGAGATCTGTTGACATTACCAAAAGATTTTGGGGGGATTGCAGTACCGGACATAATAAAGTATTATTATGCAGTACATTTACTGAGAGTAGTAGACTGGTGTAGACATACGGACCTAAAGAGATGGGTTAATATGGAACAACAGAAGAGTCCTGTCCCTTTATGTAGAGCACCTTGGTGTTATACAGTATTGCCAAGTTTTATTAAGAAACACCCCTTAATTGGTACAATGCTACGAATTACAGCAAGGATTTGTAAAAATATAAATTTCTCATCAAGACAATCACCTTTGTTTCCTATCCTGGGGAACCCAGGTTTTCTCCCAGGTATGGAACTGGCGCATTTAGAAATCTTAAAGATAAGGGGCTATATCAAGCATCACATTTCCTCAAATCAGAGATGTGGTCAACTGTCAAAATATTGACCCAAGTAGGGGGCCCTTTTGAAATTAATCTGTGGCAAGCTTATAAAATCATTTCTTGAGATCTCTAGGACCACCTACAAATTTCCAACGGCAACTAACGACCTTTGAATCATATTGCAATGAGAAAGAAGAACCATTCTTACAAGGAATTTCTAAGATGTAAAGACTATTAAATAAACCACCGGTTGATTATGTGATGCCTGGCATTAGTAAGTGGGAAAGAGACCTAAACAGGACTTTTTCCCCACTACAACGTAAACAAATCATTTATTTGACTTTTAATTCTTCAGTCTGCACTCGAACCCAGGAAGCCAATTATAAACTTTTGACGGAGTACTATACTCCGGTACAACTTCATAAATTTTCAAGGGAGAATTCGGATAGGTGCTGGAGATGTGGGGAAGAGAGCGGGTCAATACTACACATATTTTGGTCCTGTAAGAAAATACGGCAATATTGGTTGGAGATTCAAAAAATTATTCAGGAAATTACGGAATTACAAATACCAGACGACCCGCACTATTCCTCCTTCATTGCTCACAGATTCCGGTTCAGTCCTATAAAAGATCAGTAATATGCCAAATGATCAATGCAGCTAAAGTTGGGATTCCCTTACATTGGAGGGATATAAGACCCCCATCAATTTTAGAATGGCTAAACCGGATTAGAGAAATAGAAGCCATGGAGGACCTAGTACTCTCCGCCAAAAATAAGAAAGAACAATATGATTTAACATGGTCAAGTTGGAATATATTCAGAAACTCAGAAAAGGGAAAGAAACTATTTGAAAGAAATATTCAATGAGAAATATAGAGCTTAGCGGTAAGAGAAGTGGGTCTCATGTGGAATGGCTGAAGGATATGTTAGCGCCCCCCCTTTTTTTTTTTTGACCGGTGGGGGGAGGGAGGGGGTGTAGATTATGGAGGGTTGGGAATGGGGGGTGGGAGGGATAGGGTGGGTAAAGGGTTTTTTGAAATAATCATTTTTGTCAATATATATACTTATTGGATATGGAAATTGTTGTAAATTTATTGTTTTTTTTTTGTTGTTGACAAATATGGAAGAAAAATAAAGAATTATGAAAAAGAAAAGGCACAACCCTGTACTGCGGTTCAACCCGGGCCTATGGCAACAGCGCCACCTATAGGCCCCAGGGAACTGCACATCAGTACTATCTCCCAGGGACAGAAATGGTCCATGAACCCTAACAATTTGTGTATCTGAGCCTTATTACCACTCAGATACTTCCCTTAAATATAGCACCCCGCTACATATTCTTCTACATATTTGTGGTAAAAAAAACAAAATAAAAACGTATATTGAATGGTTTACGCAAAACTTATAGTGTCTACAAAATAGGGGATAGATTTATGCCATTTTTTTTACTAGTAATAGCGGTGAGCTGCGATTTTTAATCGGGACTGCGATATTGCGACAGACATCAAAAATTTGAGACACATTTTTGGGACCATTGACAGCGATTAGTGCTATAAAAATGCACTGATTACTGTATAAATGTCACTGGCAGGAAGGGAGTTAACACTAGGGGGTGATCAAGGGGTTAACTGTGTTCCCTCACTGTGTTCTAACTGTAGGGGGGATGGGACTAACTAGGGGAAGAGAGAGATCAGTGTTCATTCTTAGTATGAACAAACGATCAGTCTCCTCTCCCCTGAAAGAACCGGGATCTGTGTGTTTACACACACAGATCCCGGCTCTCGATCTGTCACGAGCGATCGTGCCCTCCCAGCTCCTGTCCCAATTGTATATACTTCTGCAGGTTCATTACACCCCTGCTAAGTTGATTAGAATGGGAGTGGGCGATGATCCATCATGTACTCGCTGCATGCAGGATCATGGCGATCTGATACATCTCTTGTGGCCTTGCCCCAAATTACATGTTTACTGAACGGAGGTTATAGGGGTTATTAACCACTTACGGACAGCCTGCCGTTGTTATACGTTGCTAATTTGAAGAGGAATACTGTTGTTATGATAGCAGCTAGCTACTATAACCCCGATACCCTCTTCAAGAGCGGGCGGTCCTCTTTCAGATAAAAGTGGTCTCTGCGGCTGATACGCCGCAAGATCACTTTTATCGGCGACAGGAGAGGGCCCCCCCCTCCTGCCACTATCCGGTGCCCTCCGCCGCTTACCGGAGCCGTCAGCAGTAGCAGAGGCGATCAGATCCTCTCACGTCAGTGGCCTGGAGACGAGCGACGGGAAGATGGCTCCCATCTGTCTCCATACCACTGCAGAGCGGAAGGGACGTTGAAATGTCACTTACGCCCAATGCTCTTAAAAGGCAATTTTATTATTGCATTTTAGTCTAAATATGAGATCTGAGGTCATTTTAACCCCAGATCTCATATTTAAGAGGACCTGTCATGCTTTTTTCTATTACATGGGATGATTACATTCCTTGTAATTGGAATAGAAGTGATCCAATTTTTTTTTTTTTTTAAAACAGTGTAAAAAAAAAAAAAAAAAAAAGGAAGATAAATAAGAAAATGAACGCATACGTGAGCAGCGCCCGCATATGAAAATGGCATTCAACTCACACATGTGAGGTATCACCACGATCATTAGAGCTAGAGCAATAATTCTAGCCCTATACCTCCTCTGTAACTCAAAATATGCAACCTGTAGAATTTTTTAAACGTCGACTATTTTTTATGGTTGAACTGGATGGACTTGTGTCTTTTTTCAACCTGACTATGTGACTATGGAGATTAAGGGTAAAAGTTTGTCGCCATTCCACGAGCGGGTGCAATTTTGAAGCGTGACATGTTGGGTATCAATTTACTCGGCGTAACATTATCTTTCACAATATAAAAAAAATTGGCCTCACTTTACTTTTGTCTTATTTTCTAATTAAAAAAAGTGATTTTATTCCAAAACAAGTGTGCTTGTAATACCGCTGCGCAAATACGGTGTGACAAAAAATATTGCAACTTTGTTGTGCTGCCCCTATGCTGGTAGATATATTTTTCTAGCCTTAAGGTGTTACCCATTACTTTCAGTATCCTATGTGGAATTAAGGAATGTGAATGTATAACAAACTGTATTGCTATGAAGCCAGTAATGGATGTATTATTTGTTTAATAAACTTGTCTTGAGATAAAAAAAAATTAAAAAAAAATTGTGGACTAGGTAAATCATGAAATATGTCAACTAACTGTAAATTCTCTCTAAACACCAAATTAAAAAATAGTTTTTGGGGTATTTGTTTCTTAAACAAAATTTGGTGTGGGGTCTCTCCAAAATCGACACCAGGCCTTTTGGGTCTGGCATAGATTTTAAAGGGGAACTCCACACTCAAATTTGGAAAAAAAAATTGGTGTGTACCCCCAAAATACATACAAGACCCTTATCCGAGCATGCAGCCTGGAGGTCAGGTATTGCAACGACCACCATTTTATTCTCTAGGGTGTTAGAAAAAAATATATAATGTTTGGGGGTTCTAAGTAATTTTCTAGCAAAAAAAGTTTTTAACTTGTAAACACCAAATCTCAGAAAGAGGCTCGGGGCTTAAGTGGTTAACTGGGTTTTCCAGGTTCAGGATGGGGGGATGAGCGAGCGCCCCCCCTCCTGAACTATACCAGGCCACATGCCCTAAGCCCTCAACATGGGGAGGGTGCTTTGGGGTGCACCCCAAAGCACCTTGTCCCCTTGTTGATGGGGACAAGGGCCTCTTCCCGACAACCCTGGACGGTGGTTTCTGGGGTCTGCGGGCGGGGGGGCTTATCGGAATTTGGAACCCCTTAAGGTCAGCGCTTCTACCTTTGAAAGACTCAGGCCTTGAAGGACTCATGGGTTCAAATCCTACAGAGGGATACTAAAAGATTGCATTAAACTCAGCAGCATATGCTGAAAATAGGTGAATGCCTATTAGCCAATGTACTTTAGTTTGGTTGATTCTATTATATTTACTCTTCAAATGCATGCAATGGTATGTAAGTATTCAATAATATTATGGTGTGAAATTCCAAACATCACACACTAGTTAATGGACAGTTTAAATTTTTTTGGTTGATTATTTTAATTTGCTTGTTCACTGGAAGAATAAACACAGCTGGTGGTTGGTAGGTTGTCTGGGATTTGAACTCATAACTTCAGTGCTTTGGAGACATCTGAGCAGACCTACAAACAATTGTGCTAAGTACGCCGAGACCGGCATAATAGTGTAGTATGATTAAAGAATGTTTCAAAATATAAGGCACCAACCCTGTGTAGATACGTGTAACAGCTGCCCCTTTAAGTGTGAATCACACTAATAAATCAAGCAAAAAATGTAAAGAAGGCGTTAATTAAAGTACATACATCCTAAAATGAACATGTGCTATATAAAATAAAGATGACACTTACTGTAATAATCACTATTGTGCAATACCAGAAACAAAAAATGCAAAAAAAAAAAAATCGACCAAAAAAACGTTGCATAAAAAAAATCACACAGAACTTTCCACAAAAATGCTGTAGAAAATGTGTTAACACCAAGGTTATCAGTGCATTCACAGATAAAATAATATGATAATCACTATTGTGCAATTCCACAAAATGCACATAAAAATTCCACAAAAATGCTGTGAAAAAATCCATTTAATATTACCAGTGTTCCATCAGTGATAACTTAATGCGTATACATATCAAAAAATGAAAAATGCTGTAAAAATAATGTGATTTTTGTACTCACCGTAAAATCTATTAGTTCATCGCCAGATACAGCACCTGCTTAATCTTGACCATTGGGTTATATCGCCTCTGCAGGAGTACGACTAGGAAGAACAAAAAAAACACCTGGCTAGTGGCTACGCCCATGGGCTGTCCTCAGTCAGTATATAACCCCCTCCCTGCTCTAGGTATTTAGTTTATTAGCAAACAGTAATAGAAGAATCAAAAACTCCATAAAGGGGTGGGTGCTGTGTCTGTCAATGAATTCAGAAAAATGGATTTTACGGTGAGTACAAAAATCCCATTTTCTCTTTCGTTCATCGACGGACACATCGCCTCCTTAATTTTGACCATTGAAATGTCCATAAGCAGTGCCAAAGAAAAATGAGGGGTGGGCAAAATAACCCAAGGCTAACCACAAGAGCCCTAACCAGGACACAGGAGCCTTAACTAGGTCACAGGAGCCCCATCTGAAATAAAAAGATTTAAAGAAAAAACACCCCTCAAGAGGGAACCCCACTCTTAAACAGCAGCCTGAAAAACCTTGTGGCCAAAAGAAGCATCCGCAGATGCCAAAATATCTACTTTAAAGAATTTAGTGAAGGTAGGCACTGTCGACCAAGTGGCCGCCTTGCAAACCTGTAATATTGACGCTTGATGACGGAAGGCCCAAGAAATATCAACCAAGTAGAATGCGCCGTGACAGGGAAAGGAGGAACCCAACCCTTAATAGAATAGGACTGAGCCTGACCTTCGAAAGGACTCCGTGACTGTCAGATACACCCGAATCGCACAAACCACATCCAAGGTATGCAAGGCAAATTCCTTGGGATGAGCCGGCTTGGGACCCAAGGAGGGCAACACAATGTCCTCATTCAAATGGAAGTTAGAGACAACATTGGGCAAAAATGGACAGGGATGAAGAACCACTTTATCCCTATGAAGTACTAAATGGGGACTACGACAGGATAATGCCACCAACTCCAAAACCCTGCAGGCCGAGGCACCGAGCCACCGAGAATGCCACCTTCTGGTACAACGTAGGTAAGGGAATCTCCTGAATATTCTCGAATGGAGGTTTCTGGAGAACTGATAGTACCAAGTTTAGATGCCGTACTCCATGAACAAAGGTACAAATTAAAGAGTGAGTGGCTAGGGGTCGCTGAAAGAAGACTGCTAAGGCAGACACCTGGCCCTTGATGGTACTCAAGGCCAACTTCTGCTCAATAGAGTATGGGTGTGAATCCGCGCAATGGACCTGATATGCCAGTAGAAACACAACAGGAGTGTAGAAAAACGTCCTGTGATGAATAAGTAAGGAGCTGTCTCTACATAATTAATCCACCTGGGTGGAGTAAATGAGTAAACTGAGTAAGTCCATGAACTGTAATTAGCGCCAATTCTACACCTCCCTTTAGTCAACTTCTGCTCAATGCCCAGTTGAAGAAAAGCTAAGATCAGAGACACAGAAAAGGATTGAGGATGAATGCCAATCGACTCACACCAAGAAATGTACACTTTCCACATACGATGGTATACCTTACTTACCTTATACCTTATCGACTTCCTCACCTTCACCATAGTAGGGATCACTGATCCTGACAGACCTCTACCTCTTAGTACCTGGCTTTCAATGGCAAGGCCATTAAAACCAGTTATTGTAAAGCAGGATGGACGCACGGGAAAGGGAGAAAGAATGGAGTGAGTGAGGACGTGTGAGGACTCCCTCCTAGTCTCCTCCTACCCCAGACTATAGCGGACCGAAGCTGAGGTTGTTGGAGCTGATGATCCCCAGTCAAACAGGAGCGGTGAGCGTGAAGCGCGGACTGCTCATGCTGGATTGACAGCCCAGAGCGAGCCCCTGTGAGGAAAGGAGGCAGCGTAGAGCGAGAGCGAACAGCTGAGCGGTGTGAGTGAAACAGCTGAGCAGCGTGTGGATTCCTGGTCCCCGCAATGTGAGATTGGAGGGGGGCAAGGTGGAGAACACCAGGAAATGCTGTGAGAAGGAACCCGAAAGCGTGGACGCATACTAGCTTCACTACAAGCCATCCACCAGTGGGGGGTTAAGGACTGGTTTGGGTGGTGAGTAATACACTTCCACAAGTACGATTAAGCCAAATGGAAAAGACTGAGACCATATTGAGCCTATATTGTATTATAGCTGTTTGGCTGCAGAGACTGTGGAGCAGGACATCAAAGCTTTATGGTGTAAAAGGATTCGCAATTACTGCTAAGGCTTGCTACATATATTGGTCCTTAAAGCCTTTGAAGTATTCCTGCACATTGTGTCACACTCACTTAACAATTTTTTGCTTGCGGAGAGACTGAAATAGGAGATGGTAACAGGATGGTAACACATTGGGGCTGATTTACAAAACGTTTACGCCATGAGTATCGGCGCATCTGCGTGCGCAACTGCTGTTTTGGTATTTACAAAACATTTGCGCAGCGCTATTCCCCATTTACTATAGTGTTCTCGGCGCACGGGAGGAGGCGCTCAGTGCACCACTATGGACCTGGCGCACGGCATCTTCAAATAAAAATATAAAGAAGCTGGAAGTGCCAATATAATGGGGTGATGTGAGGAAGTGTAGTGACACCTGCCCAAGTAACAAATATGCCCAAAATAGAATGATAAAGTAACTTTTTCTGAACCAGCCCGCTGCGCCGGCAAGTAAGTTTAGAACTGCGAGAGGTTTTTTGAGCTCAGCGCGGGAATTTCAATCGTTCAAACGCGCCGGGGCACTGCGCCGGCAAAATCTTCATAAATGTCAAGTCACGTAAATCAATTTGCATAAGTTGAACAGGCGCAGCTCTGAACTTGCCATTATATAACAGTGCGCCAGCAAAATGAAATTTCTAAAGGAAAAAAAGGCATTTAAAAGCACTCGCGGCTGTAATGAATTGTCGGCTCCCGTCAATATAGAGAAAAGTCATAAAAAAAAAAAAAAAATGCGTGGGGCCCCCCCAAATTCCATTACCAGGCCCTTCAGGTCTGGTATGGATTTTAAGGGAAACCCTCGCGCCAAACTTAAGAAAATGGCGTGGAGTCCCCCTAAAAAATCCACACTAGACCCTTATCCGAGCACGCAACCTGGCAGGCTGCAGGAAAAGAGGGGGGACGAGAGAGCGCCCCCCTCCCTCCTGAATAGGGATGAGCTTCGTGTTCGAGTCGAACATACGTTCGACTCGAACATCGGCTGTTCGATCGTTCGACGAAGATCGAACGATTTGGGCCGTTCGCGCCAAATTCGAGTGACGCGAACGGCCCACAATGCACTACGCCATCGCAGTGTCATCCAGGCGCTGTGATTGGCCAAGCATGCACTGTGACCCCGCATGCTTGGCCAATCACA
The DNA here is from genome assembly GCA_029206835.1 of Rana muscosa. NCBI lineage: Eukaryota > Metazoa > Chordata > Amphibia > Anura > Ranidae > Rana > Rana muscosa. The sequence goes on from CM055117.1 coordinate 377,390,247, forward strand.
GCGCCGGCAGCGAGGAGAGCAATGATTGGCCACAGGCAGGATGCCTGTGGCCAATTATTGCTGAGGGGGTTTAGTACACGCCCCACACTATAAAAGGCCGCCAGCACGGCGGCCTAGTGTAGTGTGTTCCGGAGCAGGGATAGAGCAGCATAGGCAGGGACAGTGACTTTTATTTCTTTCTTGCTTAACCTGGATTCCTTTAGTTTAGGGAAAGAGAAGGATAGGTAGGGAGAGTGTCAGTGTGTTTTGTGCTTGTGCTATATTGTGCTTAAAAAAAACATTTTTTCTAGGGACAGAAAACTGTAGGTAGGGAGAGTGTGTCAGTTTCTTTCACTGTCAAAGTCCTTGTTTCCAGGGACCTGGAAGGACAGTGAGTGAATTCTCCTTGTGCTATATTGTGCTTAAAAAAAACATTTTTTCTAGGGACAGAAAACTGTAGGTAGGGAGAGTGTGTCAGTTTCTTTCACTGTCAAAGTCCTTGTTTCCAGGGACCTGGAAGGACAGTGAGGTAATTCTCCTTGTGCTAAATTGTGCTTAAAAAAAACATTTTTTCTAGGGACAGAAAACTGTAGGTAGGGAGAGTGTGTCAGTTTCTTTCACTGTCAAAGTCCTTGTTTCCAGGGACCTGGAAGGACAGTGAGGTAATTCTCCTTGTGCTAAATTGTGCTTAAAAAAAACATTTTTTCTAGGGACAGAAAACTGTAGGTAGGGAGAGTGTGTCAGTTTCTTTCACTGTCAAAGTCCTTGTTTCCAGGGACCTGGAAGGACAGTGAGTGAATTCTCCTTGTGCTATATTGTGCTTAAAAAAAACTTTTTTTCTAGGGACAGAAAACTGTAGGTAGGGAGAGTGTGTCAGTTTCTTTCACTGTCAAAGTCCTTGTTTCCAGGGACCTGGAAGGACAGTGAGGTAATTCTCCTTGTGCTAAATTGTGCTTAAAAAAAAAACATTTTTTCTAGGGACAGAAAACTGTAGGTAGGGAGAGTGTGTCAGTTTCTTTCACTGTCAAAGTCCTTGTTTCCAGGGACCTGGAAGGACAGTGAGGTAATTCTCCTTGTGCTAAATTGTGCTTAAAAAAAACATTTTTTCTAGGGACAGAAAACTGTAGGTAGGGAGAGTGTGTCAGTTTCTTTCACTGTCAAAGTCCTTGTTTCCAGGGACCTGGAAGGACAGTGAGTGAATTCTCCTTGTGCTAAATTGTGCTTAAAAAAAACATTTTTTCTAGGGACAGAAAACTGTAGGTAGGGAGAGTGTGTCAGTTTCTTTCACTGTCAAAGTCCTTGTTTCCAGGGACCTGGAAGGACAATGAGTGAATTCTCCTTGTGCTATATTGTGCTTAAAAAAACATTTTTTCTAGGGACAGAAAACTGTAGGTAGGGAGAGTGTGTCAGTTTCTATCACTGTCAAAATCCTTGTTTCTAGGGACCTGGAAGGACAGTGAGGTAATTCTCCTTGTGCTAAATTGTGCTTAAAAAAAACATTTTTTCTAGGGACAGAAAACTGTAGGTAGGGAGAGTGTGTCAGTTTCTTTCACTGTCAAAGTCCTTGTTTCCAGGGACCTGGAAGGACAGTGAGGTAATTCTCCTTGTGCTAAATTGTGCTTAAAAAAAAAACATTTTTTCTAGGGACAGAAAACTGTAGGTAGGGAGAGTGTGTCAGTTTCTTTCACTGTCAAAGTCCTTGTTTCCAGGGACCTGGAAGGACAGTGAGGTAATTCTCCTTGTGCTAAATTGTGCTTAAAAAAAACATTTTTTCTAGGGACAGAAAACTGTAGGTAGGGAGAGTGTGTCAGTTTCTTTCACTGTCAAAGTCCTTGTTTCCAGGGACCTGGAAGGACAGTGAGTGAATTCTCCTTGTGCTATATTGTGCTTAAAAAAAACATTTTTTCTAGGGACAGAAAACTGTAGGTAGGGAGAGTGTGTCAGTTTCTTTCACTGTCAAAGTCCTTGTTTCCAGGGACCTGGAAGGACAGTGAGGTAATTCTCCTTGTGCTAAATTGTGCTTAAAAAAAAACATTTTTTCTAGGGACAGAAAACTGTAGGTAGGGAGAGTGTGTCAGTTTCTTTCACTGTCAAAGTCCTTGTTTCCAGGGACCTGGAAGGACAGTGAGGTAATTCTCCTTGTGCTAAATTGTGCTTAAAAAAAACATTTTTTCTAGGGACAGAAAACTGTAGGTAGGGAGAGTGTGTCAGTTTCTTTCACTGTCAAAGTCCTTGTTTCCAGGGACCTGGAAGGACAGTGAGGTAATTCTCCTTGTGCTAAATTGTGCTTAAAAAAAACATTTTTTCTAGGGACAGAAAACTGTAGGTAGGGAGAGTGTGTCAGTTTCTTTCACTGTCAAAGTCCTTGTTTCCAGGGACCTGGAAGGACAGTGAGGTAATTCTCCTTGTGCTAAATTGTGCTTAAAAAAAACATTTTTTCTAGGGACAGAAAACTGTAGGTAGGGAGAGTGTGTCAGTTTCTTTCACTGTCAAAGTCCTTGTTTCCAGGGACCTGGAAGGACAGTGAGGTAATTCTCCTTGTGCTAAATTGTGCTTAAAAAAAACATTTTTTCTAGGGACAGAAAACTGTAGGTAGGGAGAGTGTGTCAGTTTCTTTCACTGTCAAAGTCCTTGTTTCCAGGGACCTGGAAGGACAGTGAGGTAATTCTCCTTGTGCTAAATTGTGCTTAAAAAAAACATTTTTTCTAGGGACAGAAAACTGTAGGTAGGGAGAGTGTGTCAGTTTCTTTCACTGTCAAAGTCCTTGTTTCCAGGGACCTGGAAGGACAGTGAGGTAATTCTCCTTGTGCTAAATTGTGCTTAAAAAAAACATTTTTTCTAGGGACAGAAAACTGTAGGTAGGGAGAGTGTGTCAGTTTCTTTCACTGCCAAAGTCCTTGTTTCCAGGGACCTGGAAGGACAGTGAGGTAATTCTCCTTGTGCTAAATTGTGCTTAAAAAAAACATTTTTTCTAGGGACAGAAAACTGTAGGTAGGGAGAGTGTGTCAGTTTCTTTCACTGTCAAAGTCCTTGTTTCCAGGGACCTGGAAGGACAGTGAGTGAATTCTCCTTGTGCTATATTGTGCTTAAAAAAAACATTTTTTCTAGGGACAGAAAACTGTAGGTAGGGAGAGTGTGTCAGTTTCTTTCACTGTCAAAGTCCTTGTTTCCAGGGACCTGGAAGGACAGTGAGGTAATTCTCCTTGCGCTAAATTGTGCTTAAAAAAAAACATTTTTTCTAGGGACAGAAAACTGTAGGTAGGGAGAGTGTGTCAGTTTCTTTCACTGTCAAAGTCCTTGTTTCCAGGGACCTGGAAGGACAGTGAGGTAATTCTCCTTGTGCTAAATTGTGCTTAAAAAAAACATTTTTTCTAGGGACAGAAAACTGTAGGTAGGGAGAGTGTGTCAGTTTCTTTCACTGTCAAAGTCCTTGTTTCTAGGGACCTGGAAGGACAGTGAGGTAATTCTCCTTGTGCTAAATTGTGCTTAAAAAAAACATTTTTTCTAGGGACAGAAAACTGTAGGTAGGGAGAGTGTGTCAGTTTCTTTCACTGTCAAAGTCCTTGTTTCCAGGGACCTGGAAGGACAGTGAGTGAATTCTCCTTGTGCTATATTGTGCTTAAAAAAAACATTTTTTCTAGGGACAGAAAACTGTAGGTAGGGAGAATGTGTCAGTTTCTTTCACTGTCAAAGTCCTTGTTTCCAGGGACCTGGAAGGACAGTGAGGTAATTCTCCTTGTGCTAAATTGTGCTTAAAAAAAAAAAAAATTTCTAGGGACAGAAAACTGTAGGTAGGGAGAGTGTGTCAGTTTCTTTCACTGTCAAAGTCCTTGTTTCCAGGGACCTGGAAGGACAGTGAGGTAATTCTCCTTGTGCTAAATTGTGCTTAAAAAAAACATTTTTTCTAGGGACAGAAAACTGTAGGTAGGGAGAGTGTGTCAGTTTCTTTCACTGTCAAAGTCCTTGTTTCCAGGGACCTGGAAGGACAGTGAGGTAATTCTCCTTGTGCTAAATTGTGCTTAAAAAAAACATTTTTTCTAGGGACAGAAAACTGTAGGTAGGGAGAGTGTGTCAGTTTCTTTCACTGTCAAAGTCCTTGTTTCCAGGGACCTGGAAGGACAGTGAGGTAATTCTCCTTGTGCTAAATTGTGCTTAAAAAAAACATTTTTTCTAGGGACAGAAAACTGTAGGTAGGGAGAGTGTGTCAGTTTCTTTCACTGTCAAAGTCCTTGTTTCCAGGGACCTGGAAGGACAGTGAGGTAATTCTCCTTGTGCTAAATTGTGCTTAAAAAAAACATTTTTTCTAGGGACAGAAAACTGTAGGTAGGGAGAGTGTGTCAGTTTCTTTCACTGCCAAAGTCCTTGTTTCCAGGGACCTGGAAGGACAGTGAGGTAATTCTCCTTGTGCTAAATTGTGCTTAAAAAAAACATTTTTTCTAGGGACAGAAAACTGTAGGTAGGGAGAGTGTGTCAGTTTCTTTCACTGTCAAAGTCCTTGTTTCAAGGGACAGAGAAGGACACCTGAAGGTAGCCCTTATTGCTTTTTTCCCATCTCCCTGCAGGCCATCTATTAGAATGTCTGGAAGGCAAACAAGGAGAGGCAGACAGTCAGGAGGCAATAAAAGAGGGCAAGCAGGCTCTGTGTCTGGGGGCAACAGTGCTGGTCGTGGACGCGGTGCATTGTCATCAGCACATGGCCATGGGACACGCTTGTCCTTCTTTTCGGCAGCTGGACATGTTGAGCCACATCATGCCGAAGACTTGGTAGAGTGGATGACCAAGCCCTCCTCCTCCTCCTCATCCTCTCTCACCCAGGCTCAGGGTACTGGAAAAGCAGCTGCCAAAGCGTCCTCTTCCCTGGTATCAATGTCAGACTCATCATCAGTCACTCCTTCCCTAGACCCACCATGTCCTCCTCCTGAGGAGTCCCCCGAACTGTTTCAGCACAGTGTTGGGTACATGCTCCAGGAGGATGCCCAGCGTTTCGAAGGGTCTGATGATGAAACCCAGCTAGAGGAAGGCAGTAGCGTGAGAGCAGACAGAGGGGATGCTCAAGAAGGACACCAATCTGGCAGTCATGTTCCAGCAGCTGCAGCATACTGCCAGATTGCCTCCAGTGATGAGGAGGGAGGTGATGATGAGGTCACTGACTCCACGTGGGTGCCTAATAGGAGAGAGGAGGAGGAGGAGGATGAGGAGGAGGCACATCTCCAACGAGGCAGGATGCCCTTTGGTGGCCAGCGTAAGGGCAGTACACCGACGGAATCACACCGCAGAGCTCCGCCTGTGCAGGGCGCTGCCTCTGCCCGTCATTCAAAAAGTTCTTTGGTGTGGGCCTTTTTTGAGGCTAGTGCATCAGATCGCACAGCTGCTGTTTGCAACATATGTCTCAAGCCTATATCGCGTGGCCAAAACATCAGCCGCTTGGGTACCACATGCCTGACCAGACATATGTTGACCTGCCATGCAGCTCGTTGGCAAGCCTACCTCAAAGACCCACACCAAAGAACAAAGCGGACCTCTCCTTGCACCGCATCAGCTGGGATCTCCAACCCCACTATAACTTCAGTCCTCTCTGAAACATGCACTGAGAGGAATGAAGGTGTAGAATTAGGTGTGTCACAGCCAAGTACTTGCGGCCACTCTGCTAGCAGTACACCGACGTCCGATTCTAGCAGGCAAATTTCCCTGCCCCAGCTGCTGGACCGTCGAAAGAAGTTCACTCCCAGCCATCCACATGCCCAGCGGTTGAATGCTAGCTTGGCTAAATTGCTAGCGCTTCAACTGCTGCCTTTTCAGTTGGTAGACTCGGCCCCCTTCCGTGAGTTTGTGCAATGTGCGGTTCCTCAGTGGCAGGTTCCCAAACGCCACTTTTTCTCACGGAAGGCTATTCCGGCTCTCTACCGGCATGTGGAAGGCAATGTCTTGGCCTCGCTGGACAGGGCGGTCAGCGGTAAGGTGCATATTACCGCTGACTCATGGTCCAGCAGGCATGGACAGGGACGTTACCTTTCTTTCACGGCCCATTGGGTCACTCTTTTGGCAGCTGGGAAGGATGCAGGACAAGGTGCAGTAGTGTTGGAGGTTGTCCCACCGCCACGCCTCCAAAATGCTACTACTGGTTGTGACACACCTCTCTCCTCCACCCCCTCCTCTTCTTCTTCCTCCATGGCCTCTTCCTGTGGTTTGTCCTATGAACCAGCGGTGCTCCGTAGCCGTTCACGGGGCTACGCAAGTACGCAGGCAAAAAGATGCCATGCCGTGCTTGCGCTGGTGTGTTTGGGGGACAGAAGCCACACTGGGGCAGAGGTCCTGTCTGCTCTGCAGGGCCAGGCCGAGAGGTGGTTGACGCCACGCCAGCTTAAGCCAGGAATGGTGGTTTGCGACAATGGCACCAACCTCCTCTCCGCCCTCCGACAGGGACAACTGACCCATGTGCCCTGTGTGGCTCACGTCCTTAACCTGGTGGTGCAGCGGTTCTTGGGCAGGTACCCGGGCTTACAGGATGTCCTGAGGCAGGCCAGGAAAGTCTGTGTGCATTTCCGCAGATCTTATAATGCCAGTGCTCGCCTGGCTGAGCTGCAAAAGGAGTTGAACCTGCCCAAGAACCGCCTTATATGTGACATGCCCACCAGGTGGAACTCAACGTTGGCCATGCTGCAGCGGCTGCACACGCAGCAGAGGGCCATCAATGAGTACCTGTGCGACTACGGCACCAGGACAGGGTCAGGGGAGCTTGGTTTTTTTTCTCCACGCCAGTGGGGCATGATCAGGGATGCATGCACTGTCCTGGCACCATTTGAGGAGGCCACGAGGATGGTGAGCAGTGACAGTGCATGCATCAGTGACACTGTACCTCTTGTCCACCTGTTGGAGCACACGCTGTGTGGAATAATGGACAGGGCACTTGAGGCAGAACAGAGGCAGGAAGAGGAGGACTTCCTTGCCTCTCAAGGCCCCCTTTACCCAGACAGTGTTCCTTCTGTCCCACCCATCGCACAGGAAGAGGAGGAGGAGGAGGAGGAGGAGGAGGAAGAGGAGGATTGTGTCAGCATGGAGGTGGAGGCTGGCACTCAGCATCATCAGCAGCAGTCTTTTAGGGATGATTTACAGTCCCAAGAAACCAGTGGACTTGTACGTGGCTGGGAGGAGGTGGCTGCGGATCATGTCGTCCTTAGTGACCCAGAGGACTCCGGAGCGAATGCCTCAGCAAACCTACGCTGCATGGCCTCCCTGATCCTGCAAAGTCTGCGGAAGGATCCTCGTATTCTTCGGATCAAGGAGAGGGACCATTACTGGCTGGCCACTCTCCTTGATCCACGGTACAAGGGTAAGGTTGCGGACCTTATGTTACCGTCGCAGAGGGAGCAGAGGATGAGACAACTCCGGGAGGCCTTGCAGAAAGGTCTGTGCAACGCGTTCCCAGAGACTGGGAGGTTACAAACTCCTGGTCCTGGACAACGAGTTGCTGAGGCTTCGGCCAGTCAAAGAAGGAGCGGTGGGGAAGGTGGCCGTCTGACCGATGCGTTCAGACAATTCTTTAGTCCGCAGCCCCAAAGTATGATCGGTTCCAGCAACCATCGCCAGCGTCTGATAAACATGGTGCAGGAATATCTAGGGGCAAGGTCAGACTTGGACACCTTCCCCACCGAAAATCCTCTGGCTTACTGGGTCTTGAGGATGGATCACTGGCCAGAGCTTGCACAGTATGCAATTGAGCTACTGGCCTGTCCTGCATCCAGCGTTCTTTCGGAACGCACATTCAGTGCTGCTGGAGGATTTGTCACGGATCACAGGGTGCGCCTGTCCACCGACTCGGTTGATCGACTGACTTTCATCAAGATGAACCAGTCTTGGATCACCACCAGCTACCACACACCTGATGCTGATATAACAGACTAATTGATTTTAACATGTCACATCCCTTCAAGACTGATGCTGATGCTGAGTGCCTGTGCTGTTATGTTGACTGGCTATCCTCCTCCTCCGAGTCCTCAATGATACGATTGATGATGATAGCTTGGAAGATCATTTTTGTTTATGGGTGCCGCCACCAGTGGCTAAGGCCCAATTTTTCAGCCCCTGTTTTACAGGGGCGTGTAATTACAATTTTTTTAGCAATAATTTGCCATAGGGCTCATTGCTGTGCTCCAAGTACAGTATCTGTGAGGGGTTGGAGTGTTGTGGCACCAGTGCCTAAGGCCCAATTTTTCAGCCCCTGTTTAACAGGGGCGTGTCATTACAATTTTTGAAGCAATACTTTGCAACAGGGCTCATTGCTGTGCTCCAAGTACAGTATCTGTGAGGGGTTGTAGTGTTGTGCCACCAGTGCCTAAGGCCCAATTTTTCAGCCCCTGTTCAACAGGGGCATGCAATTACAATTCTTGATCTAATAATTCACAGCAGGGTCCATTGCTGCACCCACCAAGAGTAACTCTGAGGGCTTACAGTCTTGTGGCAACGCCACCACCACCACCACGAAAGGCCCAATTTTTCAGCCCCTGTTCAAAAGGGGCATGTAATTACAATTCTTGATCTAATAATTCACAGCAGGGCCCATTGCTGCACCCACCAAGAGTAACTGTCAGGGCTTACAGTGTTGTGGCACCAGCACCACCATCAAAGCCCCAATTTTTACTACCACTGTTCAACAATTATATGTAATTAAAATTCCTGATATAATAGTTGACAGCAGGGCGTTCCAGCACCAACCAAGAGTAACTGAGTGCTTACAGTGTTGTGCCAACACCAACAACTAAGGGGCCTATTTCTGCAGAGTATATACGGCAGGTCCCTACTTTCAAACATCCAACTTACAAACGACTCCTACTTGCAAACGAAAGAAGACAACAGGAAGTGAGAGGAAATCTACCCCTAGAAAGGAAAATTCTCTCCTGTAAGAATAAATATGGGAGAAAGGGGTCTCATCTGTACTGATGCTTTATCAGCAATCCTTGTTTCAAGAAAAACACCACATTTCAAAAACAGTTGTCATTGGGACGGAAAGTGAGGTGAAATGTTCTGAACAGGGGCACAGACAGCAAAACAAATGTTACAGGGGTGATAACCCTTACCTATGTTTCCCAAAAAGTTTAAAAATAGATTTTTGGGCTGGAGCTACACTTCAACAATGTACCTGTTCAAAATTACAAACAGATTCTACATAAGAACAAACCTACAGTCCCTGTCTTGTATGCACCGCCTGTATACGGCTGTTCAGAGTATATAGGGCCTTTTTTATTTTATGTGCGGGGTTCCCCTTAATATCCATACAAGACCCAAAGGGGCTGGTAATGGGCTGGGGTAGGGGGGGGGTCATGGGGTAGCTATGCCATTTTTCTTAAAGAATTTCATCCATATTACCGGGACCAGACATTACATTAAAGCCGCAAGCAGTTTTAAATGGCTTTTTTTTCCTTTAGAAGTGTCATTTTGTGCAGGGACAGTTCTAAACACGGGAAACACGTGGCACTTCACAGGCATACTTTAGACACCCCCCAGGTACGATATTTAAAGGAATATTTGACTTTTTTTTTTTCACTTTATGCATCATTAAAATGACTGCTCCCGAAAAACGACCGTTTTTAAAACTTCTTTTTGCATTGATACATGTCCCCTGGTGCACAACCCGGGTTCCCAAACCCTATTTATGACAATAACATGCATAATAGTTGTTATAATTAGCACTTTAGAATTCGAACGTTCGCATCCATTGTATTTAATAGGGTTCTAATGTTCGTTCGAACTTTCGGTCCGTTCGCGGGTTCTGGTGCGAACCGAACCCGGGGGTGTTCGGCTCATCACTACTCCTGAACCATACTAGGCCACATGCCCTCAACATGGGGAGGATGTCCCCATGTTGATGGGGACAAGGGCCTCATCCCCACAACCCTTGCCGGTGGTTGTGGGGGTCTGCGGGTGGGGGGGCTTATCGGAATCTGGAAGAACCCTTTAACAAAGGGGACCCCCAGATCCCGGCCCACCCCCCTGTGTGAAATGGCAATGGGTACATTGTACACCTACCATTTCACAAAGAAAGGGTCAAAAATGTTAAAAATGACAATAGCCGGTTTTTGACAATTCCATTATTAATGTCTTCTCCTTTCTTCCATCTTCTTCCTTCTTCTTCCATCTTCTAGTTTTCTCCATTCAGGTTTCTTCCTCCATCTTGTTCATCTTCCTCTGGCGTTCTCGTCCACATCCTGCTCCGGCTTCTTGTTCCCTTCTTTCTCCGGCCGCTCCGCTTGAATTCGAGGTTCCCGCTGTGCGACGCTTCAGTTCTCCTCTGGGTTCGCTGCCACCCGGTGGCTCCACCCCCCTCTGACACCACGGGAAAGTCCCCGTGAAATCCATGTGCGTCAGAGGGGGGCGGGGTCACCGGGTGGCAGCGGGCCCAGAGGAGAACTGAAGCGTCACACAGCAGGAACCTCGAATTCAAGCGGAGCGGCCGGAGAAAGAAGAAGGGAACAAGAAGCCGGAGCAAGATGCGGACGAGAACACCGAAGGAAGAAGGAAGATGAAGATGAAGATCAAGATGGAGGAAGAAACCCGAATGGAGAAAAGAAGAAGAAGCTGGAAGAAGAAGCTGGAAGAAGAAACTGGAAGAAGGTGGAAGAAGAAGGTGGAAGAAAGGAGAAGACATTAATAAAGGAATTGTCAAAAACCGACTATTGTCATTTTTCAAGTTTTTGACATTTTTTTGGTGAAATGGTAGGGGTACATTTGTACCCCATTACCATTTCACACAGGGGGGGCAGGATCTGGGGGTCCCCTTTGTTAAAGGGGTCTTCCAGATTCAGATAAGCCCCCCACCCGCAGACCCCCACAACCACCGGCAAGGGTTGAGGGGATGAGGCCCTTGTCCCCATCAACATGGGGACATGGTGCTTTGGGGTCACAGACTTATCTGTATTGACGGGAACTAGCAATTCATTACAGCCGCGAGTACTTTTAAATGACTATAATTTTACTTTAGAAAAGTAATTTTGCGCTCGAAATGTTATAAACATGGAAAACATGCGCTACTTTACAGGCATACTATAGACACCCCCCAGGTATGATATGTAGGGCCAGTTCACACAGGATGCAGTGCAGTGCGTTTTTTTGATGCATGAAAAACGCAAAGAAAGTTGATCACATTAATGCCAATGGCATAGTTCACACCACTGCAGTCCGTTCCAGTGTGTTTCAGAAAGGAAAAAAAAAATGGTCATGCTGCATTTCTTATGTACAGAACTGTACTGGACCACAGTAAAACATATCAAAAACGCTACGGAACGTTCCAAAAACGCACTGGAATGCACCTAAATGCACCAAAGACGTACTGCAACACACTTGTCCTAAGTGAAAAGAGGGGGAAAAAAACACTGGACTGCATCAAAAACACATCAAAAATGCACTGGAACGTGTCTAAAACACGCATGCAGAAAAGCACCTGGAACGCATCCAGACTGCGTTTATATGGTGTGAACTAGGGCCAGTTCACACCATGAAAACGCAATCCGAATGCGTTGCAGGTCCTTTTTTGCATGCACGTTTTTGATGCATTCCAGTGCATTTTTGGTACGTTTTTGATGCAGTCCAGTGCTTTTTTTCACCCCTCTTTTTTATTAACCATAGATAAGGACAAGTGTGTTCCAGTGCGTTTTTGATGTGTTTTGCTGCGTTCCAGTACAGTCCAGTGCAGGTAAAATGCAGCATGTTCTACTTTTTTTGTGGAACTGGAACGCACTGGAACAAACACTGCCATTTAGAACCATATAACCAACTTTCCATGCATTTTTGATGCATAAAAAACGCAATGGACTGCATGTGGTGTGAAATGCCCCTACGCAATTTGGCATATTTAAAGGCACTTGTTTTATTTTTGGTGTTGTCCAAATTGATGACATTGATATATGTTCCTTAGGGTGGGACCTGGGCCCCCATTTTAAGGCCAATAACTAGAAGATAAGCCAGCCAAGTGGGGACTAGCAAAATTAACAAGTCAGTTCCCATAGACTGCAATGGTATTTGTTGGTAGGGGCTTGTCCCATCTCTAATTTTGTAACATGCTGGATGATGTGCTTAATTTTGGACAGGGGGGGGGATTATTTTCTGCTTGCAGTATTTGTATTGGTCTGAGCATGCCCAGGGACTTAGTTTTTTTTTGGTGCTTTTTGTGTGTGAACAGCACCTGGATATTTCTGGGCATGCTCAGAGAGTGTTTTTATGGGTTACTAATTGAAGGACATCCTTAACAGGTGTAGCCACTATGAAGTTCAGTCTCTACATTGGGTGAACTTGCATTTTGGGTGTTTCATGGACTGCATGTGTTTTCAATTGCCTCATTAGCACACAAACCTATGTTATATAAAGCTCGCAGATAGCATTCTCTCCCTTGCCCTGAAAAGAGGTGTGTGTGCCCGGCAAAAAGTACATTTTGGTGTCCTTATAGAGTTTGTAACACATGTATTTTATTTGTTATGTCTTTGCAAAACAGGTGTTTGTTTTACTTTTGTAGATTGTATTTTTTTGTGTGGGGGAAATGTTCCCCTGAAATAATTTTGATGTTGTTAATGTGTGTTGTTTGTTCACTTTGATTTAATTGTCTGTGCTGCATTAATTTGCTAAATCTTTCTCAAGATGTTATGACTAATGTTTCAAATTGACCATGTTTTTTATTTTGGCTTCCCTTTGTTTTGTTGACCAATGAAATTTGATGCAAAGTTTTGATGTTTGTTTTTTATTTTCTATGCAACAAATGTGACAGCTGATTGGCATGTCAAAACAAAACAGGTGTGATTTGTCTAACCTGGTGCCTTCATGCTAGCATATGCATGTATTGTGTGCTGCCATGGATAGTCACCAGGAAATGAAAAATACAGAGCGGTAAGTATTCAATTTTTCCTTTTTACTGCAGTGGTTCTCAGCCTCAGTCCTCAAGTACCCCCAACAGGACATGTTTTGTGAATTTATCTTATCGAGAATTGCTGTCCAAAATACAAAACCATTGACTGATTTAAAGCATGTGTGTAGCGATACCCCCAGTTAAGAGGGTTGCCTTGTTTGTTTTGGGCCCTGTAGTGCACCACTGTAGACCCCTGGCAATCGGCTCTAACCTCTCGTGGCACAGTTAGTAAAGGGGATGATAGAATTGCACTCACTCTAATATTCTCTATGACACAATCCCACAATATGGTATAGCACAGTAAATGACACTGACAACCAATATACTTAACTCTATTATTTTTACTGTTTGAAAAGGTTAGAAGGATAAACAATATGCAATGTCACATGCAGAGCCCTGCAATATGGGTATACTTATTAAAACATCAAACGTTCAGCAGTATAATATACAGTTTAACAGACCCAACTGCAGCTATCCTCCCTCGTGAGCAAAATGGCGCCCAGCAATGTCCTATACTATCCAGTCAGGCCTGACTAGGATTTGGGTATAGTTCTGTGGAAGTCGTCTTCGCTAGCAAAACACGGTGGTGCACTTTCAAGAACAATTGTAATCCAACAAAGAAATGATGATCGGTAACTTTGTAATGCCAGGGAGACTAATAACTCAGTTCTGCGGATAGTCTCCCCAGAGTGTAACTTCAATCACTGTGATGGCCCTGAATAAAGTTAATGGGCCTAAAGATACTGTAATGTAGCTCTGAGCAGGTGCTCTCTCACCCGACCGGACCAGTCCTTGTCTGTTACTTCCGTTACTGTGACTCGCTTCACAGTGTCCACGACACCCGGGTCTTCGGTCCTCCTGATGACAGCACTCAGCAACAGGATCAGACGCTCCGCAGGCTCCTCAGTGGAGCGGAAGGCTCTTTGGAAAAGCACAAGGCCCAGGCTTCAGGCCTTGTACACACACAGCAAGTCAGCACAGGGATCCTCTTGCTGGGAGGGCGGTGTCCAAAGATAAAGTGCTGGGGCCCGCCTTCCTCAGTCCACCCCAGCAGTCTTTGCACGGGGCAATGCACCCTGGGTGCCTCAAGGTGTACTGGGTACTGTAGTCTCTGGGGAATTAAAGGGCAATACCCCGCTACATGTGCAAGATGAAGGAAAACCTGAAAACATGGCCTGTTGGGGGTACTTGAGAAGCACTGATTTATAGCACTGCACTTAAAAATAGCTCAAGGCAATACGATTCTAATTGTGGGCATTTTGAGGGAACCAAAGTAAGTGTTAGAACCCCTGCTTGTTTTTTTAGGTTGGGCTTTGTGTCTCTTTTTGTAAAATTGGCTTCACTTCCTGTCACACAGCTAAACAGGAAGTGAAGGTAAAACCCTACCAATGTCTTTTCTTGGGGACACACAGATCAATCTAACTAGTGTCCCCATTAAGCAAATTGCACTCTAGCACTTTGTTGTGTACACCCCAAATCATTGGGTAGTTTGGGGTTTAGTAAAGACAAATCCACTCTGCAGTAAAAGTGTAGCTGCTGAAAATCTGAGGGGAAGCACTGGTGATTGTAACATCCAATCATGTAAAAGCAAAGATGGTGTTTTTTTGTTTGCTTGCATGTCCCCCTCGGATATCCAGCAAGTGCACTTGTAGTGCAAAGTAGATTTGCCTTTAGTAAATAAACCCAAAAGTCCAAAATACCTAATAGTTTGGGGTGTACCCCGCAAAATGCTGGAGTGCAATGTACATAATGGGGAAAGTATTTAGATTGACCTGTGTGTCCCCAAGGAAAGACATTGGTAGGGATTTACCCTCACTTCCTGTGTGGCTATGTGACAGGAAGTGAATTATTTGGAAGGATAAAGTGGCCAAATTTGTGAGTTGTCTTCATCCTATCAGGGGTGCAGACATCCCCAAAAACTGTCTAGACTTGTAATCCCTCTGCACTCTTTCCCCAAGCAAAAATAAGAAAGGATTTCATTTAGTTTAACTTTGCAAAGACACATTAAGTTGAATTGTGATGCAAGTCAATGGCCCATTTAGACCCTCTTTAATCACTTGAGATCAGCACTAAAACTGATCGACGGCCACAGCACGGTCCTCAATTGCCGGGAGTCCGTCAATAGACGTCCTCCCCTTCGCGCGTGCGCGCTGTGGTCACCGAGTCACTGAGACTCGGGTGATGACAGATCCGAGTAAGGGGCCGATCCCTGCCCCTTACCATGTGATCAGCTGTCAGCCAATGACAGCTGATCACGTGATGTAAACAAAAGCTGGGTAATGGTTTTTGTTTTCTCCTTGTGCTGACAGCGTGAGCATAAAAAAGGCAATCACCGGCTTATGTGCAAGGGACATCGGACCCGAAGAGGAAGAGGCAATTCTGCGTCATCTGTGACAATCAGTAGCCCCTGCCAGTGCCACCAATCAATGCCCATCACTGGTGCCAATAAGTGCTGCCTATCAGTGCCCATCACTGCCAACTATCATTGCCACCTAGCAGTGCCACTTCTCAATGCCCACCAGTGCCAACTAGCAATGCCACCTCTCAATGCCCACCCTTGCCACCTTATCGGTGCCCATCAGTGCAGTCAAATTACGTCCTTGGCTTTGTGCGGTGACATCTGAATGATGCCTGCAGTTGCAGGCATCATACAGATATCATTTTCAGCCGGCGATTCTGTGCACGATAAAAATGATCATAGCGGCAGTTCCGCCGCTTGATCGTTCTTATAGGTGGTGGGAGGGGACATTCCCCCACCTCCCGTCGCCATCCGGTGCTTCTCCGGGCTCTCCCGTGCCATCTGGGGCTCGGAGAACGAATTGTCCGGCGCCGGATGGGAAGCATAGAGATGACTGGTGACCAGATGGTCACCAGTCATCTCTATGACCGTCGGAGGCCCAGGGGGGACGTTATGACATCACGCCGGGTTCCCGTATGTAAACAAAGCCGTTATCTCAGCTGTCAGCATGAGATCGGTGAATTTTTTTGACCGATCTCATGCTTTCCAGCCTGGAGGAGAGATGTGGGGTCTTATTGACCCTTCATCTCTCCATAAAGAGAGGACCTGTCACAATAGATTCATATTACAAGTGATAAAAAAAAAACAAAAAAAAAAACGTTAAGAGTAAAGAAAAAAAAAAAAAAAAAAAAGCTTGCGCTCAGAAGCGAACACACACGCAAGTCCCGCCCACATATGTAAACGCTGTTCAAACAACACATGTGAGGTATTGCTGCGTGCGTTAGAACGAGTGTAACAATTTTAGTACTAGACCTCCTCTGTAATACGAAAATGGTAACGTGCAAAAAATTTTAAAGCATCGCCTAGGGAGATTTTTAAGTACTGAAGTTTGGTGTCATTCCATGAGTGTGCGCAATTTTAAAGCGTGACATGTTAGGTATCTATTTACTCAGCTTAACAACATCTTTCACATTATACCAAAAAATTGGGCTAACTAACAAATTTTTTTTAATTCATGAAACCAGGCGATTGAAAATGTATTGCGCAAATACCGAGCAAGATAAAAAATTACAATGACCGCCATTTTATTCCCTAGGGTGTCTGCTAAAAAAAAAATATAATGTTTGGGGTTTTAAAGTAATTTTATAGCCATAAAATTATGATTTTTATATGAAGGAGAGAAGTGCCAGAATAGGCCCAAGGCTGAAGTGATTAAAAGATCCAAATTATTTTTTTTTTAGTCGGTCTTTTGTATTTATAGAAAGAAAAAAAAAATAGCGCCAAAAGAAAGCTCTATTTGTGTGCAAAAAAATAATACATTTTCATTGGGTTACAGTGTTGTATGAGCGCGCAATTGTCAAAGTGCATCAGCGCTGAAATTTGAAAATTGGTCTGGGCAGGAAGGGGGTTTAAGTGGCCAGTAAGCAAGTGGTTAATATAAGGCTACATGCACACAGACGTTTTTCCAGCCACTTGTTTGAGCGTTTTTGCAGCTTAAAAATGGCTCTCCATGTTAGCCTATGGTGGCCATGAGGCCATAGGCTGGCGTTTTTGAGCTGTAAATGGCATAGGCGTTTTTAGGCCCCATGTACACAGGACGCTGGTGCAAAGACTTCAGAACTAAGGTTGAAAGCGGCGTTTAGAAAGGCGCGCTTTACCACATTTGCGTCTATATGCGTTTAGTTAGGAAACATCATAAGGAGCCGCCCTAAGCTCCAAAAACAGTATTATTAACCATTTCAGCTATTTTGTGAGACCAGAGTGAGTAGCAGCAGCTGAGAGAGCAGCAGTGTACTTGTATTTAGCGTGTCACTTGCCACATCACTTGCCACAAGTTGTGGATTGTCCACTTGCCACGTCAGCTGACCCAAGTTGTGGATTGTCCACTTGGCACGTCACCTGCCACAAGTTGTGGATTGTCCACTTGCCAAAAGTTGTGGATTGTCCACAATGCAATGGAAGCGATTTAAAAATGTTTTTTATATATATATATTTTTAATGGTTTTTCCTCATTTGCCATAATTTTTGAGTTTATCAATGTAAAAAAAGAGGTCACCTTTAAAAACGCTTCTAAACGAAAACGCGGCTAAACGCCAGTACCGCGTCTGAAACTTGGAAATCTTTGGTGCCTGAAGGCATTTTTTGGCTTTGTGAAAAACGAGGTTAAACGCAACTGCAGATTTTTTTTTTCCAGGCCAAAAACAGTGTTTTGGATGTAATAGAATTCAATGGACCCGCATCCAAAATGCAAGTACCGCGATTTTGCGGCGATTTGCGTTTTTTTTTTAAACCTGTTTATAGCTGGTTGTTAAAGGAAATGTCAAAAAATTAAACATTGCCGGGTCTAAAAAAAAAAAAAAAATTGCGAAAAAAACCAGCGTGGGCCCCCCCCCCCCAAGGTCCATACCAGGCCCTTGTGTCTAGTATGGATTCAAAGGAGACTCCCCCCCAAAAAAAAAAAAAAAATGGTGTGGGGTCCCCCCAAAATCCATACCAGACCCTTATCCGAGCACGCAGCCTGACAGGTCAGGAAAGGGGGGCGAGCGAGCGTGCCCCCCCTCCTGAACCGTACCAGGCCACATGCCCTCAACATAGGGGTGTGGGTACTTTGGGGCAGGGGGCCCCCCAGATACCAGCCCCCCACCCTATGTGAATGAGTATGGGGTACATCGTACCCCTACCCATTCACCTGGTGGAAAAAAAAGTCAATAAAAAACACAACACAGGTTTTTAAAGTAATTAGGCAGCTCCGGGGGTCTTCTTCGACTTCAGGGGTCTTTCTGCCGGGCGCCCCGCTATCTTCTTCCAGCTCTTTTGCTAGCTGGGTCCCGGTCTTCATCGTCGTCTTCTTCCAACTTCGGGGGTCTTTCTGCCGGGCGCCCCGCTATCTGCTTCCAGCTCTTTTGCTAGCGGGGTCCCGGTCTCTCCACCTGATGTTGCCTCGTAGCTATCTGCTGCTACAATGCTGTGTCCGCGGAGCGCAACCACTTATATTGGCATGGGGTGTGCCACCCGCTGACCCCGCCCCTGTATGACGTCACAGTCCCATCATTCTCCGGGACTGTGACGTCATACGGGGGCGGCATCAGCGGGTGGCATCACCCGGTGACCACTCCCCATGTCAATATAAGTGGGTGCGCTCCGCGGATACAGCATTGTAGCGGCAGACAGCGACGAGGCAACATCGGGTGGAGGGAAGAAGACGACGATGAAGACCGGGACCCCGCTAGCAAAAGAGCTGGAAGAAGATAGCGGGGCGCCCGGCAGAAGGCAGAAAGAACCGGAGATCGTGGAGAAGGCACTGGAGAGCGGGAGAAGAACCGGAGAGCGTGGAGATGACACCGGAGAACAGAACAAGAGACCCCCGAAGTCGGAAGAAGACGATGAAGACCGGGACCCCGCTAGCAAAAGAGCTGGAAGAAGATAGCAGGGCGCTCGGCAGAAAGACCCCCGAAGTCAGAAGAAGACCCCCGGAGCTGCCTAATAAATTACTTTAAAAACCTGTGTTGTGTCTTTTATTGACTTTTTTTCCACCAGGTGAATGGGTAGGGGTACGATGTACCCCATACTCATGCACCCTTATTAAGACCCCGTGTTGTATATATATATATATATATATATATATATATATACACACACACAGACTTTTATACAGACTTTTCGTTTGCAAAAAACTGCAAAACAGATGCACAACAACTTTGAATACTATTAAACGCTATACATATATATATATATATATATATATATATATATATATATATATAATTACATGCAGATGTCTTGCCATATATATATATACACATAGTTCCCTTCAAAGCTTGGGGGAAAGGGGGAAAAAAAGTATTTTGCGTACATATTCTGCCCGGGATGGTTATATAATATACACATGGTTTTACACATACTCCATTTCCCCGGACTTATTTACGTAACTTAAAAAAAGCATCACATTCCCTCTGTTTTATGTTACTCTATTTCCACACAAATATAAAAATGGACTGGTTATACACACTTAAATACATATTGTATTAGGTATAATCAATTAATTATTTATCATACACATTCCCATTATGTTTGACAGTATGAACATGTATATATATATATATATATATATATATATATATATATATATATATATATATATATTCTGCACTTATTTATCACCAAAAGAGAGTTTTTTCACTTCTTTTACTTAATCATACTTTCCACTCCTTCCTTTTCACATATTTAATATTCACACACAAACAAAAAAAGTTTTTGTGGTTTTACCAAATATCTATCAATTACTTTGACCAATTTTCTCACACATGTATTCACTATCCATTCATAAAAGTTTTTCCATGCCCCAAAATATATGTATTTCATATATATAAAAATAATAATAATTGTTAACATTAACATCATTCATATAGTTTGATTTTAATTATTCCCAGTTTATTCCATATTCACTTTCATCCTAAATAAAATATTATTCTACTGCACAAAAACGGTATTACACTATTTATCTGTCTATTTTGAAGACATAGTTATGCGATAATCACTTTTGTGTCTGTTGTACGGACATAAATCATAGAATTTTATGATATAAATATTATTTAATGCCGCACATACACATATAAACGATACATTGTAGTTTTCTCCCCCACCCCCTCCCCTCCCTCCCCCCCCTCCCTAACTTGTTTCATATTCACAGTAGTACACGCATTTAGGTGATGAATTGGTTAATATATTTGCATTCATCCTGGGTTTGTGTGTTCTTTTCTGCTCCCAATTTAGCTAATTGTGAAGCAGCAGTCATTGGCCATACAGACCACATGACAGGTTTTGGTTTCAATATAAATTTGAAGTGTTTTTAAAGGTCTATTCAGCTATGAGTAAGCACTATTTAAAAGTGTGAAACGCGTCAGCTGTTCCTTTGCTTTGCTGTGACCTGTAGTGCCATTGTTTGATGTCATTTTAAATAAAAGCCACCGAAAGGTTTTTGGAGTGCGGCAGTCCATTTTTTCATCATTTGATTTTCTATCTACCCCTGTTCAGGGACTGAAATAAGAGGTGGTAATACCTTATTGATTTTCAGCAACTCTTGCAATTTTGGTCGCAAGCCCCCATGCTTGGTAGTTCTCTCCCCTTCTTTTTTTGGCTCGCTGGAGTATAATTCTCTAACTCAATTTTTTTTTTTTGGGGCCTTGCGATACCTGGCATTTTTTTATTTTGCAATATACTTAAGGCATCACTAATCCTTTGGTAATCCTCTGGCAGCCTTAGTGAGGGACACAAATATAACTGAAATTGTATGACTTGAGTTTGTGTGTGGACCGTGTAGGGAAAAACTGCATTCAATTTTAAACTGATGGGAACTGTATGATATGCAGGTAACTTCATGCATTTTATGCTTGAGTGAACAATCTCAGAAGAAATAATTTCTTTAGCTAAACTGCGGGTATACCATTGTTGGAGAGTGTGATGAGGCTGAAGCATTATGGGTGGAACTGCATACAGATGTGCGTAGTTCAAAGTTAATCATTGGAGTTTGTTACAGACCACCCAATGTTAATGAGGAGGTGGAGACTCAGCTCCTTGCACAGATGGAAAGGGCTGCAAGGGCTGGGACGGTGAGAATAATGGGGGATTTTAACTACCCAGAAATTGACTGGAGTAATGGCACTGCTGGGACAGTTAAAGGGCAAAAATTTATAAGCCTATTGCAGGACAATTTTATGGTCCAGTTTATTGAGGCCCCAACTAGGAATGATGCTCTGTTGGACCTGGTAATCTCAAACCATGCAGAGCATATTACTAATGTTCAGATAAAGGAACACCTGGGTAGCAGTGACCATAACATGATTTCATTTGATGTTAGCTGTAAGCAAGAAATACATGCAGGAAGGATAAAAACACTTAATTTCAATAAAGCAAATTTTCCAAGGATGAGGGCTGCTCTCCAGGACTTAGACTGGGAGAGAATATTGGCATCAATGGGCACAGAACAGAAATGGGAATTCTTCAAAAAGACTGTTTGTGAACTCACTGCAAAGTATATTCCCATGGGCAATAAGTTTAAAAGGCTAAAAATAAAACCTATGTGGCTCACAGTTAAAGTTAAAAAAGCTATAAACAATAAGAAAAGCGCTTTTAAAAAATATAAAAATGAAGGAACACTAGTGTCGTTTAAATGTTACAAAGAATATAACAGGATATGTAAAAAGGAAACAACAGATTGCAAAAGATAGTAGGACAAACCCCAAAAAATTCTTCAAATATATTAATAGTAAAAAGGTCAAGTCTGAGCATGTAGGCCCTTTACAAAATAATCTAGAGTGGGTGACTGGGGACAAAGAGAAGGCTAATTTATTAAATACTTTCTTCAGCTCTGTGTATACAATGGAGCATGGGGGAGTTCATGTCCATAATGGGGGTGGTAGTGACACAGCCCCAAATCCACAATGGCTCAAAAGTGATATGGTCCAGAAATATTTAGACAGAATAAAGGTGGATAAAGCACCTGGACCAGATGGCATACACCCACGGATCCTAAAAGAATTGAGCTCTGTAGTTTCAAAGCCATTGTATCTAATTTTTAGGGACTCATTAATGACAGGAATAGTACCATTGGATTGGTGCAGGGCCAATGTGGTGCCTATATTTAAAAAGGGAACAAAGTCTTTACCAAGTAACTATAGACCTGTTAGTTTAACTTCCATAGTTGGGAAGATACTGGAGAGATTAATAAAAGACCACATAGTTTTTTTCCAGCAAGAACTCATCTATTTAAGCAACAGACAGCATGGATTCATGAAAGACAGAAGTTGTCAGACAAACCTGATTTCTTTTTATGAAGAGGTAAGTAAAACCTTGGACAGAGGCGTGGCTGTGGACGTGGTATACTTGGATTTTGCAAAAGCGTTTGACACAGTTCCCCACACACGGCTCATGTGTAAGGTAAAGTCTACAGGATTGGAAATATCAGTTTGTAAATGGATAGAAAACTGGCTAAAAGACAGAATTCAGAGAGTAGTAGTTAATGATTCTTACTCTGAATGGTCTAAGGTTATCAGTGGTGTACCCCAAGGTTCAGTGCTGGGACCCTTACTTTTTAATATCTTTATAAATGATATTGGGTCTGAGATCAAAAGTAACATTTCTGTCTTTGCAGAAGACACCAAGCTATGCAGTGGAATAACGTCCTTACAAGATGTCTCCAATTTACAAGCCGACCTCGATGCCCTGTCTAATTGGGCGACTATGTGGCAGATGAGGTTTAATGTTGATAAATGTAAAGTTATGCACTTGGGGGCTAAGAATATGAATGCATCATACATACTAGGGGGAATACAACTGGGGGGATCCGTAGTGGAGAAGGATCTGGGGGTTTTGGTAGATCATAAGCTCAATAATGGCATGCAATGCCAAGCTGTGGTTTCCAAAGCGAGCAAAGTCCTTTCTTGTATTAAGAGAGGTATGGACTCCAGAGAGAGAGACATCATTTTGCCCCTGTACAAATCATTAGTAAGGCCTCATCTGGAATACGCAGTTCAGTTTTGGGCACCAGTTCTCAAAAAGCATATCGGGGAACTGGAGAAAATGCAGAGAAGGGCAACCAAACTGATAAGAGGCATGGAGGAGCTCAGCTATGAAGAAAGATTAGAGGAACTGAATTTATTCACTCTTGAGAAGAGGAGAATAAGGGGGGATATGATTAACATGTACAAATATATAAGGGGTCCATATAGTGAACTTGGTGATGAGTTATTCACTTTACGGTCAACACAGAGAACAAGGGGGCACTCTTTACGTCTAGAAGAAAAAAGATTTCATCTCCAAATGCGGAAAGGTTTCTTCACAGTAAGAGCTGTGAAAATGTGGAACAGACTCCCTGCAGAGGTGGTTCTGGCCAGCTCAGTAGATTGCTTTAAGAAAGGCCTGGATACTTTCCTAAATGTACATAATATAACTGAGTACTAACAGTTCTAGGTAAAGTTGATCCAGGGTAAATCCGATTGCCTCTCGGGGGATCAGGAAGGAATTTTTTCCCCTGCTGTAGCAAATTGGATCATGCTCTGCTGGGGTTTTTTGCCTTCCTCTGGATCAACTGTGGGTATAGAATTGGGTATATGGGATTGCACGATATTTTTTTAAATTTTATTTTAGTTATTTTTTTATGGTTGAACTGGATGGACTTTGTATTTTTTCAACCTGACTAACTATGTAACTATGTAACTATGTAACTATGTATTGATGTACGCAACCAGGGCTTAACTTGCCCTCCCCTCCAGGCGAAAAAAAAAAAGAAGGGGAAAATACGTATCCATCTTGCGGGCATAGTGGCCACAAGAAGAAGAGGAGATTAAACACAACCGGAGAACGCAGGGATGCAACAATTACGCTCTTCGAAGGAAAAGATCTCCCAGCAGGTGATATGAGAATCAACTGCTACAAAACACTGAAAGGTGAAACCACAGCCTACTAGAAATGAATAATTAAAAAGTAGTGCTGAGCTGTTGATATTAAATAATCCTATAGTGCTACAAGCCACAAGGCATATATACATAAACGGTAAAACAATGGTAAAATAATCCTATGGTGCTATAGAGAATGTATACATAAAAATTATTAAAACAATGGTAAAGTGCAATGTGAAAAATAATGTGCAAGTGGCAATAAGAAATGCAAAACAATACAGTGCCTAAGTGCACTTCTAAAAACTATTGCACAGTATCAGATAATACACATGTTAGTGCAAATGAAACCATGCATGTGAAGGATGTCAGATCAATGTGGAATGCAAAAGTGCATGGGTGGGCATGATAAATCACAGGATGCGATATAGAAAAAAATAAGTCCAAGGTGTGCAATCGCACATAAAGTGATAGGTGCAGGGTGATGACTCTTCAGTGCCTTCCACTATAGTGAATAGATGGGCCCTTACCTCACTGCTGTGAGGTTACAGCATGTAAGTATAGCCTGAACGGATCAAGCGTGGTCCTGCCTGGCTGGATGGTCCCTTGGGGGATGTGGGTATGGTCCCTGGGTATGAGGAACAATTATCACTTCCGTGGTATAGTGGGTCTCCAGATGCCGTACATATGAAATAGCAGGAGGGGAAGGTAGAAGGAATCCCAATATAATGTAGTATATTTTGAATCAAGTAACGCTTATTGCTAAAAAAACATCATTAGGGTACTCACATTACAGATAAAATCAAAGTATGTCAATCCACGAGCGCCGAGCTCGCCTGCGTCACTTCCGGTGCCTAGAATCTCCCTACGCATATCGTCAGCGATCATGTGACCTCATCAGGGGATGAATAAAAGGCATGGGAAGTGTCCTTATATTGGTGAATGGTAAACTTAATTATGGCGGACATTTTCCTGTAGCCCGATAACAGGAAGTCAATGGCGGTCTTTTTTTCATGGATATGTCTGTGGCGCTAGGCGCGGCCATTTTGTTGGTAGTATACTGTGACTGTCCACAATGAACGGCTATGTGGGGGATATAAACAAAATTAAAAAGGCAAAACGAGGGGGAAATGAACCTATTAATCATCCGCAATGCATGGATGTCGGAAGTTAGTAGAAAACTCTGTAGTCTAAGCAATGTCACAATCGCCAAAATATCATGGGTACCATGAACTGACATTGACTGTCCGAGTCAATGGTGATAAATATGCATAGAGAAAGGTTGTTAAATAGCTAAAATGGGATGCCATGAACGGCTAAAAAAGGGGAGGGGGTTAAAATAATTAAAAATGTATTAAAATGTGCTACCACAAATGACACGGGCAATAACAACAAATAACATAGCAAGATAAATATTAGAAATATATTAAAAATATATTAAAAGAGATGTAAAAAGGCCCAGGGACTAAAAAATAAACGTTGAGGATGAGAAAAAGCAAGGGCAGACAGCTAATAGTGGTGTAAACCTAAAAATCACTAAGGAAACAATTGAGATCAAATTCTACGTTAAGGCCCTGGGGTACAAAAGTATCCAATGTAAAAATAGATTTAGATTCAAGTTGGCTCAAAGTCCTCACCTAATGTCCACCTCTCCAATGTCTGGTATAGGGTTCTATTCCCCAGAATTTCAGGTGGGCAGGATCTTTGTTGTGGTGAGAACAGCGCGATGATGTCAGCGCGTCGCTCATCCTATGCATTTCATCACACAACGGACGTCGTCTCGGGGTGTCTATTGATTATAAATAATCAATAGACAAACGCAAGCCTCGATCTGAATCTCGAGCGGCTTATGTTGGTATCACCATCTTGTTTGAGGGAAAGCGGAAGGTGAAAATGTAAAACGTTTGAAGAACACGCTCAAGACTCAATCTGAGACTCGTGCGGCTGACGTTGATGCCACCATTTTATTTAAGGGAAAGGGAAAACACAGCCATTCGTTGGGGTACGGAATATATTTAGTGTTGCTATATAACAGCCACACACCAATATTCATATCGTCACCCAATCCCCCGCTTACCTAAAAAGTGAAACTTATATTAAAGGAATATACTAAAAGGACTCAAAGTGCAAGTAAATATAGAAACCAGAGCCACAATCGAGCGTCAAAATAGGGTCATCTGCAAGTAATATTGATAATCCTGCATACAGTGAAATAAACACTAATTCGGCCTCATATCTCTTAGAGAATTAAGACCATAGGGAAAAAAAGGTAAATATCAAATTGCTTCCACTGTATAGTGATTTAAATAGTAATTCATATGAAAAACCAATTAATCTTGTGAAGGCCAAAATAACCACATAGGGCAGCTGTCCGAGACTCAGATCAAGTTCACATAATGATATGGTCAGGCAACCGTAAAAAGCAATATTAAAAGCGGAGGTCCGCCAATTTTTATTTTTTTTAAAGTCAGCAGCTACAAATACTGCAACTGCTGACTTTTAAAATAAGGACACTTACCTGTCCAGCGTGCCAGCGATCTTTGCCTCGGCTCTCGGATGCTGCCGCCGCCAACTTCGGTAAGGGAATCAGGAAGTGAAGCCTTGCAATGCCACTGGTCCTTGCTGTCTTCTGGGACCCGTGAGTCTCCCAGAAGACAGCGGGGGGGGGGGGGTGCCAGACTTGGCGTAGATTCCCACAGATAATGCGGGGATCTATGAATGAATGAATGAATGAGTGGACAAGATCCAATTAACCTACCAGCATGTCTTTGGAGTGTGGGAGGAAACCGGAGGACCCAGAGGAAACCCATGCAGACACAGGGAGAACATGCAAACTCCAGGCAGATGGTGGAGTGGTCGGGATTCGAACCAGCGACCCTTTTGCTGCTAGGTGAAAGTGCTAACCACTACACCACTGTGCTGCCCTTATCTATGCCCTCCCCCCTGAAAGGTGCCAAATGTGACACCGGAGGGGGGGGAGGAATCCGGACAGCGGAGGATCCATTTTTGTGTGGACCTCCGCTTTAAGACCAGAGGGGGTATAACACTTAATTTTGTGCAGCCAAGACATCTCTAATTTAGAGATGCTTCTAACAAGAGAACTACCCCTTTAGTGAGGACTATATTTATCAATCCCTAAAAATATGGTGTTACTGGGGTCCCTATTATGAACCATAAGGTAATGTTTAGATACAGAGTGTTTAGTGAAACCCCTCTGAATGTTATTTATATGTTCATTCAAGCGTACTTGAAGGGGACGTTTGGTCCTGCCCACATACTGCAATCCACATGGGCACTCCAGCATGTAGACCACCCCTACAGTAGAACAAGTAATAAACGGTTACATTTTAAACTTCTTAGAGGTGCAACTGGAAGTGAAACTAGTTGTCCTCCTGGTTTTACAACCAGAGAACAAACTTGAAATTTTCTGCATTGATAAAAACCCGTAAGGTCAGAAAAGAAACTGGGTTTATTCTTGGGGGGATTGAGAACATTAGGGGCCAATTTGTCCTTTAGAGAGCGAGCACCCCTAAAGATAACCTGAGGTTTGGCTGGCAAAAGGTTGTTTAATATCCTATCTTGTTTTAATATGTGCCAATATTTGTTAACTATTTGTTTAATATTTTGATGCTGATGGGAAAATTTTTGGAATGAAATGATTTCTGAAGGTGTTAGTTCTCTCAGGACTACAAGGCCTTACTTTCAAGAGATCTGCCCTTATCCACACATTTAACCCGATCCAAAGTATCTGTGAGAGACTTTAAAGAATAGCCCTTTTCCACAAATATCTGTGTAAGAGTATCTGCCTGAGCTAAGAAAACTTCCTGTTCAGTACAGTTTTAGCCTCATGTACTGGCTTTTAGGTACAGACCTCAGCCAGAACGCATGATGGCAACTGTCACTCGGAATGAAAGAATTTCTGTCAGTGGTTTTAAAGAAAGTTGATGTAACAAACCTATCCCCCCTGACAGAAATAGTGAGGTCTAGAAAGTTTATCTCCTCGCGGCTAGCCTCATAATTAAGATGGATACCTCTATTATTGGCATTGAGTGAACACATGAAGTAAGAAAGATCAGCTTCATCGCCATCCCACAGGAGGAGGATGTCGTCTATATAACGAGCCCACAAGGCCACTTTCGGCCTTGGCTAGGCATAGGCGACATCCTCCTCCCACTGTGCCATGAAGAGGTTTGCCAGGCTGGGGGCATACTTAACCCCCCATGGCGACACCTCTATCCTGGTGGTAAAAATGGCCGTCAAACCAAAAGAAATGAGTAGCAGCATACTCCAATAATTTTATAATGAAGGCAATCTGTTCTTCAGGCAGATTAAAATCGCTCTCCAAAGATAGTCTAACGACATTTAGGCCTAAATGATGGGATATCACTGTATACAGTGAGGTGACATCAGCAGTCACCAACCACATCCCCTTGCAGGTTTTTTTTCCGACAACAGGTTGATGACATGCTGTGTATCTTTAATGTATGATGGCATAATACACACTAAGGGCTGTAAAAATAAGTCTATATTCTTGCCCACCTGGGAAGTAATTGAGTCAATGCCGCTGACTATCGGACGACCCGGGGGGGGGGGGGCAAGTACGACTCTTATGCACCTTAGGCAGATAGTATATGATAGGAATCCTTGGTGCCTTGGGCACCAAAAAGGCCTTTTCCTTTTTATTTAAAATATTTAAATCTAAACCTTTAGTGACAATTTTCTCCAGAATTCCCTCATATCTCTCACCTGGATTGGAGGGTAGAGGGGTATAGGTGTCAACATCCCCAAATATCCTATGAATTTCCTGCATATAATCCATTTTATCTAAAATATTGATTCCTCCCCCCTTATCCGCAGGGCGAACAACAAGATTTTTATTGCCCAATTCTATATCTTTATCTAATTCTAATTCTAATTCTTTCTTATTTCTAACAAATTTTATTTTCATATCGTCCAAATCTTTCAAGGCCAAATCTCTGAAAACCTTCAATGAAGGCGGAAGGATTCCAGGGGGATTGAACAATGAAGAGTTGGAGAGGCCAGAATAGGAAAAACATACAGAGGCTGTCCTCGTGGGGTTAATGGGATTAGATGCCAAATACCTCTGAACATTACGTTTACGGACATATCGATGAATATCCATATAGGTCTGGAATTGATTCAAATTTTGAGGTGGAGCAAATTTCAGACCTTTATCTAATACTCTCATTTCTGAATAAGTCAAAATTTGAGAGTTCAGATTAAAAATACCAGTTCCCTTTATACCCTTTCTTTTTGGACTGAGTGCACCTCCACCCTCTAGTTCCTCTTGGTTCTACCACCCTTTTGACCCCTTGATTGGGCCTGGGAAAACCCCAATTCTGTGGTTCCTGGTTCTCTGCATTGCTAGTCTCCCAATATTCACCATAATTGGAGGCATAAGGGCCATCCTGGTGACCCATGTTGTCTCTAGCATTGATTCCAAACGGATTATAACCATTGTTAGGACCTCCCAGATTCCTCAACGGAAAAAAGTTAGTTAGTTGGAATATTATATTCCTGTTCATAATGAGCATCATAATGCACTACAGGATTGTCATATGCATAAGGTTGGTTGTAGCCTTGATTGCGAGCGTAGGCTTGAACGGGCATGCGGTTAAACAGGGGTCCCTGCTTGGAGTCATTTATTAAATCACGCCCCCGAGACGGATGTCAAGTTTGTTCTCTGAATGGTTGTAAAACCAGGAGGACAACTAGTTTCACTTCCAGTTGCACCTCTAAGAAGTTTAAAATTGAACCGGTTATTACTTGTTCTACTGTAGGGGTGGTCTACATGCTGCAGTGCCCATGTTGATTGCAGTATGTGGGCAGTACACTTGAATGAACATATAAATAACATTCAGAGGGGTTTCACTAAACACTCTGTATCTAAACGTTACTGGGGTCCCTGTTATGAACCATAAGGTAACACCATATTTTTAGGGATTGATAAATATAGTCCTCACTGGAGGGGTAGTTCTCTTGTTAGAAGCATCTCTAAATTAGAGATGTCTTGGCTGCACAAAATTAAGTGTTATACCCCCTTTGGTCCTAATATCGATGTTGACATCAATTCCTTTGATAACTCTTAGGGATATTACTTTTTTGTATTATTCAGCTTAGTTTTTTCTGTTTACGGTTGCCTGACCATATCATTATGTGAATGTCACGTACCTGGTAGTGGAGTCCAATGTGCAGGGAGCGGCCTCTCGTAAGCCTCTGGCTCAAGAACCCCTGATAGAGCAGAAAGGAGCTCAAGAGGACAAAGGGGCACAAGTGCCTGGCAGGTAATCTGAGTAGAGGGCTGATGCAGCAACGGGTGGTGCACTGTAGTCTGGAGCAGGCTTGCAGCAGCTGGGAGGTGCACTGTAGTGCAGGGCTGGTTAGCAGCAGCAGGGAGGTGCACCGTAGTCCAGAACTGGTTTGCAACAGCAGGGAGGTGCACTGTAGTCCAGAACTGGTTGCAACAGCAGGGAGGTGCACCGTAGTCCAGAACTGGTTGCAACAGCAGGGAGGTGCGAATGGTCGAGTCCAGGCCGGGTCAGTTCATCAGGTGGGCAGCAACCAGGTTGAGGGGTAATCCGAAGAATAGTCAGGACAGGCCGGGATCAAGACGGGCAGCAATCAGGAGTAGTCAGAGACGAGCCGGGTCGGATATCGGGTTTTCAAGATCAGGAGTCAGAAAGCAGGGGTCTCAGGAGCGCTGTAGACCGGACAGCAAGGAGCAGTGTCTGAGGGGTTTAAATGACAAATTCTGGCACCAAGCACTGTCATCGCGCGCGGGCACGTAGGAGCTCCTACGTGCCCGCGCGCGCATTCGCCGAACGGATCTTCCAAGCACAGGCATTCTCCTGACACTGCCGTTGCTATGCAGATTAAAGAAACGCCTTTCCTGACATTGCCCCCCTCCCCCAAGGGGCAGCCTCCGGATGCCCAGCCGGGCCAACCTGTCTGGGTGAGACCTTTTAAAGTCCCTGATCAGCCTTCTAGCATGGACATTAGTTTCTGGTTCCCATTAGTTTTCCTCTGGGCCGTAGCCCTTCCGCTTCACCAGGTACTGAATCTGGTTGTGTCTCTTCCTGCAATCCAGGATGGACTCCACTTCATACTCTTCCTCCTCAGTGATGAGCACTGGTTCAGGGGGACCAGTGTTCCGGTTGGTGAAGGGGTCTGGGACTGCAGGTTTGAGTAGGGCCACATGAAAAACTGGATGAATCCGAAAGGACTCTGGTAGTTTTAATTCGTAGGCCACCTCGTTAATCTTCCTCGTTACTTGGAAGGGACCCACGAACTTAGGGCCCAACTTCTTAGATGGGCATGCCAGTTTCAGGTTCAGGGTAGACAGCCAGACTTGGTCCCCAGGTGCTAGGTTGAGCTCCCCTCTCCTCCTCCTGTCAAACACTTCCTTGTTATATTTTTGAGCCTTAGTCATTGTCTCCTGGAGTAATTTGTTATTGGTTGCAAAAAAGTTCAAGGTTTCTTGGGCAGCCGGTACTGTACATTCTGGAACATTGTTGGACAAAAACAAGGGGTCGAACCCATAGTTTGCAAAGAACGGAGACTGTTTGATGGCGGAGTGAACAGAGTTATTATAAGCAAACTCGGCAGGGGTAATAGGGGAGCCCAATCATCCTGGGAGAAGCTTGAAAAACAGCGCACGTTTGATTTGTACGCTCTGTCTGACCGTTGGTCTGGGGGTGATATGCAGAAGAAAAGGTCAATCTTCAGGGATCTGCATAGTGCTTTCCAGAATCTTGATGTAAACTGCACCCCACTATCTCCCCGATGAAAACTTTAGCGGTCTCGGAGGCAGAGGGTGTACCCCTCATAGGCTCTCTAAGATGGCACACTTCCTGCCTATCGACTACCACAAAGATGGTGGTATAATCTTCTGAGGGAGGCAGCTCTACTATAAAGTCCATAGAGATCATCCTCCATGGTCTCTCAGGAACAGGTAGTGGCTTTAACAGCCCCCAGGCTCTGGTTTTGCTGCCCTTGTTTCGGATGCAGATGGTGCAAGACTCCACGTAGCTTCTGCAATCTTGAAGTAACTGCGGCCACCAAAATGTATGCTGGAGGAGCTCAGAAGTCTTGTGAACACCAAAGTGGCCGGCCATTTGGTGATCATGACAGGACTTCAAGACCGCTACCCGTAGTTGCTGGGGCACAAAAATCTTGTCTGTGTTCCACCATAGACCATCCTTTAACTGAAGAGCAAGGTCTGATGGCTGAGGGATTCCTGAAGAAGCTTGTCTGATTTGGGACAAGAGATCTTTCTGCAGTAAGAGGAAGTTTCCGGGGGCTAGGATGGTATCTGGAGGTGAAAGGACTTCAGGTTCGCCAAACATCCGGGAAAGAGCGTCCGGTTTGGTGTTCTTTTACCCTGGTCTGTAGGTAATATGGAACGAGAAGCGAGAAAAAAAAAAAAGAGTGCCCGCCTGGCGTGGTCTGAGTCTCTTGGCAATTTTCAGGTACTCAAGATTCTTATGGTCGTTGTAAATCAGGATAGGGTGTGCCGCTCCCTCCAGAAGATAACGCCACTCTTCGAGTACAGATTTTATTGCAAGAAGTTCCCTGTCCCCGGCATGGTAATTCCTCTCAGCTTCCGTTAACTTACGGGAAAAGAATGCCACTGGATGCAGCAGAGTCTTGGGTCCCTGTCTCTGAGAAAGTACTGATCCAACTGCCACCTCAGAGGCATCCACTTCCAGGATGTAGGGTAAGGCCGGATCAGGGTGCTTCAGGACTGAGGCTGAGATGAACAGATTCTTAAGGGTAATGAAGGTGGCCTGAGCTTCAGGGGACCAGTGGAACCGGGTGCCTTGTCTGGTTAGACTGGTGATGGGGGAAATGCTGGTGGAGAATCCCTTAATAAACTTCCGGTAGAAGTTCGCAAATCCCACAAAGCGCTGGATCCCCTTCTTATCGGTGGAGGCTGGCCAGTCCAAGATGGCCGTGACCTTCTGGGGTTCCATCTTAACGCCCTCCACCGAGATGATTAGTCCTAGGCATTGGATACTCTGCCGTTCAAATTCACATTTTTCAGGTTTGGCGTACAAGCCATGTTGGCGAAGCCGGGTCAATACCTTCCTGACATGCTCTCGGTGATTAAACAGGGAAGAGGAGAAGATCAGAATGTCGTCTAGATAGATTATGATGAATAGGTCTAAGTAGTCTCTGAAGATATCATTTACAAAGTGTTGTAAGGTGGCGGGAGCGTTACAAAGGGCATGACCAGATACTCGAAGTGTCCAAATCTGGTACGGAACGCTGTCTTCCATTCGTCGCCACTCCGAATGCGGACCAAGTTATAGGCCCCGCGGAGGTCCAATTTGGTAAAGATTACTGATGCTCCGAGCCTTTGGAACAGTTCAGGTACCAAAGGAAGGGGGTACCTGTTCTAAATAGTAATCTTGTTTAAGTCTCTGTAATCTACGCAGGGGCGTAGAGAGTGGTCTTTCTTCTCTACAAAGAATATTCCAGCTCCTGCGGGAGAGGTGGAGGGACGTATGAATCCCTTCTCCAGGTTATCGTCCAGGTAAGTCTTTAAGGTCCCTAGTTCAAATTCGGACAAGGGAAAGATCCTTCCAAAAGGAACCTCTGCCCCAGGAAGGAGTTCAATAGGGCAGTCATAGGGCCTATGTGGGGGTAAAGTCTCTGCGCCCTTTTTACTGAAGACGTCCAGAAAACTGTGGTAGACCTCTGGGACAAGTTGACAGTTCTCAACATCACTTTTCAGGCACAGTAAAGAAGACGGGGTGTCGATAGATTCCTGAAAACAGTGTTGGTGGCAGTAAGAAGACAAAAATTTATTTTTCCAGAGTTCCAATCAATCTGTGGGTTATGGGCCCTCAGCCATGGCATTCCCAAGATGATTGGGAAAAGAGGGGATTCGATAATGTCCAGGCAGAGTAGTTCCTGGTGGTTGTTAGCGATGGTAGTGTTCAGGGGAACTGTTTCCTGTGTTACAGGGCCAGATCTGATGGCTGATCCGTCGGCTAAATGGACAGCAAGCTCCTTGGATCTGGGTCGTAGAGGGACTTGATGTTTCAAGGCAAAGGATAAGTCCATGAAGCCGCTGCAAGCACCGGAGTCAATAATGGCGGGGCCTGAATATTCCCTCCTGGAAGCTGTAGAGAGATGGAGATTGTCAGGTGAGTGGTATTGTTAAGCTGAGACGGTGAGACAGAAGAGGAGAGATAGGAGCACTTACGAAGCTTGGCGGGGCAAGTCCTCACATAATGCCCTGTTCCCCGCAGTAAAGGCAAAGATTATTGGCCCGACGGCGTTGACGCTCTTCGGGGGTGAGAGAGAGTCGGAGCAACCCTAGTTGCATCGGCTCAGAAGCATCGACTGTGGAGCGTATAGGAGCCAGAGGAGCGGAGTGAGGAGAGTTGGGCACACGTGGTAGCATCCACACCGCTCTCTCAACCGCCTATCTATCTCAATGGACTGGAGTATTAAGGCGTCAAGCATGGCTGGTATGCCGACCAGGTATAACTCATCTTTTAGGGGTTCAGAGAGACCCATGCGGAACTGGTGTCGCAGAGCAGCGTCGTTCCAGTTGGTATCAGAACTCCAGCGCCTGAATTTTGACACATAGTCCTCCGCTGCCCTACGACCCTGCTGTAGAGAACACAGAGCTGCTTCTGCGGTGGCAGCTAGTTGCGGGTCCTCATAGAGGAGGTCCATTGCCTAAAAGAAGGTACTCAGGAGGTTGAGACAGACGTCCTTATGTTCCAGGAGACGATGGGCCCATGTCTGAGGTTCGCCTGACAGCAGAGCAATCACAAAGCCCACCTTGGTGGATTCAAGGGAGAAAGTCCTGGGCTGAAGAGCAAAGAAAAGTTTGCAAGAATTGCGGAAAATAAGAAAAAATAAGAAAAAAGAAAACAAAACAAAAACGATTCCAAATCTTCTTGTATTCGTGACTTTCACCACC
Organism: Rana muscosa; assembly: GCA_029206835.1. NCBI lineage: Eukaryota > Metazoa > Chordata > Amphibia > Anura > Ranidae > Rana > Rana muscosa. Next base: position 377,424,926 of record CM055117.1, read on the forward strand.
ACCAGTAAGAATTCCTGCTTACCAAAAAGCGATGGTCCCCTATGACGGAGGACCCCAAACAGCCTCAATTGATAATCAATAGGACTCCAAACTTCAGTGTATGTTGAGCCTCAATTTTTTTGGTAGCCAAAACGCTCATATACCATCATGCAGTACTCGATACGGAACATGGAAGGAAGGGAGGACACTAGATAGTGTAAAATCCTTGGTGGATGTTTATTTAAAAGAAGAAAACATACTTACAAAAATGCAGTTTAAAAAACAGCCTTAAAAGTATGACAGCGCCGACCGGTCAAAGGCGCTAGTCACACGCATACGTCCGTGGAAGTCGAGCAGTGGAGGGTGACGTCAGCACAAAGCTCGTATCCTGCCCTACGCGTTTCGTGAAAATTCATGTCGTCTCGGGGCACGGGCGATGGGCTGCGTCACCCCCTCTTTATAGGGAACACAGGAACTCAAGGGTCCAACCCGAGGGAGGGCGCGCGCGCGCGCACCTCGCGCCGCGAGGTAACCACGCCTCGCTGTCGCATCCGCCAAACAGCATCCGCGCGCGCATCACTCCCCACGAGGAAACCAAGCCTCGTTTACAAATACATACCATGCGCGTCATCACGCCAAGCGGGATGACGAAAACATGGTGGGGAGTATGCCGCACATACGCGTGTCCATGGCAACAATGGCCACGACCGCAATACGCGCGCCACCCAAGGGGGAGGAGCCTCCAGGTGTGTCACAGGAGGCAGTAAGACCCACAACCTCCGCCGCAACCGTAATGTGCGGCGAACATAATGGGACATTGAACTGCTCCAAATTTAACAACCTAACTATAGAGGACATATACATACATGAATAAAATATAAATGTCATACCAATATCTAAAGCCATACATGTTTAAAATATACGGAGATAGATTGCCTCATAGTAGTTAATAGTCCCTGAATGATAATGAAATCACCAAGGTTACAACAGTTACCATCTAATCTCGTCCCTCTTACACCCCCGCTTAACATGGTCAAATGTCCATTACAAAAACGGGAAAAAGAGACGGAAGTAAACGGTTAAAATTAAACAGAAAAAAGAAAAAAGAGGAAGAAAGGAAGTGTACATACAACACGATCTACATCTCCCAAAAACTATAATCCAATATAATTCGATAGTCCACCCAAAACAGCCATTATAAAAACACAATTAACTGATTGGCTAGATTGATTCAAGAATTGTTAATAAAAGCGTTGACATCGGTGTCCACGTTGAGTCCGTGCGGAACATAAGTTCTCAACCTGTACACCCATGCCATTTCCTGCTTGGAGATTTCTCTCACAAGCGAGCTGCCTCTCCAGTGGGGTCTATATTTGTCAATAGCGATGAATAGTGTACCAGACGGGTCTCTCTTGTGAACTTGATCGTAGTGCCTGGATACAGAGTGTTTATCGAAACCTTTGCGTATGTTCGCTATATGTTCGTTAAGTCTCACCCTTACTGCCCTTTTGGTCCTCCCCACATATTGGAGACCGCAAGGGCATTGTATGAGGTAAATAACCCCCAAAGATGAACAAGTAATAAAGGGTTCGATTTCATAGGAACGGCCCGTGCTCGTTGAGGAAAAATGACTAATCTTCCTATCCCTGCAGCTATTCAAGCTGCACACTTGGCATTTTTTGCATCTATAGTATCCTGTCAAGTTCTCTAGAAATGTTCTATTAGCCCGTGGGGGGTCCTGGACACTTGGGGCCACCCTACTAGACAGTGTAGACGCCCCCCTAAATACAATAGCTGGTCTCTCTGGAAGGGACGGTGCCAACACTAAATCACTGGTTAACACATGCCAGTGCTTACGTATCAGACTTTTGATGGTCTGATGCTGTACGGAGTAGGTGGTAATAAATGGAAGAGAAAACTTACCATCCCTAACCACCCTCTCCCTGTCAGCCAATAATGATCCTCGATCGATCTCACTGATAGATTGTATCAATTGAGACAGATCACTCTGTTGATAACCTTTATCAACAAATCTCTTAGAGAGAATCTCGGCCTGGCATTTGAAAGCCTCTAAGTCTGTACAGTTACGTCTCAATCTGGTGAATTGTCCCTGAGGGATGGCCTTCAACCAAGGGGCATAATGACAGCTGTCAAGCGGAATATATGAGTTCCTGTCAGTTGGTTTGAAATAAGTGGTCGTAACAAATTTGCTATCAACCACTGAAATTTTCAAATCCAGATAGTGTACTGACTCCTGACTGGCCTCAAAAGAGAATCTAATACCTCTGTTGTTATCGTTTAGGGACTGCATATAATCCCGCAAAGCGGGTTCGCTGCCGTCCCATAGGAGGAGGACGTCGTCGATGTACCTAACCCAGAGAGCAACCTCTGGTCTCCGGCAAACATCGACGACATCCTCCTCCCACTTGGCCATGAACAAGTTGGCCAGGCTAGGGGCGTACTTCGCCCCCATCGCCACACCTCGATCTTGGCGGAAGAATTGATTATCACACCAAAAATAATTGTGACCTGCTGCATATTTCAGTAGGGTCATAATAAAGTTAATTTGCCGCGATGGTAGATCTGATCCTCTCACTAAATACATCTCAACAGCCTCAAAGCCACGCTCATGGGGGATGATGGTATAGAGCGAGGTCACGTCTGCCGTGACCATCCATATACCATTTGTGGGAGTGAGATCTTTGAGTAAATTGATAACGTGTTTAGTGTCCCTTACGTAAGAAGGGATCTGCTGAACCAAAGGCTGCAGGAAAAAATCGATATACTTCCCGACCCGGGACGTGATAGAGTCTATCCCACTTACAATGGGTCGTCCCGGGGGGGAAGTAAGGCTTTTGTGGATCTTCGGGAGGTAATAATCAGGGATTTCCAAGAACCAGCTTTGAGTCCAATGGTATGCGGGATTTTAATATCCCCACCCATAATCGTTTTTTTTCCCTTAACAGACTCATTGGGGCCATTAGGCCGTGAACCTATGGAAAGGCGATATGGATTTAATAATCTGGACGGGAATGGCCAATTTCCTCAGTCTAATCATTTTGACAGGGGTTATGATTATTCTAGACCCTCCTATCCCCCAGGTCAATATGATTTTAGACCGAACCCCAGTTGGGGTTTTCCCATGGGCCATCAGGGCCGGTTCGGCCCATCAGAACGAAGAGAGGGGTCAGAGGGGGGAGGAGGGCCCAGTTGCTCAAAAAGAAAAATAATCTAGGTGTGGGTATTTTCAATTTGAGCCAACAGGCCTTGTCAGAGACTGAGCAGCGCCTGTTGGATAAGGGTTTGAAATTTGCTCCGCCTAGGAGCTTGAGCAAATTTCAAACTTTTATGGACGTCCACAAGTTTGCAAGAAAGCTCAATATTAAGAGGCATTTTCTGTCTAATCCTGCAGTGGATAGAGTGAGTCCCTTACCTGAGTACAAACATACTGGGTTGGCCAATGCTTCACTGTTCAATCCCCCTGGTTCATTGGCCCCGAGTATTAAAGTTTTTAGGGATGTGGTACTCAAAGATCTTGAAAAGATCAAGGTAAAAAAGGTCAAGATGCAAAGGAATCTGGAGAACGGGCTTGAGTCCCTTTGTTCCAACAAGTCCCTGGTCATCAGACCTGCAGACAAAGGGGGAGGGATAGTCATTCTCGATAGGTGTGACTACTTGAAAGAGTTACACAGGATCGTTGATGACACCGAAACCTATACCCCTCTGAATAGGGACCCCGTTGCCAAATACAAAAGAGACCTGGAGATTATTGTGGATGAGGGACACCGGGAGGGCATCCTTAGTGACAGGGAGAGATTGTTTTTGATACCCTGTGCCCCCCGGACTCCCGTTATATATTACCTCCCGAAGATCCACAAAAGCCTTACTTCCCCCCCGGGACGACCCATTGTAAGTGGGATAGACCCTATCACGTCCCGGGTCGGGAAGTATATCGATTTTTTCCTGCAGCCTTTGGTTCAGCAGATCCCTTCTTACGTAAGGGACACTAAACACGTTATCAATTTACTCAAAGATCTCACTCCCACAAATGGTATATGGATGGTCACGGCAGACGTGACCTCGCTCTATACCATCATCCCCCATGAGCGTGGCTTTGAGGCTGTTGAGATGTATTTAGTGAGAGGATCAGATCTACCATCGCGGCAAATTAACTTTATTATGACCCTACTGAAATATGCAGCAGGTCACAATTATTTTTGGTGTGATAATCAATTCTTCCGCCAAGATCGAGGTGTGGCGATGGGGGCGAAGTACGCCCCTAGCCTGGCCAACTTGTTCATGGCCAAGTGGGAGGAGGATGTCGTCGATGTTTGCCGGAGACCAGAGGTTGCTCTCTGGGTTAGGTACATCGACGACGTCCTCCTCCTATGGGACGGCAGCGAACCCGCTTTGCGGGATTATATGCAGTCCCTAAACGATAACAACAGAGGTATTAGATTCTCTTTTGAGGCCAGTCAGGAGTCAGTACACTATCTGGATTTGAAAATTTCAGTGGTTGATAGCAAATTTGTTACGACCACTTATTTCAAACCAACTGACAGGAACTCATATATTCCGCTTGACAGCTGTCATCATGCCCCTTGGTTGAAGGCCGTCCCTCAGGGACAATTCACCAGATTGAGACGTAACTGTACAGACTTAGAGGCTTTCAAATGCCAGGCCGAGATTCTCTCTAAGAGATTTGTTGATAAAGGTTATCAACAGAGTGATCTGTCTCAATTGATACAATCTATCAGTGAGATCGATCGAGGATCATTATTGGCTGACAGGGAGAGGGTGGTTAGGGATGGTAAGTTTTCTCTTCCATTTATTACCACCTACTCCGTACAGCATCAGACCATCAAAAGTCTGATACGTAAGCACTGGCATGTGTTAACCAGTGATTTAGTGTTGGCACCGTCCCTTCCAGAGAGACCAGCTATTGTATTTAGGGGGGCGTCTACACTGTCTAGTAGGGTGGCCCCAAGTGTCCAGGACCCCCCACGGGCTAATAGAACATTTCTAGAGAACTTGACAGGATACTATAGATGCAAAAAATGCCAAGTGTGCAGCTTGAATAGCTGCAGGGATAGGAAGATTAGTCATTTTTCCTCAACGAGCACGGGCCGTTCCTATGAAATCGAACCCTTTATTACTTGTTCATCTTTGGGGGTTATTTACCTCATACAATGCCCTTGCGGTCTCCAATATGTGGGGAGGACCAAAAGGGCAGTAAGGGTGAGACTTAACGAACATATAGCGAACATACGCAAAGGTTTCGATAAACACTCTGTATCCAGGCACTACGATCAAGTTCACAAGAGAGACCCGTCTGGTACACTATTCATCGCTATTGACAAATATAGACCCCACTGGAGAGGCAGCTCGCTTGTGAGAGAAATCTCCAAGCAGGAAATGGCATGGGTGTACAGGTTGAGAACTTATGTTCCGCACGGACTCAACGTGGACACCGATGTCAACGCTTTTATTAACAATTCTTGAATCAATCTAGCCAATCAGTTAATTGTGTTTTTATAATGGCTGTTTTGGGTGGACTATCGAATTATATTGGATTATAGTTTTTGGGAGATGTAGATCGTGTTGTATGTACACTTCCTTTCTTCCTCTTTTTTCTTTTTTCTGTTTCATTTTAACCGTTTACTTCCGTCTCTTTTTCCCGTTTTTGTAATGGACATTTGACCATGTTAAGCGGGGGTGTAAGAGGGACGAGATTAGATGGTAACTGTTGTAACCTTGGTGATTTCATTATCATTCAGGGACTATTAACTACTATGAGGCAATCTATCTCCGTATATTTTAAACATGTATGGCTTTAGATATTGGTATGACATTTATATTTTATTCATGTATGTATATGTCCTCTATAGTTAGGTTGTTAAATTTGGAGCAGTTCAATGTCCCATTATGTTCGCCGCACATTACGGTTGCGGCGGAGGTTGTGGGTCTTACTGCCTCCTGTGACACACCTGGAGGCTCCTCCCCCTTGGGTGGCGCGCGTATTGCGGTCGTGGCCATTGTTGCCATGGACACGCGTATGTGCGGCATACTCCCCACCATGTTTTCGTCATCCCGCTTGGCGTGATGACGCGCATGGTATGTATTTGTAAACGAGGCTTGGTTTCCTCGTGGGGAGTGATGCGCGCGCGGATGCTGTTTGGCGGATGCGACAGCGAGGCGTGGTTACCTCGCGGCGCGAGGTGCCCGCGCGCGCCCTCCCTCGGGTTGGACCCTTGAGTTCCTGTGTTCCCTATAAAGAGGGGGTGACGCAGCCCATCGCCCGTGCCCCGAGACGACGTGAATTTTCACGAAACGCGTAGGGCAGGATACGAGCTTTGTGCTGACGTCACCCTCCACTGCTCGACTTCCACGGACGTATGCGTGTGACTAGCGCCTTTGACCGGTCGGCGCTGTCATACTTTTAAGGCTGTTTTTTAAACTGCATTTTTGTAAGTATGTTTTCTTCTTTTAAATAAACATCCACCAAGGATTTTACACTATCTAGTGTCCTCCCTTCCTTCCATGTTCCGTATCGAGTACTGCATGATGGTATATGAGCGTTTTGGCTACCAAAAAAATTGAGGCTCAACATACACTGAAGTTTGGAGTCCTATTGATTATCAATTGAGGCTGTTTGGGGTCCTCCGTCATAGGGGACCATCGCTTTTTGGTAAGCAGGAATTCTTACTGGTGGTGGTGAAAGTCACGAATACAAGAAGATTCGGAATCGTTTTTGTTTTGTTTTCTTTTTTCTTTTTTCTTTTTTCATTTATTATGGACACTTGATCACGGGTGTTTTTTTGTATGGACTTTAGACTTGATTATTTAAGGGTCCTATTCAAGCATGTAATAATATTATTAATTAAGTTTGTATTATTTCATATGTTTTGTTTACACTGTTTAGTTATTGTTCTTCACTGAGCACTTACATAATTTATCACTGTGGTGATTTTGAAATTTTTTCAATCATTCAGTGGTGGGCTTATGTTTATACTCATAAGTTAGCGCGACTATATATTTTTTCTTATTTGTATGCACTGTTAGTTTTCAGAATAGTTGCTGCTTTTTCCCCTTGTTTGTTTCTAGGCATTTGATATATCTGCCTAGTTTCACACCTGTAGCGCAGTTTCTTTTTTACTTTCTAAGAATTGCGGAAAGCCCTATACTTGCTGCAGTCCCCAGAAAACCTCTCCGGAGTGGGGACCCTGGGTTTAGGTGGCAACATGACAACTGAAGGTGCAAAGGAGGCTCCAGATGAGCCAGAGGCTGTGGTAGATAGGGTCTGGACCTGTTCTTCCAGATGGGTGTAACCTTCCTGCAGGTTTCTGACTGCCGTGGTAAGTCCATCCAGGTGATGGCATAAATCCTCCATGGGAGAGACTCCCTGCGTGGGCTCGGACATGGCTGTCCGGTACTGTCACGTACCTGGTAGTGGAGCCCAGCGTGCAGGGAGCGGCCTCTCGTAAGCCTCTGGCTCAAGAACCCCTGATAGAGCAGACAGGAGCTCAAGAGGACAAAGGGGCACAAGTGCCTGGCAGGTAAGCTGAGTAGAGGGCTGATGCAGCAACGGGTGGTGCACTGTTGGCCTGGAGAAGGCTTGCAGCAGCTGGGAGGTGCACTGTAGTGCAGGGCTGGTTAGCAGCAGCAGGGAGGTGCACGGTAGTCCGGAGCTGGTTAGCAGCAGCAGGGAGGTGCACTATAGTCCAGAACTGGTTGCGACAGCAGGGAGGTGCACCGTAGTCTAGAACTGGTTTGCAACAGCAGGGAGGTGCACCGTAGTCCAGAACTGGTTGCAACAGCAGGGAGGTGCACCGTAGTCCAGAACTGGTTGCAACAGCAGGGAGGTGCATCGTAGTCCAGAACTGGTTGCAACAGCAGGGAGTTGCACCGTAGTCCAGAACTGGTTGCAACAGCAGGGAGGTGCACCATAGTCCAGAACTGGTTGCAACAGCAGGGAGGTGCTCTGTAGTCCAGAACTGGTTGCAACAGCAGGGAGGTGCTCTGTAGTCCAGAACTGGTTGCAGCAGCAGGGAGGTGCACCGTAGTCCAGAACTGGTTGCAACAGCAGGGAGGTGCACCGTAGTCCAGAACTGGTTGCAACAGCAGGGAGGTGCACCGTAGTCCAGAACTGGTTGCAACAGCAGGGAGGTGCACCGTAGTCCAGAACTGGTTGCAACAGCAGGGAGGTGCACCGTAGTCCAGAACTGGTTGCAACAGCAGGGAGGTGCACCGTAGTCCAGAACTGGTTGCAACAGCAGGGAGGTGCTCTGTAGTCCAGAACTGGTTGCAACAGCAGGGAGGTGCTCTGTAGTCCAGAACTGGTTGCAACAGCAGGGAGGTGCGAATGGTCGAGTCCAGGCCGGGTCAGTTCATCAGGCGGGCAGCAACCAGGTTGAGGGGTACACCGAAGAATAGTCAGGACAGGCCGGGATCAAGACAGGCAGCAATCAGGAGTAGTCAGAGATGAGCCGGGTCGGATAGCGGGTTTTCAAGATCAGGGGTCAGATAGCAGGGGTCTCAGGAATGCTGTAGACCGGACAGCAAGGAGCAGAGTGTCTGAGGGGTTTAAATGACAAATTTTGGCACCAAGCGCTGTCATCGCGCACGCGGGCCGGTTGCGCTAACGCGCGCGCGCATGCGCCGAACAGATCTTCCAAGCACAGGCATTCTCCTGACATTGCCGTTGCTAGGCAGATTACGGAAACGCCTTTCCTGACAGTGAACTTGATTTGAGTCTCGGACAGCTGCCCTATGTGGTTATTTTGGCCTTCACAAGATTAATTGGTTTTTATGAATTACTATTTAAATCACTATACAGTGGAAGCAATTTGAGATTTCTAATTTTTTTTCCCTATGGCCTCGTACACACGACCGATTTTCTCGGCAAGAACCAGCAAGAAACTTGCTGGCAGAGATGTCTTGCCGAGTAAATCGGTCGTCTGTACGCGGCTATCGGGTTTCTCGTTGAGAAAACCGACAAGTAACCTCAACGAGAAAATAGAGAACCTGCTCTCTATTTTCTCGTCGAGATTCTCGTCAGCCTGTTTCTCGACGAGAAAAGTGAGTGTGTGTACACTTACCTGTCCGCCGGGAAGCCCGTGCATGTTCGAAATGAATTTGACGCATGCGCGGTAGCTTCCTAGGCATACGTAGGGTATACCAAGATGGCGGCGACGGCATCGAATGTGACGAGCGCATGCTCGTCGTAGTCGATGACGTCACCGCGTACGCTCCATTCAAAGAACCGCGGGTTCTTTGAAACGAGCGTGTGTACACTCGGCCGGGACAAGTTTCTTGTCCAAGAATCTCGTCGAAAAAAACGACATGTTTTTTTCAACGAGAATCTCGGCCGTGTGTACGAGGCCTATGGTCTTAATTCTCTAAGAGATATGAGGCCAAATTGGTGTTCATTTCACTGCTTGCATGATTATCAATATTACTTGCAGATGACCCTATTTAGTCACTCGATTGTGGGACCCACGGACTCGATGTCCACCGGTGTCCTGTGATCGTGTCACGGAGCTGCAGAACGGGGAGATGCCTATGTAAACAAGGCATTTCCCTGTTCTGCCTAGTGACAGGACAGTGATTTACTGCACCCTGTCATCGGGAGCAGTGATCACTGTCGTGTCACTCGTAGCCCAGCCCCCCCACAGTTAGAATCACTCCCTAGGACACACTTAACCCCTTCCTCGCCCCCTAGTGGTTAACCCCTTCCCTGCCAGTGTCATTTACACAGTAATCAGTGCATTTTTATAGCACTGATCGCTGCATAAATGACAATGGTCCCAAAATAGCGTCAAAAGTGTTTGATGTGTCCGCCATAATGTCGCAGTCACAATAAAAATCGCCGCAATTACTAGTAAAAAAAAAAATATGAATAAAAATGCCATAAATCTATCCCCTATTTTGTAGACAATATAACTTTTGCACAAACCAATCAATATACGCTTATTGCAATTTTTTTACCAAAAATATGTAGAAGAATACATACCGGCCTAAACTGAGAAATATTTTTTTATATATATATTTTTCGGGGATATTTATTATAGCAAAATGTAAAAAATATTGCTTTTTTAAAAAATTGGCGCTCTTTTTTTGTTTATTGCGCAAAAAATAAAAACTGCAGGAGGTGATCAAATACCACCACAGGAAAGCTCTATTTGTGGGAAAAAAAAAGACGTCAATTTTGCTTGGGTGCAACGTCGCACAACTGCGCAATTGTCAGTTAAAGCGACGCAGTGCCGAATCGCAAAAAATGGCCCGGTCATTGGGCAGCCAAATCCTCCGGGGCTGAAGTGGTTAATATAAGTTTCACTTTTTAGGTGAGCCGGGGATTGGGTGACGATATGAATATTGGTGTGTGGCTGTTATGTAGCAACACAAACTATATTCCGTACCTCAACGAATGGCTATGTTTTCCTTTTCCCTTGAATAAAATGGTGGCATCAACATCAGCCGCACGAGACTCAGGTTGAGTCTTGAGCGTGTTCTTCAAACGTTTTACATTTTCACCTTCCGCTTTCCCTCAAACAAGATGGCGATACCAACATCAGCCGCTCGAGATTCAGATTGAGGCTTGAGTGTGTCTATTGATTATTTATAGCAGTGCGACAGTACGCCGCCCGTGGCCCGAGACGACGTCCGTTGTGTGACGAAACACGTAGGGTGGCCGACGTGCTGACGTCACCGCGCTGTTCTCATGTTCCACTTGCACGGGCACGTTTGTACTACTTGCCGGCTGGCTTTGCTTGTTTTTAATGGCATCACAAATATACTGCAGCCCATGGACCAACTGGTCTGCTAAATCAACATAAGCAGCAAGAATCTGCTCACTACCCAGAACCTGGCGCAAAAGCTTGGCCTACTCTGTAAACACCAGGGCCAAGGCCAAGACTGGATGCAATGCCGACCCAGCCATAGTAAACATGCTGCGTGCCACAGCCTCCTCTTTCCTGTCAGCCGGGTACTTAACCCCTTCGCGCCCAGCAGACGACTATAAGCGGCCACAATGTGGCTCTACAATGCCGGGAGGCCGTCATTATACGGCCTTCCCTTTCCTCGTTCCGCCCCGCGCGCGCTGCCGAGCGCGCATCGGGGAACTTCTGTGCTGGCCGTGTCCCTTGGACACAGCCATTCACAGATCGCGGTAAATAGCCAATCACATCGGCTATTTACAGCGCGATCGAGGAGCCCAATGAGAGATGATCTCAAATGTAAACATATGAGATCATCTCTCATTGCCGGCTCTCCCTCCTCACACAGACACCGCGTGTGAGGAGGGAGAGCGATCTGTCAGTGTGAGTTACACACAGCTTCTTTCAGTGCCCAATCAGTGCCCAGTAAAAAACAGTCAAAACACAGTGACCACCTGTGCCCACCTGTGCCATCTGTGCCCACCTGTACCATCTGTGCCCACCTGTGCCACCTGTGATCAGTGCACATCTGTGCAATACATGCTCATCAGTGCCCACCTGTGCCACCTCATCCGTGCCCACCTGTGCCACCTCATCCGTGCCCACCTGTGCCACCTCATCCGTGCCCACCTGTGCAATCAGTGCACATCTGTTCCACCTCATCAATACGCATCTGCCACCTCATCTGTGCTGCCTCAGTGCCATCTGTGCCGCATCATTAGTGCCATCTGTGCCGCCTCATTAGCACCATCTGTACCGCCTCAGTGCCAGCTTTGCCATCAATAAGTGCACATCTGTGCTGCCTCAGTGTACATCTGTTCCACCACCTCTGTACCCATCTGTGCCACCATCTCAGTACCCATCTGTGCCACCATCTCAGTACCCATCTGTGCCACCATCTCAGTACCCATCTGTGCAATCAATCAGGGCCCATCTGCGCCACACACCTGTGAAGTCGCATCACCACCGCCAGCAACCAAAAGATGTCAAAAAGGTGTTTTATCGCCGAGGAGGCATACCAAATTCTTTCCACGCCTGAGAGCGACGGGGAGCTCTCTTTTTCAGATTCCGATTCAGGTTCTTAGTCGGACGTAAACTATGAGCCAGTCTTCAGTAGTGGAACAGAGACAGCCTCAGAGGAGGAAGATAGTCGGCCCGCCAAAAGAAGGCGCTCTGGTGAGGCAGCAGTAGCATCCACCAGCACTGCAGTGCCATCCACCAGCACCGCAGTGCCATCCACCAGTACCGCAGTGCCTCAGCAAGAAAGGCCAAGGACCCATGCCGGCCTTCCCTATGCCCTCCAGAACCCCTTGTGGCTTCCTCCTAATTCAGGAGAAGCCAACATTCCCCCTTTCACTGCCCAGCCAGGAGTCCAGGTGAACACGGACAATTTTTCCCCAATCAATTTTTACCGAGGACATGCTAGCCAACATTGTCACCCAGTGCAACCTATATGCCCAGCAATTTATTGCAAGTAATCCTACATCATATTATGCCCGTCCCTTCGAGCGGAGAGACCTGACGGTGGAGGAGATGAAGTTTTTTTTTAGGCCTCACATTTTGCATGGGACTCAACCCAAAAAACACTTTTCGTTCCTTTTGGTCCAAACGCCGCATCTATCACATGCCAATATTCTCCAATGTAATGCCCAGAACCAGGTACCTCATGATCATAAGGTTTCTCCACTTCAACGATAACACCCAGTGCCTTCCCCGAAATTACCCAAATTATGACAGGCTTTTCAAAATTTGGCCCTTACTAAATTATTTTTCAGAAGTATTTCCCCAGTTATATACCCCGGACCAACACATATGTCCCTTGTTAAATTTAGTGGCAGGCTTAAAATAAAGCAATTTATCCCCAGAAAAAGGCCTGCTATGGGGTGAAGGTGTACAAACTCTGTGACCGAGTCACAGGGTACCTGTATGGCTTCCTAGTGTACAAAGGGAAGGACACCCAGCTGCATCCCCCCAATTGACAGACTACTTGGGAACAAGCGGGAAAGTTGTTTGGCAACTCATCAGCCCCCTACTGGAAAAAGGCTACCATTTATATGTAGATAACTTTTATACATCTCTTCCCCTGTTTCGCAACCTTCATCTGAAGAAGACGCCAGCCTGTGGCACGGTCAGAAAGAACCGGAAGGGCTTTCCTCAAAGTCTTGTGAATAAGAAGTTGAGAAGAGGAGAGTCGGCAAGTCTGCGAAACCAGGAGGTTCTGGCAGTGAAGTGGAAGGACAGAAGGGATGTATACATGTTATCTTCCATCCACAACGATACCTTTGTGGAAAACCCCAGAAGGAATGGCACCACCATCCAAAAGCCCACATGCATCCAGGACTACAATTTGTTCATGGGGGGAGTCGACTTTAACGACCAAATGCTGGAACCCTATCTTTCCACAAGACGGACATACCATTGGTATAAAAAAGTAGCAATTAATTTTTTTCATTTGGCCATATATAACTCTTATATTATTTACCGCAAGTCCACCCAAAACCCCCTACCCTTCCTTGGCTACCAGGAGGAAATCACCACTGCCCTGATATTCCAGAATGGCCCACCCCAAAACATCCGATCTGATGTTATGAGTCGACTCTCCGAACGTCACTTTCCCGATAAAGTCCCTCCCACAGCAACAGGCCGACAAGGTCCAAAAAAATTTAAGGTGTGTGCCAGTGGAGGAGTCAGACGAGACATAGTTTATTATTGTGCCGAGTGTCCTTCCCAACCAGGCCTCTGTAATTGGCTTCTTTCGCCGTTACCATACTTCACTAAATTATTAGTGAAGTATGGTAAATGTAATCCTCATTGCCTGCCTTCACACCCCTTATGCTACTGCCTGCTCTGTAACTGACCCTGGCTTGTTGTTCGACCACGCTTCTGCCTAACGATTCTGTACTACCTCTGCCTGATCTGGAACTGACCCTGGCTTGTTATTCGACCACGCTTCTGCCTAACGATTCTGTACTACCTCTGCCTGATCTGGAACTGACCCTGGACTGTTATTCGACCACGCTTCTGCTTAACGATTCTGTACTACCTCTGCCTGATCTGGAACTGACCCTGGACTGTTATTCGACCACGCTTCTGTCTAACGATTCTGTACTACCTCTGCCTGATCTGGAACTGACCTTGGACTGTTTGACCATGCTTTTTGCCTGCCTCTTGGATTGATCTTGTACCCTGCTACTGGACTAGTGGGATTCAACACAGGGATCTCACATATGTGAGGGGCTCCAGAAAAGTTTTTCTAGATGAAGAAAACAATTTTTTTTTGTTTTCTCATCCTAGATTAGGGTCTGGAGACTCGGAGGCTTCAAAGAGATTTGGGTGGGAGAAGCCTCTACCCCTGTCCCCATTCTGTCCTGAACAAGGCCCTACTTCTGCCTGCTGCCTGTAGGACCTATGCCATCATGCCTCTGCCTGTCGCATGAACTGACCACACCAAATGGACCTGCCTACTACCAGGACTAATATTTTTGGCAGGACTGTTTATGGACAGTATCCCTGCCTGCTGCCTGGACAACTGTGTATGCCATTGCTGACGAAGTCCCTGCCTGGACCAGTGCTATCCTGCTGTGTAGAACTGCGCTACTAAAACCACAGGTAATCTTTTGTTTACGCTTTGCTCAGCATAATGTATTTTGGGGTGTAATTCTTGGTATGTGCATGCTATGTGTCCCTAGAACATCTGATGGTGTTCCTTGCATGTTGGGCCTCTGTATGTGGACAGGCTGTCCTGGTGCTCCAGGGCCTTCAAAACTATAATAGGTGGTTGAGAAATGAGATGTGTAATTTATGCGCCTAGAATGCCTGAAGGTGCTACTTCAATGTAGGTCCTCTGTATGTGGACAGGCTGTGTAAAAGTCCCACACATGGGGTATCGCCATACTCAGGAGGAGTAGTAGAATGTATTTTGGGGTGTCATTTTTGCTATGTAAATGCTATGTGTTGGAGATATCTTATAAACTGACAACTTAGTGTAAAGAAAAATGCGTTTTCATTTTTTTTCCACATTTTCCAAAAACTTCTGGAAAAAAATGAACCGTTCAAAAGACTCATTATGCCTCATAGAATATACGTTGGGGTGTTTGCTTTCCAAAATGGGGTCAATTTGTGGGCGTTTCCATTGTCCTGGTGCTCCAGGGCCTTCAAAAGTGTAATAGGTAGTCAACTAGTTAGATGTGTAATTTATGCTCCTAGAACACCTGATGGTGCTCCCTGCATGTTGGGCCTCTGTATGTGGCCAGGCAGTAAAAAAGTCCCACACATGTGGTATCGTAATACTCAGGAGGAGTAGCAGAATGTATTTTGGGGTCTCATTTGTGGCATGCACATGCCATGTGAGAGAAATAAGCTATTACAATAACAATTTTGAGGGGGAAAAAAAAACAAATCGTAATTTTGCAAAGAATCGTGGGAAAAAATTACAACTTCAAATAACTCACCATGCCTCTTACTAAATACCTTGGAATGTCTACTTTCCAAAAAGGGGTTATTTGGGGGGCATTTGTACTTTCCTGGCTTGTTAGGGCCTCAAGAAATGAGATAGGCCGCCAGTACATCAGATGTGATAATTTTTTTATGATTTGCACTATAGCTTGTAGACTCTAAAACTTTCACACAGACCAAATTATTTCCAAAAACTTGGCGTTATTTTTATCAAAGATATGTAGCAGTATAAATTGTGGCCAAAATTTATGAAGAAAAATTAATAATTTGCAAAATTGTATCACAGAAACTAAGAAAAATTCATTTTTTTTCAAAATTTTCGGTCTTTTTTCATTTATAGCGCAAAAAATAAAAAACCCAGAGGAGATCAAATACCACCAAAAGAAAGCTCTATTTGTATGAAAAAAAAGGACAAAAAAATAATTTGGGTACAGTGTTGCATGACTGAGTAATTGTCATTCAAAGTGTGACAGCACTGAAAGCTGAAAATTGGTCTGGGCAGGAGGGGTGTTTAAGTGCCCAGTAAGCAATTGGTTAAAGGACGGGAATTCCTCTACTGGGATCATGGTTACTTTATTCAACCTGGAAACAGGAGGGTCCATCACTGGTGGAGAACTCCACCTTTATTAAAAGTGATTCTTCAAAGGGGTAGCGTACTGAGAAACATTTGGAAAGAGAGCCCCTAGGGGTGTGATTTTTAAGGCACTACCAGCAAGACAATAAAGTAAAAAAATATCATTTGAATTTATTAGGAAAACATACATAGATAATTACACATGGTCGTGGATACAAAAAATACAAAATATGCAATTGAAGATACACAATCCTATACTCGATGCGTTTCGGGGAAGAAGGTTTGTCTCCATCAAGGGTTAACAGGAGGTATGATATCTATAAGGTTCAAATGCAGGTGATCAATAGGTTAATGCCTCCATTCAAAATTGAGTGGTCATATAAAAAAAAGGGAAAAATGCTAATAACTTACATCTTGATCCATTGCATGTACATGAAAGGTATCCACATCCATTAAAAAAGGACGCTGTCACATGGATTCTTCTGCTCACCCTGTCCACATTGTGGCTGCTCCCACTAAATCTTCCAGCCCAAAAAAATATATGTATCTATATGTAGCACCTCCTCACTCCCCTCTCTTCACACGCTCGTCTGTCTCTTGTCTAGGGGTACCTTAGAGGGGAGGGAGCGGGGGACACTACGCCTGGCCTTTACCACAGATGTCAGTGCGGTATAAGCAAAGTTCTTTTCTTTTACCTTTGGGTCAGTGCTGTGCACCTGGATCCTCCACCAAGAGTTACCTTGAACAATGTCTGTCAGGAAATGAGCCCCACACCATTAAAGTCCAATACTCCTTTATTCTTCTTCGAATGACACAATCAGTTGAACTCCCTTGGTAGAAACAGAACAGGAAAGGAGGTGTGGATGCAAGTAGGCCCAGACACAATTGGTTCTCCACTTTCCTTCCTGAAAGTGGGTTGCGGTCTCCGAGCGAGGGGGAATTTCCTTCCAGGCGGTCTCCGGTGAGAGGCTCACCTGTCACTGGCAATATGCTGCACCGGGTCTTCAAGCGAGGAGCTCCCCCCGGTCCATTGCGCCTTCCGGATTCGGGTACCCACTCCCGGGGTTCCCTAGGATCTCCTTCCCTTGCGGAACTCAGTGTTGGGCACTGAGCTCCATGACCTCCATCCGAGTACCTCACCCCAGGCTAAAGGTGCCTGGGATGGAACATGACCTCCGGCTGTCCTCTAGGCCTAGGCTGCCTAGAGAACCGACACGAACCACCGCCCACAGGCTGAAGGTGCCTGGGACTTGACCCGTGACAAAGATGGCCGGCCCCTTTATACCCTCCCCCAGCAAGCACGGCGGGTTCCCCGCCCCACCATACCGCTGCCGAGAAAGGACAAAAAGGAGGCACAGCACACAACAATGATAAAACCCCAGCCCAGGGCAACAGCGCCACCCGCTGGGATGCAGGGAATTACATGTAGCGGGCAGTTCCTCCCCTCTCCCCGTCCCCTCTATTAAAGTTCTGCTCGCAATGTCTCTGGTCTAGGGGTATGATAGGGGTGGGAGAGGGTGCGCTACGCCTGGCTTCCACCACAGGTGTAAAAGTGGTATCAGCAATGCCTTTCTTTACCTTCGGGCCTGTGTTGTGCATCGGATCCTCCCTTCAAGAGTCTCCGAGAACCTCGTCTGCCAGGAACTGAGCCCCACACCGTTAAAGTCCAACACTCCTTTATTTAGCACATAACATGGAATCCCTTGGCTACAGAACAGAAAAGGAGGTGTGGGTGCGAATAGGCCCAGACACAAGTTCGATCCTCCACTCTCCTCCAAAGAGTGGGTTACGGTCTCCGCACGAGGGAAATTCACCTTCCGGACGGTCTCCGACAAGAGACTCACCCGTCACCGGCAGTATGCTGCACCGGGTCTTCAGATGAGGAGCTCTTCCCGGTCCATTACGCCCACCTCGGATTCAGGCATCCATCTCCGGAGTACCTTAGGATCCTTCCCTCGCAAAACTCAGTGTTGGGCACTGAGCTCCGGACCGCCGTCCGAGTACCTCACCCCAGGCTAAAGGTGCCAGAGGTGGAACACGATCTCCGGTGGTCCTCTAGGCCTAGTCCGCCTAGAGGACAAACACGAACTCCGTCCGCAGGCTAAAGGTGCCAGGGACCAACCACCCCGTGACCAAGATGGTCGGCCCCCTTTATCCCCTCTCCCAGCAAGCACGGCGGGTTCCCCGCCCCACCATACCGCTACCGAGAGAGGACAAAAAGTAGGCTCAGCACACAGCGGTATCCGTCCATCGGCCCATGGTGACAGCGCCACCCAGTGGACCGCCGGAGACACACCACTGGTGTCACTGAAAAATTCAAAAATTACCCCGGGAAAGTAAGTACCCGCTACATACACATCACTGATGTCTCTGCCAAGTTCAAAATTACACCCGGGAAAGTACATACCCGCTACACTCTCCCCCTGGTGGTTTGACACTGGTCCCCAGTGTCTGGAGTAAACCATGCCCTCAACGGCTGACATAGTCCAATCCAGAAACCGACTAACAATTTGTACAAAAATAAACTTTTGAAAAGGGAAAGAAACAACAGCATTTAACCATAACTTTGAATCACATTTTCTCATTATACATTTCCCACCCATCCTGACTAAGATCCACCCCATTCTCAGTGATCTTGATGGGATGCTCTCCTGCAGAGGGAAAAGAAAGAGAATTAACACACATAAACCCTGACACATGTATTTGTGTGAGAGGAAAGAAACTTCTTCGGGAAGAAATCCCTTTTCTCCAAAGAGTGAGTGCATGAAAAGTGTTTTAACGTTGCGCAACACTGCCACCTGGTCACAGCATCGCGGTAACTGCACTCGTGGAACTTTTCCTCTTCTCTTTGGGCCCTATCTACCCCAGAGTCCATAATCTCTTGCGGGAAAAGTGAAGAACAAAACAGGAACAGTTCTTCATTCCTCTGGACACAAAAGCAACAGTCCCAGAAAGTTCAGCAGCATAACAAACTGAGTATTTTCTCTCCTACAGGTAAAAGCGGGATGCGGCAGAACAAGTGGCTTTAAGTGCTGATCCATAGTCTCCAGATGATACTCCACATCTGCTCCCTCCTTGCACCGGATCAACACTTTGTCTGCATGGATGTGCCGTCCCAACATCCACTCTGCCTTGCAGTCCTTGAGACATTGAGAGGCCTTGGGAGAGCATGCCAGGTACCTGCGGGCGTGCGGAACCTGAAGGTGGGTCCACACAAAGTCATTGTACCAGCGCTCCCGGCACACTTCCACCTCATAAAGCAGTTCCTTCGACAAGTACGGATACTCCCATCCGTATTCTGCAGCAACCTTCTGGCCAAATAGGCGTTGTAGTCTTGCCAAAGGAGGCATGGTAGCTTTGTCCCCTTCGCCAGGCAAAACTATTGAGTCCGGGTGGCGAGGGACCTTGACCAC
This sequence comes from Rana muscosa, assembly GCA_029206835.1. Taxonomy (NCBI): domain Eukaryota; kingdom Metazoa; phylum Chordata; class Amphibia; order Anura; family Ranidae; genus Rana; species Rana muscosa. The sequence continues at coordinate 377,444,281 of CM055117.1, forward strand.
ATCTGTTCTGGGCATAGGTGCCCGTAGTAACAGTCTCTTTTCCCCGGCCTTCGGTACAGATGGCACCGGGGATGTAGGGGCAGGCTGAGGACGGGACCCCTCTTCAGGCGCTGGTGCCTCCACCCGGGGTGTACTTTCCCCTGTAGACATGGGTGGATCTCTGGTCTTCCGAGATGAAGCGAGAGGTATTTTGTCCCAGCCCTTTTCGGCAAACAGCTCGTCTATTGCCACGTCGTCTCCCATGTCCGAGAGCGACTCCAGGTCGGAGGTGTCACACTCCTCTGCAGGTATGTAGCCGGTTGTAGAAACGGAGCCACCACCTCCCGTGGACTTACTGGGCCATGACTTCCCGACACCTCCGCCCACACACCAAATCTCTCCGCCAGGCTTACCTTGGCCTTTACTTGAAACGGGACGTCCGGAACTCTTGTCGACGGATCCATCCGGGCCGGGCGTAAGCGGGCGAGACGGTCCACCACAACCGCTGGTCGGGGCTACCACACCGGTCTTTCTCTTCGGTGGTGGACGCTGTGAGACAGTGGTGACCGAGTCAGCATCCTCGGATTTCTCCCGTTGAGTTTTTACGACCTCCTCCGCGGTCGTTGCAGTGTGCGCAGGGATGGCTGTCAAAGCTGTGATTCCCGTATCTGTTACCGGAGCAGCAGCAGTCAATGTCGTGGTGGAAGGGTGAACTGGAATCCATGAGGTATGTCCAAACATGGCGACCTGTTGCTGATCCATCGCACACTGCAAAGTTTTTGCGCCAACGTCCCACGTGTAGTCCTTCACACGTATTGGACTCCTCCCCTTTGCTCCAGTTCGCGGGCTTTTCTTATTTTCTGTTTCTGAGTCACGCCCACGAACTAAGCGATGGGGGTGTGCCTGGTGGCGCAGTGCAAATAGAAACCCCCACGTGTACTACTTCACACGGCTGAGCTTCCCCCTTTTTCCACTCTTCTGCACGGGCCTTTCCCTTCATTGGGTCATGTCCACGACTTCGACAGGGATGCACTTCGGCCAATGAAGGCCTGCCTACTCGCGTAACTCCTCCAGCAGACACGTTCAATTCTGTGGTGCACAAACACTATACCGGACCTGAGCCCCCACGTGTAGCACCCTCCTTACTCCCCTCTCTTCACACGCTCGTCTGTCTCTTGTCTCGGGTACCTTAGAGGGGAGGGAGCGGGGGACACTACGCCTGGCCTTTACCACAGATGTCAGTGCAGTATAAGCAAAGTTATTTTCTTTTATCTTCGGGTCAGTGCTGTGCACCTGGATCCTCCACCAAGAGTTACCTTGAACAATGTCTGTCAGGAAATTAGCCCCACACCATTAAAGTCCAACACTCCTTTATTCTTCTGCGAATGACACAATCAGTTTAACTCCCTTGGTAGAAACAGAACAGGAAAGGAGGTGTGGATGCAAGTAGGCCCAGACACAATTGGTTCTCCACTTTCCTTCCTGAAAGTGGGTTGCGATCTCCGAGCGAGGGGGAATTTCCTTCCAGGCGGTCTCCGGTGAGAGGCTCACCTGTCACCGGCAATATGCTGCACCGGGTCTTCAAGCGAGGAGCTCCTCCCGGTCCATTGCGCCTTCCGGATTCGGGTACCCACTCCCGGGGTTCCCTAGGATCTCCTTCCCTTGCGGAACTCAGTGTTGGGCACTGAGCTCCACGACCTCCATCCGAGTACCTCACCCCAGGCTAAAGGTGCCTGGGATGGAACACGACATCCGGCTGTCCTCTAGGCCTAGGCTGCCTAGAGAACCGACACGAACCACCGCCCACAGGCTGAAGGTGCCTGGGACTCGACCCCGTGACAAAGATGGCCGGCCCCTTTATACCCTCCCCCAGCAAGCACGGCGGGTTCCCCGCCCCACCATACCGCTGCTGAGAGAGGACAAAAAGGAGGCACAGCACACAGCAATGATTCAACCCCAGTCCAGGGCAACAGCGGGAATTACACATCACTGATGTCTCTGGCAAGTTCAAAATTACACCCGGGAAAGTACATACCCGCTACATATAGTACTAGTCAATAAAGTGTGTATATATATATATATATATATATATATATATATATATATATATATATATATATAGCCCCAGCCCCAATTTGAACAAAAATTCAGCCATGACACGTGTACTGGGGCCCATGGAACGGAAAGCCTGGGAAATAGAGCACACATAATAAAAAAAAAAGGAAAAATATTTAAAGATATTTAAATCGATGAAGATGTAAGTTATTAGTATTTATGCCTTTACATGACCACTCAGTTTTGAATGAAAGCATTAAGCTATTGTTGATCACCTGCATTTGAATCTTATAGATATCATACCTCCTGCTAACCCTTGAAAAAGGAGACAGACATTCATCTCCGAAAACTCTCGGATATAGGATTTTGTATCTTCAATTGAATATTTTGTATTTTTTTTATCCACGACCATGTGTAATTATCTATGTATTTTTTTTCCTAATAAATTCTAATTATATTTTTCTACTTTATTGTCTTGCTGGTAGTGCTTTAAAAATCCCACCCCTAGGGGCTCTCTTTCCATGTTCTTTATGGGATGTGGCACACTTTTGAAATCTTCTATATCAGAATCCCTTTTTGAGAAACGTTTGGGGACCACAAAGGGTGACTTTGGTTGTTCCCATTCCTTATAGGTAAACCTACCAAAATAAGACAGAAAAGGAAACACCTTTGGTGTGCAAGGTGACTTATGCGTACCAAAGAACACAGCCACATCTGTGGCCCTGTCAGCCGCATCCTCCATCTTTAAATTCTCCCGCACCGCAGTAACAAGTGCGCCCACCAGCGCTTTTTCACTCGCCGGAGAAAGAAGACCCTGTAGTACAAAAATAATCTTTGGCACCACCAAGGCACACCCCAATGGCTAGGATACCTATCAGCAGAGGTGGAAATACACAAGGACCCCCAAAGACTCACCCTCCCAGCTGGAAGAGCGCCGTAATTCGGACCCAGCAAACACCAGTGGTCGGCAACCATTTCATCCATCCAGGGCAGGAAGGAGAAGAGAGGAGGAAGAGGAGGAGCCCTGGCATCTCCACGAGGCTCCAGCCGTCTCCAGCTTCTCCTTAGACAAAGGAAAATTGGCCGCTGTGATTTAAATCGGACCTCCCAAACATGGCGCCGGTCATTTGACATGCTGAAGCATGCTGCCAGGATCCTCTCTGTGCCTTCAACATCACTGCACCCTCTGCAAGGGGATCCCTCTCCAAAAGGTACTGTACTCCACCAGGCCGGGTGAACATTTAAGGGGGGCGGAGCCGGCATGCAGCATGTGAGGACTGCGGGGACAGAGCTCTCTCTGCAGGTTGTTGATTCTGCCGTGATCCTGTGAGCAAAACGGTCAAATTTTGACCTGGACTGCTGGGGGATGGTGAAATACGGGCCACCTTGGCCCAAAACGCCGGGAGAACGGCTGGCCCACTTTGCCTGGGGTTCCCAAGATGGTGCATGGGAGGAGGAGGAGGAATGGCTACTGCTGATGAGACATGTGGAGGCTGCTCAGCCAGCGTATCCCCCACTGGATCGGGCGAGTCCGACCACAGAGGGATCACCTCAAACGCAGGGGGAGATCTTTAGACAGGCTGGACAGAACTGGCAGGGAGGTGGAGGAGGAAGAGGAACTATCCCTTACACATATTATGACAGCCATACAGGGCTGCCAGAACAAGTTGATTGATCACTTTGGGGAACTTTAATTGGAATTCTCATTCATGAAACATGATATGCAGAAGCTCAGAGAAAAGGCACAGGCTACAGACCACCATATTGCCTATCTGGAGGACACTGTCAGACCCTTTTACACTGCTTAGGTGGCAAAGAAAACCCTCTCTGAGCATACTTTAAAGATGGCCGATGTGGAGAATTGCAATAAAAGGAATAATATAAGGCTGGTGGGGTTCCCTGGGGGAGCGGAGGGGAAACACCCTGAGGAGTTCTTAGAGGGGTGGATCAAGGAGCACATGGCTCCTGGTAGTTTCGCTAACATGTTTGCCATCGAACGGGCGCATCGCGTCCTGGGGCGAGCACCACCAAAGGGAGCAATTCCCAGACCTATGAATGCAAAGATCCTGCATTTCTGTGATTGGGAGAATATTTTGAAAGGAGCCAGGACGGGGCCTGAATTGGAGTTTAATGGCTACTGGATTTATATATATCCTGATTTCTCCGCTGCCACCCAGAAACAAAGAGCCTCTTTTCAGCAGGTGAAGAAGCTACTTAAGCCTTGTACACACGACCGAGTTTCTCGTCCAAAACCGACAAGAAAAGTGTCGCGAGAGCTTTATTGTTGAGAAAACCGTTCGTGTGTATGGTTTTACGACGAGAAAACTGCCGTGAATCTCGACGAGAAAAATAGAGGACCTGCTCTCTATTTTCTCGTCCGGATTCTAGATTTTCTCGTCGTGTTTCTCGTCAGCCTGTTTTGCAACGTTAAAATGGTTCGTGTGTATGCTTTTACGACTCTTCAAAAAGCGCGCATGCTCAGAATCAAGTATGAGACGGGAGCGCATCTTCTGGTAAAACAAGCCTTCGTAACGGAGATAGCACATTCGTCACGCTGTAAATTATTGCATCGTTTAAATGTTGTGCATTTAAATCTTCTTTAGAATGTTACAATAATGAAAACTAATGAACTTGTTTTGCTGCTGATATTCACACAGAGTTATGACCATCTATTTTAAACCTTTTTCATGCTGCTCTTAAGAAGATTTAGCTGTATTATATTGTGCAAGATCTTCTGAATATTTTAATGTTTTATATTTTTTAGACAGATGTTAATTGTAATTTGTCGATGTTTTGATAGTGATCTCCCATTTTATTTTTTAAATTTAGTTGTGTCAAGTTTACACCCTATATTTTTTAAAGAACACCTTTAATGATTTTTTTTGGTGTTATCTGTTCCTTTTTTTGGGGGGTCAAATGTATCTGCTTACTCCAAAGGTAAATAAATAATTATTATAAAAACACATAGTCAAGTATGAACTTAAACAAAAAAAACATTTATTCATGTCTTGAACAAAATAAATAGAAGGCAGCGCTGGAGAACCTGCTGCCATTTGTGCATCCATGGGACCCCAGAGCACACATCAACCCTGTGTGGACACTAAAATTGGGAGCTTGAGAAGCACAACAGATGTGAGCACAATCTGATGCTGGCATCCCAGAGGTCAGGAACAGCAGCAGGTGATATATATGTCCCAAGTCTATGGTACTACAACAGGCTGCCTTCTGTCCGACCACAATGAAGCAAGGCCATCACTTCCTCGTCTTGTTGGCAGCCTTCCCTGAAGCCTTCTCTGCAGCCTTCCTTCTGCGTGTGGCTAGAGGCTAGGCCACTGGAGGGGTACTCCTGTCAGGAGGAGGAGAAGGAGGTGGAGGAGAAGGGGGTGGCACAGAAGAAGAAGGTGGAGGTGGAGAAGGAGAAGGGGGTGGCGCAGAAGAAGAAGGTGGAGGAGGAGGTGGAGGAGAAGGGGGTGGCACAGAAGAAGAAGGTGGAGGTGGAGGAGGAGGTGGAGGAGAAGGGGGTGGCGCAGAAGAAGAAGGTGGAGGAGGAGGTGGAGGAGAAGGGGGTGGCGCAGAAGAAGAAGGTGGAGGTGGAGGAGAAGGGGGTGGCGCAGAAGAAGAAGGTGGAGGAGGAGGAGGTGGAGGAAGAGGGGGTGGCGCAGAAGAAGAAGGTGGAGGAGGAGGTTGGGGTTGGGATAGTTGTGCAACCTCACATATGGCCGTATTGGGGGTAATCCTCTCCATCACCCCCTTGTTCAGCAAGGTGATGAGCAAGGGCTCGCATAGGAGGCGTTGTTCCATGCTCATCACCTTTAACTTGGCCTCAAGTAGGCCGGCAATGGCCTCTTCAGGGGATGTGGGCTCCTGGAGGGTGGCATGTGCCTCTCTAATAAGGGCCATTGCTGCCTCACTAGTGGTCCTGTCCCTCCTGCTTCTTTTAGGAAGGCAGATGGGAGGCACCTGAGATCTCGTGCTTCTCCTCGTGCCGGCCACCTCCTGTCTGCCACTGGGCCCTGCCACCTCCTGGCTGCCACTGGGCCCTGCCACCTCCTGGCTGACAGTGGGCCCTGCCACCTCCTGGCTGACAGTGGGCCCTGCCTCCTCCTGCCTGACAGTTTCCAGACCCTCCTCCTGGCTGATTTCATCCTGTGTATGAAAAAGGGACATAGTTTAATATTTTGGTTTATTATTTTCACACAAATTTGAGATCATGAATGTAGCAATTTGAATGTAAATCAAGAGAAAAGACAAATATTTTTAGGACTACATCAGATTGACTATTTAGCACCCAATTTATGGCAGACTAATGTCTCTAGATCTTGATTTCACTTTTGTATCCCAAAATAGTTTAGGATTTTCATCTTGACTTCTTTTGCCTGCATTAAGTTTTTCACAATACATTTTCATTTAATACTATACCTGGCTCCAGATGTCCAAATCAGCTTCTTCCAGGATGGCTGCCTCCTCTTGCTCCAGAGAAGGCTCAGGTTGGCTGCAGGGAAGTCTGGGGGGGAAAAGTGGACAGTGATGGCCTTGCCTCAATGTGGTCATCCAGAAAGGACATCCTGCTATAGTACCACAAATTGGGGACATACACATCATCTGCTGCTGCTCCTGACCTCTGAGAAGCCAGGACCTTAGAGCGTTCAGTCCTGTATGTGCCTCTCAAGCTCCCAATTTTAGTGTCCACCTGTTTTGCTGTTGCTGTGGGCACCTTGGTATGCACAAATGGGAGCAGGGTCTCCAGCGCTGCTTTTCTTACCCCTTTTTTTCTATGGATGGGGTTTTTTGTTTTCCACAGAGCGGGCAGCTCCCTTACCCGGTCTATAAATTCCGCAAGGAATTCCTTGTCACTTATGAAGACATTCATTTTGGGTCTGCAAGCCCAAAAAAAATAATAAAAAATAATGTGAGGCACACAGTCCAACCTCCTGTAAATCTTAGTCACCATATATATCCTCCAACATTCTCTAGACAGTATAGGCCACCAATTTCTCAAAGTCTACAAATCACATACCTTCGTTCGCACGTCCGTCACTTTTACTCCTCTCTCCGCACACTGAACGTAGTATAGTCACATGTGTGTTTGCTATATATACACACACCACGCATGCGTAAGCCTATGCACACGTCGCTCCGCACACGTCGCCCGCCCATGACGTTCTAAGTAACATCTTTTCCCCGCCCCTTCTCATTCGGCGCGCAGACAGATATGGCGGATTCACAGCAGGTGTCTGCTAATTCATCAAACAATGAGGAGGAGACAAGCCCGGAGACTGAGGAAACGTCACGATCAAGGAGGAGATTCAAGGCATCTAATATGTCTTACGCGGAGATGGCGGAGATGGTGGACATATTGCTAAAGTCGGATTATGACGCAAAGCATGGGCCGTATAGCAAACCTAATCGAAGGAAGGCCAAAATCATGAAGAAAGTCGTGAAGAGTCTGAAGAAGAATTTCGGGGTGTAACGATCAAATGAGCAGCTCAGAAAGAGGTGGTCTGACCTCAAACTGAGGGAGCCGGAGCAGTTAAGGAGCATTAAGAGAATGCTTGAAAAAAGTAAGTACTTTTTCCCCTTTTTTCCTATTGTATTTCACAACTTGCATGTTGCTCCATGTTATTGCATGTTTCTATTGTACCTTACAAAATGTCATAGTTTGAACTTGGTTTGGCACAGTAATTGTTCGTTACAGACACATCGTTCGGCCACTATCCTCGATTTTTATAGATTTTACAGGGTTAAAATAATTTACACATCTGCCTGTTTTTATTCAATAGTTGTTCTTACATTGTTGGCTAGATGATGTGTTTGTAAAGATAATGAAATGCAAACTTTAATCAGTGTAAAGGAGAGGACACTCAGCAGCTGGTTCCACATCTGTACTTTTGAGCACTATAGTGTGGGCCACCAGAACCACATTTTTTGGGTGTCCCACACAGGTGCATCAGTGAATTTTTGTGGTGCCTCCATGTATAAAAATTGACAGCCAAAGGTGAATAGTAAAGAAATTATTGTGAAAAAATAATGTCTTCATCTGGAAATTCCACCCAAACAGACACTTGTACCTCACTTCCAAGCAATTTATCATGTTTTTATTTTTTATCGAGAATTTCTGTGTGATAACTAGACCTTTTTTTTGATTCTCAGAGGAGAGAAGACTGGGAGGAGAACACTCCAGGGAGCACAGGAAGCCCACAGCTTCTAAACAACCCCAACCTCACAAAGACCCACAACCTGAGGATGTTGAGGAAGTTGAAGAGGTGGAGGAAGGAGAAGTGCAGGAAGGAGAAGTGGATGACGTGGTGGAACTGGTCACCACAACAGGTCAGTATCTGTCATCACAGCTTCAGGTAAGAGATGTAGGCCTGCAGAGTTATAATATCTTTTGTATTTTTTTATAGGGGATGTAAATGTTGTGGTGAAAGAAAGTATGCGTTTCTCTGCTGACAGTGCCCTACGAATCATCCAGCAAGTGATGGAATGTAGCACAGAACTGGACAGAATTAAGCAAAGAATTCATGTGATGGATCAAACCTTTAAAGACATCCTAGATGTTTTGGGGAGAATTGAATATGGCAACAAAACCCGCATTTTTGGATAGAGATTGTCTAAAAGATAAAAAAAAAGGGGAAGAACAATCAATCCAGCCAAAATTTGAATATGCACACAGTGTGTCAACATGTGCCATCTGCCATCCGGGGATATCCATGTACGGGTTTTGGGGGTGCAACCCCTTCCTCGTATCTCAAGTAGGTGAACTGAAGAAGGGGTTGCACCCCCAAAACACGTCCATTGATCACCCCTGATGGCAGATAGCACATGTTGACAATAGGGATCAGGAGTCAAAAATCCCCATTGGAAATGACTTCAAATTGTGTGCATATTCAAATTTTGGCTTGGCCAGGGGTGCCAATACCCCATATTAGGACGGCCAGATAGAGACATAGTTTGGGTAATTGAATGTCTCATATTGCCAAGAGGTATCCAATGTTGTAGTTTGTTGAATGCTACAGATGGTTTGTATTTTCGTAAAAAAAAAAAAAGCCGGTTTGTGGCCAGCCAAAAAAAAAAGTTCTATTTACCATGTGTGTGAATGTGCACAGAGTAAAATTTTTGGAAAAAAAAAAGTGTAGCTTTTTTTTCAAATACGCTCTAACCTTATTTGTGTATATTTTTGTGGTTCATAGTGAAATGGTTGGTATTTACTAAAGGAAAATACACTTGGCACTACAAATGCAATAAGACAAACTTGGAGACAGGAAACAAAAAAAAAGTTACGAGATTAAATCTGATTTTTATTGAGTTCTTTCTCCACGAATCTTTACACATGGCCTGGCATAGGGATTGCCCCCCTACCCGTGAAATATTCCATATATTTCTCCCGAACCTCACGGGCATTTTGGGGGGGCAAGCCAGGACGGGCAGATTCGAGGCCCGGCAGGGTATTGCCATAGGAAAGTCCTGCCTCAGGCAATATTGAGGCCATATAATTACTGAATTTTCGGCTCAGAAAATTATGGAGCACACAGCAGCATAAAACGACATAGTTTATCTTGTACTCCGCCAAGTGAATAGGAGTCATAAAAAGGCGGAACCGGCTGGCCATTATCCCGAAGGCATTTTCAATGACTCTTTGGGCCCTGGCCAGCCGGTAGTTGAACACCCTCTTCTCTGGGGTCAGGGTCCTCTGGGGAAATGGCCACATGAGGTGCGGTCCGAGTCCGAAGGCTTCATCAGCCCAAAAAAACAAAGGGGAGTCCTTAAACATTCCCTGCATCCGGTGGCAATGCAAGGTCGTCACTCTGGAGACGGAGGGCAAACTCCGTCTGGATGAAGGATCCCCCATCGGACATCCGGCCATTCTTCCCCACATCCACATAGAGGAATTCATACCGTGCTGACACCACCGCCATCAGCACAATGCTATGAAACCCCTTGTAGTTGAAGTAGGACCCAGAACGGGGTGGTGGCACGATGCGGACGTGCTTCCCGTCAATGGCTCCACCGCAGTTGGGGGAAGTCCCACCGTGTGGCAAACTCCAATGCCACAGTCTGCCATTCCTGTGGCGTGGAAGGAAGCTGTGGAGTCAAACAAGATAAAAATATATTAGTACTTTTGCACATAACATTGCAAGCAGATTATAATAAAATACATTCGAGGCCAACATCAATAAAAATCTCTGTTTAATGTGTTTTTTAAAAGTATAATGGAAGGCTCAAGTTTCATATTCATCACCCCCTCTGATGGTCCATTAGAATCAAATTTGGGGGGGGGGGGGTAGATGTGTTTGGCCACAGGATAGCATTGCAGTGGCGGTGCGTCCAGAGTGGGCGCTGGAGCACTGCCCTCTCTCTCCTGCGCCCGTCACTCAGAACAATACATAGGTTCATGCCTTGCATTAACCTATGTATTGTCAATGCCGCCCACTATTCAGGTGGATGGCCCCCTGTTGAGCGACGGCCATATGAATAACTTTGGCATTTTTGGGGTGAAAATTGCCTATCAGAGACAGGGGGCAAATAGGCTTGGCGATTACAGCCTGAGGGATGTAATTGGCTTCATAAAAGTTAACCAGGGGACGCAGGGGGGGCATTCCTTGGGTAAACACTGACAGGCTCCTCTGCCAATCATGTTCACCAAGTCTGTTTACCGGTAACATGATTGGCTGATGCAACATCGAGGGCAGGAGAAGACATCAAGGACAGAAGAAGGATGGCGCTGACCAGAAGAAGGTAAGTGCAGGGCTGGGGGGGGGGGGACTGGCTGCATTTGAGGAGGCAAAATGGCTGCATTGGAGGGGGCAAACTGGTGGCGTTTAATAGGCACAGTCGCAAAAATGGAGGAAGTTTATATATATAATTTGGGGGTGGCCCCCCAAACATTTGGAGCAGCAGTCACCACTGCTGGAGAGGTTAGTGAAGGGAAATATGCATGGAGGAGAAAAATAGGATTTTTATAACAGCTTACCTGTAAAATCCTTTTCTTGGAGTACACCACGGGACACAGAGCTAGTCATTACATAATGGGTTAAGGGTCACCAGCGGTGATTGGACACTGGCACAACCAATGGAAGACAGTTCCCCTCCATATAACCCCTCCCATCAGGGAAGTACCTCAGTTTTGTAGCAAAGCAGTAAGGTTCCCATAAGAAGGGTGGGACCTCTGTGTCCCGTGGTGTACTCCAAGAAAAGGATTTTACAGGTAAGCTGTTATAAAAATCCTATTTTCTTTATCGTACACCACGGGACACAGAGCTAGTCATTACATAATGGGACGTCCCAGAGCAATGCTCATATGAAGGGGGGGAGACACAGATCAAACCGACCGCTTGCGGACCAGAAGCCCTATACTGCTGCCTGCAGCACACTTCGCCCGAAGGCGGAATCCTCATGTCCTTTCACATCTATTTGATAGAATTTGGAAAATGTATGGACTGAGGACCAAGTTGCAGCCTTACAGATCTGAGCCATCGAAGCCTGGTGGTGCACTGCCCATGAAGCACTTATCGCCCTGGTAGAGTGCGCCTTAACAGGAAAAGGAGGAGTCCTGTTCTTTAAACCATAAGCTTGAACAATTACTTGTCTAATCCACCTGGAAATGGTGGATTTTGATACCGCTTGGCCCTTCTTGGGACCATCTGGTAAAATAAACAAAACATCTGTTTTACGTATCTGAGCGGTTGCTTGCAGATACACCTTTACCGCTCTCACTAGATCTAGAGAGTGTAATAATTTTTCCCCCGCCGTCCGCGGGTTTGGAAAAAAGGAAGGCAGAACAATGTCTTGATTCAAGTGAAAAGCCGACACCACCTTAGGCAGAAAAGCCGGATGGGGTCGTAGTACGATCTTGTCCTTGTGACAAATTAGATAAGGCTCTTTACAAGAAAGAGCTGCTAGCTCTGATACTCTCCTAGCAGAAGCTATAGCAATCAGAAAGGCCAATTTCCTACTTAATATAATTAAAGGAATATGGCGAATAGGTTCAAAAGGTTGCTTTTGCAACACTGACAATACCAAATTCAAATCCCATGGACACAAGGGAGACCTGACTGGAGGATTTATCCTCAGTACCCCCTGAATGAATGTCCGAACTAGGGAGTGAGATGCCAATGGTCTCTGAAAGAAGACTGATAGAGCCGATATTTGCCCTTTGATGGTACTAAGGGCTAATTTCATATCCACTCCTAACTGGCAAAAAGCAAGAATCCTACTTATTTCATATTTCAGAGGATTCCAACTTCTGGATTCACACCAGGAAACGTATGCTTTCCAGACTCTATGATAGATGAGTCTGGAGGCTGGCTTTCTAGCATTAATGAGCGTAGAAAGAACCAGGCCAGAGACCCCTCTCTTTTTCAAAATGTGGGTCTCAGCAGCCAGGCCGTCAAATTTAGCCTTTGTAAGGAAGGGTGGAATACTGGACCCTGTGACAACAGGTCGTGTCGAAGTGGAAGCTTCCAGGGCCTTCCTATCGCCATTTTTACGATCTCGGCATACCAAGGCCTCCTGGGCCAGTTTGGGGCCACTAGGATTACTGGTATTCCCTCCTCCTTGATCCTGCGAAGCAGTCTTTGTAGAAGAGGGATCGGAGGGAATGCATAGATCAGTGAGAACTGATTCCATGGAGTTATTAGAGCGTCTGTCCCGTAGGCTAGAGGATCTCTCGTTCTGGACACAAAGTTGTCCAATTTCTTGTTGAACCTGGAAGCTAGCAGGTCTACATCTGGGTTTCCCCATCTCAGACATATGGCCTGAAAGATCTCTGGGTGAAGAGACCACTCTCCTGGTAGCAGCTGCTGACGACTCAGGTAGTCTGCTTGCCAGTTTTCTATCCCTGGAATGAAGATTGCAGAGATGCAAGGTACATGCTCTTCTGCCCATGCCAAGATCCGGTTCACCTCTCTTTGGGCTGCCCGACTGTGGGTGCCTCCTTGGTGATTGATGTAAGCTACTGCCGTAGCATTGTCGGATTGAACCCGAACTGGGTAGCCCTGTAACCTGTATGTCCAGGTTTTGAGGGCTAGATATACCGCCCGGATCTCTAGCACATTGATGGGCAGGATCCCCTGAGTCTTGGCCCAGGTTCCCTGGGTAGAAGCCTCCTCGAATACTGCACCCCAGCCCGATAGACTGGCATCCGTAGATACCACCTTCCAGGCCACTGGGAGGAAGGACTTTCCCTTCCGTAAATTCCTGGCTTCTAGCCACCAATTGAAGCTGTGGCGTACTTGTGAGGACAGGCGCATGGGTATATCCAGAGCTTGGCTCTTCCTGTTCCAGGAGGCTAAAATATTGCCTTGAAGTAGTCTCGAATGAAACTGGGCGTAAGGGACCGCCTCGAAGGAGGCTACCATCTTTCCCAATAGTCTCATGCAAAGGCGAATAGATGGCCTCTTGTTTGCTTTGACCTTGTGGATCAGGTCTTTCAGAGACTGTATCTTTGGCTCTGGCAGGTATACCCTGTTTTGGGCTGTATCTATGATCATGCCCAGGTACACTATCCTTCTTTGGGCCTGGAGAGAGGATTTTTGTAAGTTTATAATCCATCCTAAATGCTCCAGGTATCCTACTGTAGTGTCTACAGCGTGATCCAATCCCTCCTTTGACTGATCTATTAATAGTAGATCGTCTAGATAGGCTGTTACCGCAATGCCCCGTGTTCTTAGGTTTGCTAACAGAGGAGCTAGCACCTTTGTGAATACTCTGGGCGCGGTGGCTACACCAAATGGCAGGGCCACAAATTGAAAGTGGCGATCTTCTACCGCAAACCTTAGGAATCTTTGGTGAGCGGGGAGGATTGGTATGTGTAGATATGCGTCTTTGATATCTATGGACGCAATGAATTCTCCGCCTTTTAAAGTAGCGACCACGGATCGAATCGTTTCCATTCGAAAATGGCGAACGTTCAGAACTGGTTTAGATTTTTTAGATCCAGGATGGGTCTGACTTCTCCGCTCGGTTTTGGAATCACAAAGAGGTTTGAGTAAAAACCTGAACCTTGCTCCTTTTGGGGTACCTCTGTAACCACACCTTGAGCTATTAAGTGATTCAAACCTTTGAAGAAGGATCCTCTTTTTTGTGGATCCTTGGAGAGTCTTGAACTTCGGAATTGAGAAGATGGGATCTCTCGAAATTCCAGTCTGTACCCTGAGGATATTGTGGATACCACCCATTTGTCCTGGGTTTCTGTCCGCCAAGTCGCTGAGAACTGACGAAGCCTTCCCCCCACTCGGCCGAGCGGGGGCGCCCCTTCAATGAGAGGTTTTGGGGGCTTGCTTATTAGCTCTTGAACCCCACGGCTTCTTGTTCTTCTGAGCCTGTTCTTTGGCTTTTTTGGGCGGCTGAAAAGGCCGTCGCCACTGGCTGGAGTCCGATTTCCCGGGAGCTGGGGAGAGAGTGTGTTTAAAACAAGGTCTCTTGTTTTTCTTTCTCTCAGGTAAAAGTGTCGTTTTACCACTTGATATCTTTTGGATATATCTTTCTAAATCTTCCCCAAAAAGGCGTTCGCCATGGAACGGGAAACTTGCCAACAACTTTTAGCATGGGGCTTCCGCTGACCAATGCTTAAGCCAAAGTACTCTGCGCATCTGTACCAGCTGGAGTGTAAGGCGTGATGCCTGTATGATAGAATCTCTCATGGCATCCACTGTGAAGCATAAGGCTTTAGGTAAATTCTCCCAATTTTTAGCCTGCTCTGAAGGCAGCTCCTTCAGCCCCTGCTTTACCTGTTGGCTGACGACCTGACACATACCGACTGCTGCTACTGCAGGTTGGATAATTGAGCCGGCCAAAAGGAAGGAGGATTTCAGTAAGGATTCCAACTTCTTCTCAGAAGGATCTTTAAACACTTGTACATTATCCACTGGACATGTCAGGTTTTTATTTACACAAGAAATAGCCGCATCTACCGTAGGCAGGCTCCATTTCTTTAAAAATTTTTCCTCCATAGGATAAAGAATGTTAAACTTTTTTGGAGGTGAAAAACGCTTATCTGGATGTTGCCAGTCTGCGTACAATAGATCCTCTAGTAACGGATGAACCGGGAAGGAGCATGCACCTTGCAGGGATCTTAATGATCCTAGGGAGGAGACAGGTGATTCTGTTACCTCCAAAGAGGGTAACCTAAATGCAGCTCGCACGGCTCCTGCATAGCATTGCACCTGTGACTTTAAAATCTGGGATACCGAAAAAGGCTCATCCGATATCCCTGATCCGTCTGACTCCTCATCCTCTGCTGATGTAGCCTCCTCCTCATCCTCCTCCTCCTCAGGTACTTCTGAAGGGAGGTCCAATACTGGAGGAGATCTGCTTCGCTTATTGTCCTTTTTAGAGGATTTAGCGATTAAAGTAGCAATTTTCTCCTCCAGATTATTTAGGGCAGCTGATAAAGTGTCCTCAGTGACATATGCAGGCCCAGGCTTCACTGGGGAAGCCGCCATACCTGACAGAGGTAATGGCTCATCCTGTACAGGTGCTTTTGGCAACACAGGAGAGGAAGGTACCGAGTCAGCACAGCTAGAGCCCCCTGTCTCAGGCGGCGGTGCTCTTTTATCTCTTTTTGTCCGCATTACTTCCCCTGGAAGACTTACTGTTTAGACAAAATACAAGGTACCTAAATGCATATACTACCGTGTTCAGTTTAGCAAATACATTAAGTATGCAACTTTTAACACATAACTATGCATAACATGGATGTCTTCTAGGAAGTACCCAATCCAACCACATGGAGTCTTACGTCCCTGTATAGCTGCTGTGTTTCTCTGCCAGGAACAAGAGAACTAACGAGCTTGCTTGCTGCTGCAGTGCTTTTTACACTGACAGTCTTTTAAATTTGGCGCCGTTTCTGTGCCTGCGCGCGCCACGTGCCCGCGCACGCCTCGGCCCCCCCCCCCTCCGATAAAGCGCGCTCCCGCGCGCGCGCGCGGCCTTTAGCGCTATGGTGGTGGCCATAGTGAGAGAGGACTCTCATCAGCCCCTGTCCCCACTTACCTGCATCTGCAGGTGTCTGTATCGGCCACCGGAAGGAGGAGCGGGGTGCTCAAGCAAGCTCAGCAGCGGAGGTGACGAGCAGTGTACTTCGCCGAAGCCGACACTGAACAGAGTGAGGTGAGTATATTCAGCTCTTTACTCCCCCCAGTGGTGGAAAAAAAGAAGACATCCACTTTTTGAAAAAGGTCCCAACCTAGTTATGGACCTTCTAATCTCACCTTATCCACGCCGCAGGTTTTTCTGCTGAAAGTTTTCAGACAGATACCAAACTTCACCCTTCACGGTGGGCTATGTGTGCCAACCTTCAGGGATATGGGTTCCTATTTAAAGGATACCTCTCCCCTGGGCCTTGTACAAGACTCTTACCAGGACTTTATAGCGAAATAGCGAAAGTGCTGGATCTTAGAGCCCAGTCCTCCGAAGAGAGACATTACAGGCGACGCCTCATGGATGAGGCCCGGATCCCATCCAGATTCAGCTCATTTGTAGGCGTCTTGGATGGATCCGAAAGCATAGCTCTTTTACCCCCAGAGGGTCTCTTTGGTAGAGCTTTCCTTTAGCACCTCCTAACGCGTCCAACACCTTTCGACACTGGCGAAAAAACTGAGGTACTTCCCTGATGGGAGGGGTTATATGGAGGGGAACTGTCTTCCATTGGTTGTGCCAGTGTCCAATCACCGCTGGTGACCCTTAACCCATTATGTAATGACTAGCTCTGTGTCCCGTGGTGTACGATAAAGAAAAAGTGGCATTTAAAAGCTTCCAGCATGCATGAGGACAAAGGGGACATTCTCAGCATATTACAATCATGGTAATTAGGGAAGGATGAAAGAAATACAATACATTAGCATACATGAAATACATAAAATGTGATGTTAATGGAGAAAAAAACTTACCCTAATATAGTCCTCCTGCAGGACTTGGATAATGGCAGAACAGGTGTCTGGGATTATGAGGCCCAGAGCCTGGGGGGAGATGCCTGTCGTGAACTTCAAGTCCTGAAGACTTCTCCCTGTCGCCAGGTAATGTAACGTGGCGATGAGCCTCTGCTCATCACTGATGGCTTCCCGCATAACGGTGTCCTGCCTGGTAATATAGGGGGACACCAAAGCCAACAGATGCTGAAAAACGGGGTCAGACATCCACAGAAAATTCCTGTAGTCCTCAGGATTATTCTCGACGATCTCCCGCAGCAGAGGCATATGGCAGAATTGGTCCCGCTGGAGCAACCAATTCTTGGTCCATGAACTCCTCCTCACCCCGTTCATGGACTCGTCTTGGTCCAAAACAAGCAGACCAACACCAAGCGCCCGCACAGCACGAACTCGACGACGAGAACGTACCCGCGACATGGCTAGGAAACGGTCGTCTTATCAGAACGTACAGAACAGAAGGCACTTTAGAACAGCAAGGCCTATGAAGAACGAACTGAAATTCAGAAACGAACGGGCAAGAACGCACTGTAAAACAGATACGACCTGCCTACACGCCCTGAAAGACAAGATACGAACCCACAAGCACAAACTGAACCGCAGAAAACGAACTGAAAGCACGAAGACTGAAAAGCGCGAATCGTCTCTTCCCAAACTTTTACTTCACACGCGGTAACACGAGATCAGCAAAAGTAGCCCAAGGGGTGGCGCCAGGGAAATCGATCTTCCCCTTTATACTGCCGTCGTACGTGCTGGACGTGACCGCGCAGAACAACGACGAAATTTGGAATTGTCAGTGTGTACGCATGGAAAGCTTGACGAGAAACTCGTCAAGGTTAACAAGAATCTCGTCAAGAAAAACGACGTGTTTTTAACGTCGAGAAACTCGGTCGTGTGTACAAGGCTTTAGAGATCTGAATTTGTGCATTATGGATAATGGAAAGGCATATTTCTTCAGAACTCCTACTGAGGCCTCAGGATGGTTGGATGCCCGGGGTTGCTCGAGGGGTGGGAATTCTCCACGTCCCCCCTAGCAACCTTTGAAAGTATAGCTGGGATCTTGGAAGAAGACTGCGGGAGCAGGGGGTAGTATGAGTGACTGGTCTGTTTTTTTACCCCCCTTCTGCCCGGAACTCTGCTTTGTTGCCTTACTTTCCTGGCAGTCCAGGGATTCACTACATTATTATGATGCTATGTGTTTTCTTGCTGCTCAAGATATCCTACTGCATAGTGGGAGCCTGCACACTGTTCTGTCTACTGCAAAGGTTTTTATCTTTTTTTCTTTTCTCGTCAGTTTTCTTTTTCTTAGGACTTGTTCCTCAAGGTGCTGGAGCCTGTGAGACTAATCTAAGTCTGGCATCCGTTTACCCTTTCCCTTGGTAAAGGTTATGGGATCAAAGTGCCTGGCAAGTTGGGGTGGGGAGGTGGGTGGGGGGCATATGGGTATTTTTTCTTTTGGGACAATTTTTTTTTTCCTATCTGGACTGGACTCTTTATATTCAGTGTGTGTGCGCAATACATTTTCTCCTGTTTCTCCTGTTAAACAGCTGCTGCTCTATTTCTAGGGGGGGTGGGGGGAGGGAGCTCTGGAGTCCTGATCCTTTGGCTCTCCTCTTTGCAGGGGGGGGGCATAATTCCAAATTTAAACATTCCTTGGTATTTGATTACATTAAAAAGTATAAACCGAGGCGCATGCGTGGCGGCTCCATGGACGGTCGCAAGATCTGAGTGCTCCGCACGGCTCCAGCCTACACTCTCCGCCGCAGCTAACAGCAGAGGAGGATTCCCTGGATCGGGCACTCCACCACCCTCAGAGGACCTGAGATACCCACCCACATGATCGGGGGCACAGCTAGACGGGACTTATCCCGGCAACTTAACCCTGGTCCTTCGCCCGAGGCCTCCGCCAAAATGGCAGCCATTACAGCTAAACGACACCTGATCCAGGATCCAGAGGAATCCATCGCTGATCCAGCGGACCAAGACACATGCACAGAAGGTCAGCATCCTCCAACAGTGAGTAACCAGCAGCTTCCATTATTATCCCCCACATCCACTGAATCGCTGCTTGGCAGGACCCTGGATGGCATTCCCCTTACACCAATGGAGAATTTCACCATTACCCCCGACCATCCTGGGGCTCATACCAGATATCTCCCCTCTACCCCCACAGACTTTTAATCTTTAATGGAGACTTTTTCCAAAATGCTCTCTGGAGCACTTGCCCAAAATGCCTCACAAATTTCATCAACAATACAGGCTGATCTGCATCACCTGGGGGCCAGAATAGAGGCAATTGAAATTAAATCTGACCAAACTGTTGCCATAGCCCAACAGAAAACTGACAGGATCCAAGAATTGCATGAACAGTTAGATATTGCATTCTCAAAACTGGATGACTTTAATATGTTTTTCAGGTATAATTTCAGACTCATAGGTCTTCCTGAATCGTTTAAGGAGACCGATAAAATAGTTTGCGCATTTTCAAAAATCTGATCCCTGACATACCAGAACACCACCTGGAATTGGACCAAGCCCACAGAGCCCTCCAAACACCACGCCAGGATGGCCTACCCAGGGACATTGTGGTAAAGCCGCATTTTTTCAGAGTCATAGAGGAGGTCATGCGTAAGGCCCGGGAAGCGGAAAACCTTACCATTCAGGGTCACCCCATTCAAATATTTGCTGACCTCTCCCCTTATACAATACAAGAGAGTAGATCCTTAAAACCTCTTCTGCAAATCCTGTCACAAAAATCAATCACTTACAGATAAGTGAAATTTAAGCGAAAAGGAAAAGCCTATCTAAACAAATCATACAGCTTCGCAAACTTCGTGGACGGAGAACGCCTGCTACTCCAACTGGGCCACATCTCCCATTCTCCAGTCTCCACATTCGATCCCAGGACCCCGATCTCCATGAAAAGGCCTCCCCCCACGAGCCCCATCAAACCCCTGTGGCAAAAACAAGCAAAGAGGTCTAAAGACGGACGTCCACTTTAATGAGAATCCTGCAATCAACCTTTTATTTTCCTTTTGTGACTCCACTGACTGAAGTCTGGTCAAAGGACCCCCCTATTCATCCCTGCCAACCTAAAAAAAAAAATGGATAGAGACTTCCTACAGATAACTTGCTGACAGGGATGAGCCGAACACCCCCCTGTTCGGTTCGCACCAGAACCTGCGAACAGACAGAATGTTCGTGTGAACTTTAGAACCCTATTAAATACAATGGACTCGAACGTTCGAAATCTAAAGTGCTAATTATAAAGGCTAATATGCAATTTATTGTCCTAAAAAGTGTTTGGGGACCCGGGTCCTGCCCCAGGGGACATGTATCAATGCAAAAAAAAGTTTAAAAAATAGACTTTTTTACGGGAGCGGTGACTTTAATAATGCTTAAAATGAAAAAATAAAAAAGTGAAATATTCCTTTAAATTTCGTACCTGGGGGGTGTGTATGATATGCATGTAAAGTGGCGCTTGTTTCCCATGCTTAGAACTGTCCCTGCACAAAGTGTCATTTTTGAAGGAAAAAAAAGTCATTTAAAACTCACTCGCGGCTATTAATGAATTGTCGGCTTTTATCAATACATAGAAAAGTCATTGATAAAAAAAAAAAAAAAAAGCGTGGGGGTTCCCCCAAATTCAATTACCAGGCCCTTTAGGTCTGGAATGGATATTAAGGGGAACCCCGCCGCAAATTTAAAAAAAAATGGCGTGGGGTTCCCCCTAAATATCCATACCAGGCCATTGAGATCTGGCATGGATTTTAATAGGAACTCCACCCCAAATTTAAAAAAAATGGCCTGGAGTCCCCCCAAAAATCCATACCAGACCCTTATCCGAGCACGCAACCTGGCCGGCTGCAGGGGAAGAGGGGGGGGACGAGAGAGCGCCCCCCCTCCCTCCTGAACCGTACCAGGCCACATGCCCTCAACATGGGGAGGATGTCCCCATGTTGATGGGGACAAGGGCCTCATCAATACAACCCTTGCCCGGTGGTTGTGGGGGTCTGCGGGCGGGGGGCTTATCGGAATCTGGAAGACCCCTTTAACAAAGGGGACCCCCAGATCCCGGCCCCCCCTATGTGAATTGGTAAGGGGTACATTGTACCCCTACCATTTCACGAAGAAAGTGTCAAAAAATGTAAATAAAAACACACACACCTTGGAAAAGTCCTTTATTAAAAAAAATAATAATAATAATTAAAAAAAAACATTCCAGCGATGAAATCCAGTGTCCCGCGGCGATCCCGATGTCCAGCGCTGTCTGTCATTGGTTGTGCCTGTGCGGACCTGATGGGGAACTTCCGCGATGTGTTTTAAATCGCTCAGCGGACCAGATGCGGAACATAAGGGGCGGGTCTATACATGGGGAACTTCATTCGCTGTGTAATACATGTATAGACCCGCCCCTTCTCATGTGCCGCTCTCTCATCCCCCCCTCTTCCCCTGCGGCCGGCCAGGTTGCGTGCTCGGTCTGGTATGGATTTTTGGGGGGACTCTACGCCATTTTTTTTTTAATTTGGGGTGGAGTTCCCCTTAAAATCCATGCCAGATCTCAAGGGCCTGGTATGGATATTTAGGGGGAACCCCACGCCATTTTTTTTTTAAATTTGCGTCGGGGTTCCCCTTAATATCCATTTACCAGACCTAAAGGGCCTGGTAATTGAATTTGGGGGAACCCCCACGCTTTTTTTTTTATCAATGACTTTTCTATGTATTGATAAAAGCCGACAATTCATTATAGCCGCAAGTGAGTTTTAAATGACTTTTTTTCCTTCAAAAATGACGATTTGTGCAGAGACAGTTCTAAACACGGGAAACATCATCCACTTTACATGCATATCATACACACCCCTCGGGTACGAAATTTAAAGGAATATTTCACTTTTATTTTTTCATTTTAAGCATTATTAAAATCACTGCTCCTAAAAAAACGGCCGTTTTTAAAACTTTTTTTTGCATTGATATATGTCCCCTGGGGCAGGACCCAGGTCCCCAAACACCTTTTAGGACAATAACTTGCATATAAGCCTTTATAATTAGCACTTTAGATTTCTCCCATAGACTTTTCGAATTTGCCGCGAACATCCCAAATTGTTTGTTGTTCGGCGAACGGGCGAACAGGCAATGTTCGAGTCGAACATGAGTTCGACTCGAACTCGAAGATCATCCCTACTTGCTGACTATTTTTCTACCCCCTGGTTACTCTAAAGCAGACATACAACGAGTGAAGGCGCAAAAATCCAGAAAACATGTATAGTGCCCAGTACAATTAGTAAAATGATATATATGTAGTGTAGCATCTACAAATGGAAATAAAAGATCAATCCGTATGATTAGTACAGTCTCTCAAAGTCTGTATGCACACAGGGTATATGGAGGGTTATATAAATAAAAGTATTCAGCGCTGAAAAAAGTATTGTAGAAACTACTAAAAGTTGCAAGCCAGCACTCAAGGTATATTCATAAAAATCCCTCAGATGTGATCATAAAATAAAAATAGTGCAGCGCAACAAAATTAATTGATAAATAAATACATGTCATATAGGCATATCCAAGTCCATAAAGACAGAGACAGAGTCCATATGTGCTTGTGAACCAGCAGTAATAATAGCATGCAATGTGGATGAACAGAATGGTGTCCAGAAATCCCTCCACCACAATAAGGTTGGCCTCTCACCTCACAGCTTCGACCTAGCTAGAGGTCACACAGCTAATACTCAAAAGAGTAAGTGGGAATCAAAAGGGAAAACATCCGGTCCATCAGTAATCATTTCCACATATAGCAGGGTAACATACCAGGCTGGAAACTCCGTCATACGAAGACACAAGAAAAAGAACGATCTAATGCTCTCAGTATAAACAGTTTAATGTGGAAAAACAAATTTGAAAGCTACTCACAAATAAAGCACTCAGACGCGAGTGCCAGCGTTCTAAGCATAGGTATAAAGCAGCGTGGTAGCGCAGACTGCAGCGATGACCGCGAGTGACGTCTAACGTGGCTCCTCCCCCCGGATATGCCTATATGACATGTATTTATTTATCAATTAATTTTGTTGCGCTGCACTATTTTTATTTTATGATCATATATGGAGGGTTAAAAAGGGGTTAAAAAAGTCCACAGTACACAGGGCTGCCTTCATGGGTGAACAGAAACCATGTTCAGGGAGCTGTAAAGAAACAAGGAGAGAAGGCGCCTCTGAGTGCAGTAGTTTGGACACAAGCTTTAATTGTAGATACAATGGATAAACTCACATTTAGTAGATAAAAATAAGGCATAGCAAGGTGGGTTCAATATGTCTGGATGACGGTCTCAGCAGTGGGTCACCATGGAACTCTTGGCTCTGTGATGAAATAGCAGGAGTGTCACTGAAGATGTGAAAGCCGGCTTCCGGGGACAGCAATCCTGGAGAGTTAATAGCGAAGCATGGAAAGCATGGACAGCCAGACTGCAAGAGATTACATCATTGATGTGGGATGCGTTTCGTGAGCGTGCGCACTTGCGATGTCCTGGCAAGTCGCGCTCCTTTTTCAACAAGACATAAGGGCGGATGTGAGAGGATGCCATATATAGGGGCGGGGAGGTGAGCAGTGGGCTGGATAAGGCGGGGCTGGGGAGTGACAAATAAATAGTGAAGAAGGGAGAGAAGGACATGTAATAGTAGAAAACGGTGACTGAGAAAAATACATAAAGGAATGGAATGGAGACTTAAATAATTATAAAATGGGCATGAGAAGAGGAATGTAAAAAACAGGGAATATTTGGTTAATAACATCTAAAATATAGTTGCATTATTAATGAGTAAAGGAAGGGAAGAAAAGGGGAAATAAAACGAGAATTTTGTTACCTGGGCAAAGGAGGACAAAGGAATAAAAAAAAGTGACAGGGGATGCATAAATTAAGAAATAAGTTATTTATTATTAGAGGAGAATTTTGATAGTTATACAGTGCTGGAAATTGCAACTGTATGACATGGGGTAGTAACGAATATTATATTTAAAGGGGGGGGTGAGGGGGTGAGGTAGAAATAAAAAAAGGGGAAGGGGAGGGGGAGCGGGGGGCTAGAGGGAAGGAAATATATATAATTAATTGTCATGAAAAATATATATATATCAATGAGTATATATGTTTAGGGAAGTGGAGGGTAATAATATGGATATAATATATTCAAATAAATGGAAAAATTAACATATATTAAATAAATTTATATTATGTGGTATATTGTAAAAGGAGGGGAAATAGATAAATTTGTAATAACACGGTGGGGGGGGGGGGGGGCAGGGAGGGGAAAGTATAGTTGGGACTATACTATATATATATATATATATATATATATATATTACATATACACACACACATATATATATACACACACCGCAACAATATGTGAGTATAATAAAAGTATATAAAGTACATATAGAGTTCATACATACAAAAATAATGTATACAAAATGAGTGTACGTAAAAGGGTATCGTGCATACACCAATATATTAAAATACACGTTTATAAGTCACGCAAAAAAACATATAGGCAATATATCAATATATATATATATATATATATATATATATATATATTGTGACAGCAGGAAGGTAAAGTCACCTGGTTGCATCCAGGGGGGTAGATATATTTCTCCCAGATTCAGGCTTTATGCCGACTTATACAACTAGGGAGTTGATGAAGCCCAGCTGAGGCTAGTGGGCTCATGAATGACTCATACCTCTAGGGAGAGTGCTGGGCGTCGTGAGGCAGGGAGTTGATGAGACCAGCTGAAGCTTGTCAGCTCATTTAGGCCTCTATAAGAACTCCCAGATTCATTAGGTGTTAGCTCATGCCTGGAACCAGACCTGTGTGGACTGTCTAGGGAGAGTGAACCCCTGTGCGGTGAGGCAAAGCCTGTGTGGCTATTTGTTTGGACTTTTACTAAACCAGGGACTTAGGGACTAGGACAGCACCAGGCTGATCCCAGTTGTTAGTTTAGGAAACCTGCATGTTTAGTCAGAGGTCAAACTGACCAGGATTTATTTTGTTTATGTTTCTTTTTGGCTTTGCTGTGTTTTTGTCACTGTACATAGAGAAATAAACCGCACCTTTTGATTTTGAAAACCACAACCTCCGTCTGCTGGCCCTGTTTTTGTGTGGGGAGCCCAACCAAGGGGTCACACACACCCGCTACCGAGTTAACCCCCTCACAGTTGGTGGAGAACCAGTGGCAGTTTTTTTTAAGCCAGCATGGAGGAGATACTGAAACAGCTGGCTCTAGCAAATGCCAATCAACAGCAGACAAATGCAGGTTTGCAAAGGAGCCTTGCAGCCCAGCAGCAAGCTCATCAACAAGCCCAGCAGCAATCTGAGGCCCGCTTCATAGACCTGTTACAGAAGCAAGAGCAGAGACTACAACAAATGGAAGCAGTAATGCAGCAACGTCCGCAGACCAGTGAGGAAAGCCGTCCCACTAATACCGCGTCCTTTGGGGTGAGTCGTTTATTGACAAAAATGACTGGAGAGGATGATCCAGAGGTATTTTTGACCACATTTGAAAGGACTGCTGAAAGAGAAAAGTGGCCTGAGGAGCAGTGGGCTGGACTGGTGGCTCCTCTGTTAACTGGTGAATCGCAGAAGGCTTACTATGACCTAGAGCCTGACCAAGCAAAAGACTATGTGATGCTAAAAGCTGAAATATTGGCAAGGCTGGGTGTCACCCTGGCTGTCCGGGCTCAGCGTGTGCATAACTGGACTTTCCAGCTTGGAAAACCCCCCAGGTCTCAAATGTATGATCTCATTCACCTGAGCAGGAAGTGGCTACAGCCAGAGACTTTGTCCGCACCAGAGATTGTGGAACGTGTTGTAATGGATCGGTTTTTGAGAGCTCTTCCTACTGCCATCCAAAAGTGGGTAAGCCATGGAGACCCAGAGACGGCCGGTGGTCTTGTGGATCGTGTAGAGAAATACTTGGCTACAGAGAACCTGACGGCCTCTTCCAGAGACTCTCGGACTTTCCACCCTAAGACCAGACCATCCCCAGGGGCGGATAAGAGGATTCCAAGGGGTGAGGGTGGAGAGAGTGAGAGGGTGGGAGCTCTACCCAAAGTTTGGCGAGAACAGCCTGGGAAGTCAGGGGCTCAAGAGGCAGCCAAATGGATTGTTTGCTACCGCTGCCGGCAAGCGGGACATATTGCAGCAAATTGCCCGGTTGTGGAGGAACCCATGCAATGTGACTTTCTGATGGACAGACGTCAGTCGCTGTGTGCGACAGTCGCATGCACTGCCATTCGGGGAACTGAGAAACATTTATGCAAAATGTGTATTAATGGTAGAAATGTTGTGGTATTACTGGATTCAGGTAGCCTTGTGACCCTGATAAAGGCTGAATTAGTTAAAACAGAGGTCTCTGGGAATAGCAAGGTAGCTGTTATTTGTGTGCATGGGGACACCCGAGAGTATCCAGTGACTACAGTGTGTTTCGAGACCCCCAAAGGTACCCTCTCTCATCCAGTGGGGTTAGTATCTCAATTACCGCATGATGCCATTGTGGGAAGGGATTTTCCGAAGTTCTGGGAACTGTGGGATGATCCTGAGCCCCCCACTGGTGCCCCTATGTACCAGGAATGTGATAGCCAGAACTCCTCTGAGAGTGGTGAGGACTCTCCAGAATTTCCCTTGTCAGTATTGGCAGGGGAGACTCAAGAAACTGGAGAGGAGCCCACCTCCTCAGACGAAAACCTACCGTCTGTGGAGTTTTCTGATCTGGAGGTTCACAGGGAAAATTTTGCCACAGAACAGTTAAAAGACCCCGCCCTAATAAAGGCACGGGAAAACGTAGTGGAAATAGATGGCGAGTTAGTGAACCCAGATAATACCTGCACTTACCCATACTTCAGCGTAGAGAAGGACCTACTGTATCGGGTGGCAAAAAGGGCAGAAGAAACCGTTGAGCAGCTTGTGGTGCCCAAACCTTACAGGAAGTTGGTGTTGGAGTTGGCCCATGGGCACATTCTTGGAGGTCATCTGGGGACAGAGAAAACCCGAGAGAGGGTATTACAGAGATTCTATTGGCCTGGGGTGATGAAGGACATAGAAAATTATTGTTCCTCCTGCCCTGTGTGTCAGAGGTCGGCCCCGATGCCACATTTCCGTAGCCCGCTGGTCCCTCTACCCATCATTGAGGTCCCGTTTGAGAGAATCGCAATGGATTTGGTAGGTCCTATAATCAAGTCCGCTAGGGGGCACCAGTACATATTGGTTATAATGGACTATGCCACCCGTTATCCAGAAGCGATCCCTCTCAGAAATACCTCGGCCAAAACCATAGCCAAAGAGCTATCTCTTGTTTTTAGCCGGGTGGGTATTTGTAAAGAACTGCTTACGGACCAAGGTACACCCTTTATGTCCCGGGTTATGAAAGAGCTGTGTAAATTGCTCAAAGTGACGCAATTGCGTACATCTGTGTATCACCCCCAAACTGATGGGCTGGTTGAAAGATTCAACAAAACCCTAAAACAAATGTTGAAGAAAGTGGTGGATAGAGATGGAAAGGATTGGGACTGTCTACTTCCTTATTTGATGTTTGCTATTAGGGAGGTGCCCCAATCCTCTACGGGATTCTCCCCCTTTGAGTTACTGTATGGGAGACACCCAAGAGGGCTGTTGGATATTGCCAAGGAAACTTGGGAAAGTGAGAGTTCTCCCCACAGGAGTGTGATTGAGCATGTCGCCCTGATGCAAGATCGAATTGCACAGGTAATGCCCATCGTGAAGGAACATTTGGCCCAAGCGCAGTTGGCACAGCAGAGAGTGTACAACCGTGGAGCAAAGACCCGTACCTTTTCCCCGGGGGATAGGATATTGGTACTTGTCCCTACTGTTGAAAGTAAATTCCTTGCCAAATGGCAAGGCCCCTACGAGATAATGGAAAAAGTGAGCGAAGTGAATTACAAGGTCAGACAACCAGGAAGGCGAAAGCCCGAACAGATATATCACGTTAATCTGTTGAAAGCCTGGAGGGATAGAGAGTCCCTAGTCGCAGAAACTTGGTCACCAGCTCAAACTGGTTGCGTGATTCCGGAGGTTGGAATAGCAGCCACCTTGTCACAACCCCAACAACAGGAGGTTAAGGAGTTTGTGCTTCGCAACAAGGAGGTGTTCTCTGAGCTGCCGGGACAAACATCTGGGGTAGAGCATGATATTATTACCCCGCCCGGTGAAAGGGTGAAGTTAAAACCCTATCGGATCCCAGAGGCCCGACGGGAGGCAATACGGGAGGAAGTACAGAAAATGCTGAACTTAGGGGTGATAGAGGAGTCCCAAAGTGATTGGTCTAGTCCCATTGTGTTGGTGCCTAAACCGGATGGGAGCTGGCGATTTTGTAACGATTTTCGTCAGTTGAACAAAGTTACAAAATTTGACACCTACCCCATGCCACGTATAGATGAGTTGATCGACCGGCTGGGAACAGCCCGATACATGACGACTCTTGACCTCACAAAAGGGTATTGGCAAATTCCCCTGGCCAAGTCGGCCAAAGAGAAAACCGCATTTGTAACCCCAGACGGGGCGTTCCAATATAAGAGAATGCCGTTCGGGTTACAGAATGCGCCGGCCACATTCCAGCGGAAAATGGACCAGATACTGAGGCCCCATCGGAAGTATGCTGCGGCTTACCTGGATGACGTAATTGTCCATAGCACAGATTGGGCCTCACATCTGCCAAAAGTGCAAGCAGTCCTAGACTCTATCCGGGAAGCGGGGTTTACGGCTAACCCCAAGAAGTGTACCATTGGGCAGGAGGAGGCCAAATATCTTGGGTACACCATTGGCAGGGGAGTAATAAAACCCCAACTCAACAAAGTCGAGGCCATCCAGAGTTGGCCACGTCCCAACAGCAAGAAGCAGGTACGAGCCTTTCTGGGAATCGCGGGTTATTATCGGCGCTTCATTCCCCACTTTGCTTCTAAGGCTGTGCCCCTAACCAACCTGACGAAAGGGAAAGGGTCGGTCATGATTAAATGGACCCCCGAGGCGGAGGCAGCATTCCAATTCTTGAAACAAGCCTTATGTAGCCAGCCAGTGTTGTACTCACCCGACTTCTCTAAAGACTTTGTCGTACAAAGTGATGCGTCAGATGTGGGGTTAGGAGCAGTATTGTCCCAGGTCTGGAACGGGGAAGAGCACCCAGTCATTTACCTCAGCAGGAAGTTGAAGTCCCATGAGGTAAATTACGCCACGGTTGAAAAGGAGTGTTTAGCGGTGAAGTGGGCTCTAGATTCCCTTCGGTACTATCTGCTAGGTAGGCACTTTGACATGGTTACGGATCACGCTCCGTTAAAGTGGATGGCTCAAAACAAGGAGACAAATAGAAGAGTGAATAGGTGGTTCCTGGCCCTACAGGAATTCAACTTCACAGTAAAGCATCGCCCTGGCGTTCAAATGGGGAATGTGGATGCTTTGTCTCGAGTACATGAATGCCTGATTGCTGGTGTTCCAACCCCAAGGTTAAAACAAGAGGGGGGGGTATGTGACAGCAGGAAGGTAAAGTCACCTGGTTGCATCCAGGGGGGTAGATATATTTCTCCCAGATTCAGGCTTTATGCCGACTTATACAACTAGGGAGTTGATGAAGCCCAGCTGAGGCTAGTGGGCTCATGAATGACTCATACCTCTAGGGAGAGTGCTGGGCGTCGTGAGGCAGGGAGTTGATGAGACCAGCTGAAGCTTGTCAGCTCATTTAGGCCTCTATAAGAACTCCCAGATTCATTAGGTGTTAGCTCATGCCTGGAACCAGACCTGTGTGGACTGTCTAGGGAGAGTGAACCCCTGTGCGGTGAGGCAAAGCCTGTGTGGCTATTTGTTTGGACTTTTACTAAACCAGGGACTTAGGGACTAGGACAGCACCAGGCTGATCCCAGTTGTTAGTTTAGGAAACCTGCATGTTTAGTCAGAGGTCAAACTGACCAGGATTTATTTTGTTTATGTTTCTTTTTGGCTTTGCTGTGTTTTTGTCACTGTACATAGAGAAATAAACCGCACCTTTTGATTTTGAAAACCACAACCTCCGTCTGCTGGCCCTGTTTTTGTGTGGGGAGCCCAACCAAGGGGTCACACACACCCGCTACCGAGTTAACCCCCTCACAATATATATATATATATATATATATATATATATATATATGGTAAAGGCAATAATGAAGTATATGAGAATATATAATAATATATTATGGGATAGAACAAATTATATATATATATATATATATATATATATATATATATATACACACTGTATATATATATCTCTAGTGACCCATAAAAAAAATGTATCAACCGGTGGATGATGTAGAGGATAGGATATCTCAAACGACCAGGTTACACACGAGAACAACAAAGATAGTACAATAACTATAATAATAATAAGAGCGATTAAAAACAAATAAAATATCAATATTAAGGCAAAAGAGGTGAAATATTAAAACGGTTATAAAATGGTAGAGATCTCAATCCCTTTGTTTATACCACCGGGCGAAAGGACGTCAAGAGTGTAGATCCAGAATGTTTCTCTGGCACACAGTTTGAAGCGTTCCGCTGCTGGAAAGGAATCACCCAGACCTGCAAACCACTGGTGGATTTTTGGTGGGCTACAGAGAAATGTCTGGGGATGCTATGGGGATCGATACCTCCTTCGATCAACCTCCTATGTTCCCCAAACCTAACTCGTAGGGCGCGTATAGTGCGGCCTACATACATAAGGCCGCAAAGGCAACTGAAGCCATAAATGTCACGAGAACGGATTTTGCTGGGAGCTAATTTACCTTTAAGGTTGGATGCTCTACGATATGTGACTTTGGGACGTTCAGGGATAATAGATTTTAAGAAGGGATCCTGCAAGAGGATATTCCAATGATTGGCCAGAATATTTTCCATCTTCTTGAATTCGAAATGGAAAGTGGTGGTAAAACGGAGAGAGTTATTCTCCGATTCGCGAGCCACTTTCGGGGGTTTGCCCTTCAGGTAGTATTGAAAGGCTTGATCAATAAGATTATCTGGGTATTCTTTTTCACTGAATTTTTTCTTTAGTAGTTTACTTTGGTCGATATAGTCAGCATCCCTTGTACAGTTCTGCCTCAGCCGGCAGAACTGGCTTTTAGGGATATTGTCAATCCATTTTGGAAAATTACAACTTATGGTGCAGGTAGGAGTTACCTGCAGTGGGTTTGACGTAGTTCTTAGAGATGATGACAGAAGTATCTTCGTCATAACCCAGCTCGAGGTCCAAAAAGGGTAAAGAATTGGGGTCGGTGACAAAAGTAAAGGATAAGCCAAAAGGATTATCATTGCAATGATCTACAAATACGTTGATACTATCAACGGGACCGCCCCAAATAATGATAAATGTCATCAATATAACGACCAAAAAAGGCAATGTTACATGAGAAGGGATTATTGCTGTTAAAAATATATTGTTTTTCCCAAAAGCCCATCGCCAAGTTAGCGTAGGAAGGTGCAAAATTGGCCCCCATAGCGGTTTCCCATAGCTGTAGAGAAAAATCATCATCAAATTTAAAATAATTATGGGTCAAGCAAAAAGATATGGCATCCACAATAAAAGAGGCTTGGCAGGAATTGATTAAGGGATCATGGGATAGAAAGAACTCCAAGGCCCGAAGGCCAAAAGCATGAGGGATAGATGTGTAAAGGGAATTAACATCAAGTGAGAGCCAAACGTATGTTGGCTTCCACTTGTAAACGGAAAGAAGTTCTAGGAGGTGGGTCCCATCTCTGATGTATGAGTCCAATTGCTGTACAATAAGGCTGGAGAAATTGGTCTACATATAGACTAAGTCCCGTGGTGACGCTGTCCATTGCAGCCACTATAGGTCTCCCTGGGGGATTATCCAAGCTCTTATGTACTTTGGGGAGATGGTAAAAATAGGGGATCTGATAGAAATCCTTTAGGAGAAAGGATTTTTCTACTTTATTAAGAATGTTGTCTTGGAGGGCAGCAGTGACCAAAGAATCAATTTCTTTTGCATAGTCAGAGGTAGGGTCCTTGTTGATCTTTTGGTATGTATTACTATCAGAGAGCAATCTTCTGGCTTCTCCGTAATGGTCGTTATGGTTTTGAATGACAATTGCTCCACCTTTGTATGCCATTGTTTTACAATGTAAAAATAGGGGGATCTGATAGAAATCACTGCAGCTTTCCCATTTCTCTTTGTCCCCTTCCCCTTTTCTCCTTCCCCTCCCTCATCTCCCCTCCCCTTTCTTTTTTTCCCTTTTTTTTCCTATTTTCTTTATATATTCTTTTCCTTCTTTATTTCCCTCCCTCTTTTGGACTATGGATCTTATTAATGATATAGAAACACATAAATATGCGGTTCTAGAAACGCTATGGACCATCATCCCTTTTCTTAGAGGATTATGTCCTCCCTAGTAAGGCACGTGATTCCTTATGTGGGAAATTTAAACAACTAGAGAGACTTGCCCAGACCACTAACCAACAGTGGTGGGACAAATTCTTTCTAGAGAAATATATTCACACCAAGATCTCCCCTAGAGGCATAAGAGTCATAACAAAATGTCAGTTTCTTGAAGCTGATAACCAAAAGGAATGGGTAGATGTTGCAGAGTTCTGCACCTCCAAATAGATGACGATACTCATCTCTCATAGAACATCCAGGTTTGAAAAACTCCATAAAGATGTTCACACATTAATAAAAAGTATCATCTGTTTGAATACCCCTCTCCCTCTTTCTTGGCTGAACATACTCAAGAAAAATACAAAAACTGATGAGGACAATCTACTACACATGAAACTGGGGAAATTTAGGCAGGACCTAGATGACTTTAATCATGATAATGTCTTTACATGGAATAAAAGTAAGAACAACCACCACCATGCCTCACTAGTTGCTATACCACCTACAGGTAATCTCCCATGTCCATCATCTCGGTCTCCTCCTCCAGTTTCTAGTCCTGACCCCCCATGTCCCCTCATGAGTCTAATAATATCTAGCCCCCATAGCTCCAACATACACCATAGGCCCATGAGAACCCTTTTGGGTCCTAAAGTCACAGGCCCTCATAAAGAACAACACCCTAAGATGAGTAACACTATGAATAAAAATAAATATACCAATACATATAGTAATACCAGCCTCATCCATGCTCTGAACAAATTTTACAATAGACCATCGATCCAGTCAGTCAATAGCCTCAGTTCCTGTACCCTTGCCCAGTCACACTGTACTCGGTAATAAGGGTAATGATATCCTCTCTACCAATACCATGGACACCATGGAAGTCCCCCCTACAGACACCCATGTTGCCCTTCCTACACTCTATATCAACTCATCTATTACTTCCTCTCAAACTGAGTCCGGCTCCTTTCCATTTATTCCATCTTCTTTTTTAGTATCAAGTCCTCCTCTGACAGCATCGGAAAAAAGAAAGCTCACCGGAGAGGCTGTAGGAGGAGGACGAAACAGAAAACTACCCCAACGGCGTAAAGATCAGGAAACTATAAAAATATTGAATCTGTCCTCACGTATACTTTCCCTGGCTGATACTTCCCCTTTAGACCCTTAGGGGTCTAAACTTTGCACCTCTTAATAAACCCAATCCCTTTTTACTTCAAGGATTTAAATAGATATGTGCACAATCTTACTTTAAAGAGGTACTACCACATAAAAGAAAAAAATAACCACCTGTCCAATACCACCTCCCTCCCTACATCTCCATCCACCACTTCTGATTTATTTCTATTCAACTTCAATCTCATTGAGGACACAGATGATCCTCTGATCGATGAAGAATTATTTTACCTTCTTACTCAACACCCCGCCACTTCCCCTCCGGTTCTACACACTTCCTTTAAACCCAAGTCTATTTTCAACCCCGTAGATGCCAAAGGTCCCTACATAGAACGTTTTTATAGGGTGGTGTTTGCGGATTTCCAAAAACGTTGTCAGTCATCTACCCCCAAAAAAACGAATAACCTTGCCCCTCTTGAAATTGGAGCCCTCAAATCTCTCACTGGAGCAGATGATATAGTCATCAAGTTGGCAGACAAAGGTGGAGCAATTGTCATTCAAAACCATAACGACCATTACGGAGAAGCCAGAAGATTGCTCTCCGATAGTAATACATACCAAAAGATCAACAAGGACCCTACCTCTGACTATGCAAAAGAAATTGATTCTTTGGTCACTGCTGCCCTCCAAGACAACATTCCTAATAAAGTAGAAAAATCCTTTCTCCTAAAGGATTTCTATCAGATCCCCTATTTTTACCATCTCCCCAAAGTACATAAGAGCTTGGATAATCCCCCAGGGAAACCTATAGTGGCTGCAATGGACAGCGTCACCACGGGACTTAGTCTATATGTAGACCAATTTCTCCAGCCTTATTGTACAGCAATTGGACTCATACATCAGAGATGGGACCCACCTCCTAGAACTTCTTTCCGTTTACAAGTGGGAGCCAACATACGTTTGGCTCTCACTTGATGTTAATTCCCTTTATACATCTATCCCTCTTGCTTTTGGCCTTCGGGCCTTGGAGTTCTTTCTATCCCATGATCCCTTAATCAATTTCCAACAAGCCTCTTTTATTGTGGATGCCACATCTTTTTGCTTGACCCATAATTATTTTAAATTTGATGATTTTTATCTACAGCTACGGGGAACCGCTATGGGGGCCAATTTTACACCTTCCTACACTAACTTAGCGATGGGCTTTTGGGAAAAACAATATATTTTTAACAGCAATAATCCCTTCTCATGTAACATTGCCTTTTTTGGTCGTTATATTGATGACATTTATCATTATTTGGGGCGGTCCCGTTGATAGTATCAACTTATTTGTAGATCATTGCAATGATAATCCTTTTTGCTTATCCTTTACTTTTGTCACTGACCCCAGTTCTTTACCCTTTTTGGACCTTGAGCTGGGTTATGATGAAGATACGTTTGTTATCATCTCTAAGAACTACGTCAAACTCACTGCAGGCAACTCCTACCTGCACCATAAAAGTTGTAATTTTCCAAAATGGATTGACAATATCCCTAAAGGCCAGTTCTGCCGGCTGAGGCAGAACTGTACAAGGGATGCTGTCTATATCGACCAAAGTAAACTACTAAAGAAAAAATTCAGTGAAAAAGAATACCCAGATAATCTTATTGATCAAGCCTTTCAATACTACCTGAAGGGCAAACCCCCGAAAGTGGCTCGCGAATCGGAGAATAACTCTCTCCTCTCTCCGCTTCACCACCACTTTCCATTTCGAATTCAAGAAGATGGAAAATATTCTGGCCAATCATTGGAATATCCTCTTGCAGGATCCCTTCTTAAAATCTATTATCCCTGAACGTCCCAAAGTCACATATCGTAGAGCACCCAACCTTAAAGGTAAATTAGCTCCCAGCAAAATCCGTTCTCGTGACATTTCTCCATCTAAACTTGTACTCATACCATTGGTCAGCATGTATAGGTGCAATAAATCCTTATGCAAAACATGTAAATATGTCCAACATGGACGAAAATCTTTTACCACGAATGGCACAACAAATCAGTTTAAAGAGTTTCACAATTGCTCTTCAGAATTCGTTGTCTATGGCTTCAGTTGCCCTTGCGGCCTTATGTATGTAGGCCGCACTATACACGCCCTACGAGTTAGGTTTGGGGAACATAGGAGGTTGATCGAAGGAGGTATCGATCCCCATAGCGTCCCCAGACATTTCTCTGTAGCCCACCAAAAATCCACCAGTGGTTTGCAGGTCTGGGTGATTCCCTTCCAGCAGCGAAACGCTTCAAAAAACTGTGTGCCAGCGAAACATTCTGGATCTACACTCTTGACGTCCTTTCGCCCGGTGGTATAAACAAAGGGATTGAGATGTCTACCATTTTATAATCGTTTTAATATTTCACCTCTTTTGCCTTAATATTGGTATTTTATTTGTTTTTAATCGCTCTTATTATTTTACTATCTTTGTTGTTCTCGTGTGTAACCTGGTCGTTTGAGATATCCTATCCTCTACATCATCCACCGGTTGATACATTTTTTCTGAGTCACTAGAGAGATTATATAGATATATATATACACACACATACACATAGAGAGAGAGAGAGAGAGACACAGAGATAGAGAGAGATATATATAGAGAGATAGAGACAGAGCTAGATTATATATATATATATATATATATATATATATATATATATATATATATAGATAGATCGAGAGAGAGACAGAGAGAGACAGAGAGAGATAGAGAGAGCGAGATAGATAGATAGATATATATCTGAGAGAGAGAGCGAGAGAGATTGATAGAGGGCGAGAGAGAGAGAGATAGAGAGTGATAGATCTATATATATATATATATATATATATATATATATATATATAGAGAGAGAGAGAGAGAGAGAGAGAGAGAGAAAGAGAGAGAGAGCTAGATATATATATATATATATATATATATATATATATATATATATATGTTGTGAGGGGGTTAACTCGGTAGCGGGTGTGTGTGACCCCCTGGTTGGGCTCCCCACACAAAAACAGGCCCAGCAGACGGAGGTTGTGGTTTTCAAGATCAAAAGGTGCGGTTTATTTCTCTATTTACAGTGACAAAAACACAGCAAAGCAAAAAGGAACATAAACAAAATAAATCCTGGTCAGCTTGACCTCTGACTAAACATGCAGGTTTCCCTAACTAACAACTGGGATCAGCCTGGTGCTGTCCTAGTCCCTAAGTCCCTGGTTTAGTAAATGTCCAAACAAATAGCCACACAGGCTTTGTCTCACCGCACAGGGGTTCACTCTCCCTAGACAGTCCACACAGGTCTGGTTCCAGGCATGAGCAAACACCTAATGAAGCTGGGAGTTTTTATAGAGGCCTTAAACGAGCTGACAAGCTTCAGCTGGTCTCATCAACTCCCTGCCTGCACGACGCCCAGCACTCTCCCTAGAGCAGGGATATGCAATTAGCGGACCTCCAGCTGTTGCCAAACTACAAGTCCCATGAGGCAGAGCAAGACTCTGACAGCAGCCAGCATGACACCCAGAGGCAGAGGCATGGTGGGACTTGTAGTTTTGCAACAGCTGGAGGTCCGCTAATTGCATATCCCTGCCCTAGAGGTATGAATCATCCATGAGCCCACTAGCCTCAGCTGGGCTTCATCAACTCTCTCCCTAGTTGTATAAGTCGGCATAAAGCCTGAATCTGGGAGAAATATACCTACCCCCCTGGATGCAACCAGGTGACTTTACCTTCCTGCTGTCACATACCCCCCCCCTCTTGTTTTAACCTTGGGGTTGGAACACCAGCAATCAGGCATTCATGTACTCGAGACAAAGCATCCACATTCCCCATTTGAACGCCAGGGCGATGCTTTACTGTGAAGTTGAATTCCTGTAGGGCCAGGAACCACCTATTTACTCTTCTATTTGTCTCCTTGTTTTGAGCCATCCACTTTAACGGAGCGTGATCCGTAACCATGTCAAAGTGCCTACCTAGCAGATAGTACCGAAGGGAATCTAGAGCCCACTTCACCGCTAAACACTCCTTTTCAACGGTGGCGTAATTTACCTCATGGGACTTCAACTTCCTGCTGAGGTAAATGACTGGGTGCTCTTCCCCGTTCCAGACCTGGGACAATACTGCTCCTAACCCCACATCTGACGCATCACTTTGTACGACAAAGTCTTTAGAGAAGTCGGGTGAGTACAACACTGGCTGGCTACATAAGGCTTGTTTCAAGAATTGGAATGCTGCCTCAGCCTCGGGGGTCCATTTAATCATGACCGACCCTTTCCCTTTCGTCAGGTTGGTTAGGGGCACAGCCTTAGAAGCAAAGTGGGGAATGAAGCGCCGATAATAACCCGCGATTCCCAGAAAGGCTCGTACCTGCTTCTTGCTGTTGGGACGTGGCCAACTCTGGATGGCCTCGACTTTGTTGAGTTGGGGTTTTATTACTCCCCTGCCAATGGTGTACCCAAGATATTTGGCCTCCTCCTGCCCAATGGTACACTTCTTGGGGTTAGCCGTAAACCCCGCTTCCCGGATAGAGTCTAGGACTGCTTGCACTTTTGGCAGATGTGAGGCCCAATCTGTGCTATGGACAATTACGTCATCCAGGTAAGCCGCAGCATACTTCCGATGGGGCCTCAGTATCTGGTCCATTTTCCGCTGGAATGTGGCCGGCGCATTCTGTAACCCGAACGGCATTCTCTTATATTGGAACGCCCCGTCTGGGGTTACAAATGTGGTTTTCTCTTTGGCCGACTTGGCCAGGGGAATTTGCCAATACCCTTTTGTGAGGTCAAGAGTCGTCATGTATCGGGCTGTTCCCAGCCGGTCGATCAACTCATCTATACGTGGCATGGGGTAGGTGTCAAATTTTGTAACTTTGTTCAACTGACGAAAATCGTTACAAAATCGCCAGCTCCCATCAGGTTTAGGCACCAACACAATGGGACTAGACCAATCACTTTGGGACTCCTCTATCACCCCTAAGTTCAGCATTTTCTGTACTTCCTCCCGTATTGCCTCCCGTCGGGCCTCTGGGATCCGATAGGGTTTTAACTTCACCCTTTCACCGGGCGGGGTAATAATATCATGCTCTTCCCCAGATGTTTGTCCCGGCAGCTCAGAGAACACCTCCTTGTTGCGAAGCACAAACTCCTTAACCTCCTGTTGTTGGGGTTGTGACAAGGTGGCTGCTATTCCAACCTCCGGAATCACGCAACCAGTTTGAGCTGGTGACCAAGTTTCTGCGACTAGGGACTCTCTATCCCTCCAGGCTTTCAACAGATTAACGTGATAGATCTGTTCGGGCTTTCGCCTTCCTGGTTGTCTGACCTTGTAATTCACTTCGCTCACTTTTTCCATTATCTCGTAGGGGCCTTGCCATTTGGCAAGGAATTTACTTTCAACTGTAGGGACAAGTACCAATATCCTATCCCCCGGGGAAAAGGTACGGGTCTTGGCTCCACGGTTGTACACTCTCTGCTGTGCCAACTGCGCTTGGGCCAAATGTTCCTTCACGATGGGCATTACCTGTGCAATTCGATCTTGCATCAGGGCGACATGCTCAATCACACTCCTGTGGGGAGAACTCTCACTTTCCCAAGTTTCCTTGGCAATATCCAACAGCCCTCTTGGGTGTCTCCCATACAGTAACTCAAAGGGGGAGAATCCCGTAGAGGATTGGGGCACCTCCCTAATAGCAAACATCAAATAAGGAAGTAGACAGTCCCAATCCTTTCCATCTCTATCCACCACTTTCTTCAACATTTGTTTTAGGGTTTTGTTGAATCTTTCAACCAGCCCATCGGTTTGGGGGTGATACACAGACGTACGCAATTGCGTCACTTTGAACAATTTACACAGCTCTTTCATAACCCGGGACATAAAGGGTGTACCTTGGTCCATAAGCAGTTCTTTACAAATACCCACCCGGCTAAAAACAAGAGATAGCTCTTTGGCTATGGTTTTGGCCGAGGTATTTCGGAGAGGGATCGCTTCTGGATAACGGGTGGCATAGTCCATTATAACTAATATGTACTGGTGCCCCCTAGCGGACTTGATTATAGGACCTACCAAATCCATTGCGATCCTCTCAAACGGGACCTCAATGATGGGTAGAGGGACCAACGGGCTACGGAAATGTGGCATCGGGGCCGACCTCTGACACACAGGGCAGGAGGAACAATAATTTTCTATGTCCTTCATCACCCCAGGCCAATAGAATCTCTGTAATACCCTCTCTCGGGTTTTCTCTGTCCCCAGATGACCTCCAAGAATGTGCCCATGGGCCAACTCCAACACCAACTTCCTGTAAGGTTTGGGCACCACAAGCTGCTTAACGGTTTCTTCTGCCCTTTTTGCCACCCGATACAGTAGGTCCTTCTCTACGCTGAAGTATGGGTAAGTGCAGGTATTATCTGGGTTCACTAACTCGCCATCTATTTCCACTACGTTTTCCCGTGCCTTTATTAGGGCGGGGTCTTTTAACTGTTCTGTGGCAAAATTTTCCCTGTGAACCTCAAGATCAGAAAACTCCACAGACGGTAGGTTTTCGTCTGAGGAGGTGGGCTCCTCTCCAGTTTCTTGAGTCTCGCCTGCCAATACTGACAAGGGAAATTCTGGAGAGTCCTCACCACTCTCAGAGGAGTTCTGGCTATCACTTTCCTGGTACATAGGGGCACCAGTGGGGGGCTCAGGATCATCCCACAGTTCCCAGAACTTCGGAAAATCCCTTCCCACAATGGCATCATGCGGTAATTGAGATACTAACCCCACTGGATGAGAGAGGGTACCTTTGGGGGTCTTGAAACACACTGTAGTCACTGGATACTCTCGGGTGTCCCCATGCACACAAATAACAGCTACCTTGCTATTCCCAGAGACCTCTGTTTTAACTAATTCAGCCTTTATCAGGGTCACAAGGCTACCTGAATCCAGTAATACCACAACATTTCTACCATTAATACACATTTTGCATAAATGTTTCTCAGTTCCCCGAATGGCAGTGCATGCGACTGTCGCACACAGCGACTGACGTCTGTCCATCAGAAAGTCACATTGCATGGGTTCCTCCACAACCGGGCAATTTGCTGCAATATGTCCCGTTTGCCGGCAGCGGTAGCAAACAATCCTTTTGGCTGCCTCTTGAGCCCCCGACTTCCCCGGCTGTTCTCGCCAAACCCTGGGCAGAGCTCCCACCCTCTCACTCTCTCCACCCTCACCCCTTGGAATCATCTTATCCGCCCCTGGGGATGGTCTGGTCTTAGGGTGGAAAGTCCGAGAGTCTCTGGAAGAGGCCGTCAGGTTCTCTGCAGCCAAGTATCTCTCTACACGATCCACAAGTTTACCGGCCATTTCTGGGTCTCCATGGCTTACCCACTTTTGAATGGCGGTAGGAAGAGCTCTCAAGAAACGATCCATCACAACACGTTCCACAATCTCCGGTGCGGACAAAGTCTCTGGCTGTAGCCACTTCCTGCTCAGGTGAATGAGATCATACATTTGAGACCTGGGGGGTTTTCCAAGCTGGAAAGTCCAGTTATGCACACGCTGAGCCCGGACAGCCAGGGTGACACCCAGCCTTGCCAATATTTCAGCTTTTAGCATCCCATAGTCTTTTGCTTGGTCAG